>OU343053.1:34424088-35024088 GCA_910593695.2 Ocypus olens
CTTAAACTTGTGAAGCAATTTTCTTGTTAATTTTTTTTTTAAGTTTTTCGAATTGTTGAATGCATTTCTTGATTTCCCAGTTCAATTGCGTTGCCGTTTTGTTTCCACCTAGATCATGCCAATTATTTTGATTAAAAATGATAAATGCATCATTTAATTATAAATCTTAAGCTTCTGAAGCAGATTTCTCGGTTTATTAGTTTTTCACAAATTTTCATATCGTTAAATGCAATTTTCGTTTTGCCAATTCAAGTTTGGAGTTTGTGTTTTATTTCCACTAAGGATATGATTACTTTAGCAGAAAATAATAAACGCATTGTTTTTTATTAATCTTGAGCTTTTGAAGCATATTCTTTAGTTAATTCATATTTTACAATTTGACGAATTGTTAAACGCAGTTTTGGTTTCCCACATCTAGTTTGGAGCATCGCCGTTTTGGTTCCACGTGGGATATGACAATTATTTTTATGGAAAAACAAAAATTGTATTTTTTTATGGATGTCGAACTCTTGATCAAATTTCGGTGATTAATTTTTTTATTACCTTTTCAATCGTTTCATGCAGTTTTGGTTTTCCCAGTTTAAGTTTTGAACATTTTCGTTTTATTCCCAGCTATGATGCAATTGTTTTTGGAGGAAATCAGAAATTATTCATTCTAAAATTTTGTTATTGCCTAATGTATCATTCATAGACAATAAATTATTATTATTATTATTATTATTAGTGGAACTTGAGCTTGTGGAGCAATTTTCTTGATTAATACATTTTTTACTAGTTTTCAAATCGTTGCATTTTTAGATTTCTCAGTTCAAGTTTGAAGCGTTGCGGTTTTATTTGTTGCCGTTGGAACAAGCCAATTATTTTGAAAATCATAAATGAATCGTTTGTTGATGAATCTTTACAATTTTTTAAATCGCTAATTGCAATTTGCGTTTTTCCAATTTAAGTTTGGAGTGTTGCTGTTTTGTTTCCACCTAGGATACGACATTTTCTTCAATAGAAAATCATAAATGCATTTTTGCTTTAAATATCTTGAAACAAATTCTTTGGTGAATTAATATTTTACAATTTTTCGAATCGTTAAATGTAATTTTCGTTTCCAAAGTTGAGTTTGGAACGATGCCGTTTTATTTTCACGTAGGATATGGCAATTGTTTTTATGAAAAACCCAAAATGCATTGTTTACAGATCAGTAGCTTTTCAAGCAATTTTGTTAATTTTTTTTGCATTTGTTTTAATCGTTGAATGAAATTTTCGTTTTCCAAAAAATTCAAGTTTGGAGCGTTGCCGTTTTGTCAACTCAACTTTCATCATAAGTCTTATTTGACAATTTAAAAAACTGAAAAGCTTTTCGTAAAATTTCGTACACCGGAATTGGGACTCCGATATTTTTTAAAAATACGATAAACATTAGAAAAAATTTTAACAAATGTCGAGAACAACTAAAAGCTGAACATATTTTGTTAATGAATATTTTTCATAAACTCCTTGACTTTCAAAAAATATAAAAATTGAATACATTTGATATTTTTGGTTTATAATTATGAAATTATAAAAGTTACATTAAATTAACATTAACATTAATAAACAAGCTAAATAAACATTTTATAAAGAATAAGAATTTTTCAAAAACTCACAGTTTTTTTTTAAATGCGATAAATGTGAAAAATATCAGAAAAATCCCGGTTATATACACTCACTTTCATATGAAATGTACCACCCAAAAAGAATAACACGATTGATGCTAAACTTGGTGAAAACAATTGTTTATTTGTCGGTACAAAATGATTAAACTCTCAATCGTGCCTGTCCAAAATTGGTTTTATTTTTTACAACTTTACACTCTGATCACATCGAAATTTCTAAAAAGCTAGAAATGGTCGGAATACAGTTTGTTCAAGAAATCAATTTGGAATTAATTTTAAGTAATTTTGGAAAGTTTAAAGCCGATAGAAATTGTTTTTATATTTATTTTGGATCTCCAACATTGGTTCTATTTTTTACAGTTTTACACACCGAGCACATCAACATTTTCAAAAATTCAGTAACGTAATGAATGTGTCATTTTAACATATCAATTTTGAATGAATTTTGAGTGATTTTGGAAATTTTCAAGTCGGTAGCAATTGTTTTTATATTTATTTTGAATCTCCAAAATTGTTTTTTTTTTCAATTTTACCATCCGACCGCACCAAAATTTCAAACAATCTAGAAATGGTGCGAATACAGTTTTTTAAGAAACCAATTTGGAATGAATTTTGAGTCATTTTGGAAAGTTTCACGTCGACAGCAATTGTTTTCATCTTTATTTTGAGTCACTAACATTGGTTCTATTTTTTTACAATTTTACACACCGAGCACATCAACATTTTCAAAAATCCAGTAACGTTATGAATGTGGCATTTTAAGATATCAATTTTGAATGGATTTTGAGTGATTTTGGAAAGTTTCAAGTCGATAGTAATTGTTTTCATATTTATTTTAAGACTCCAAAATTGGTTCAATTTTTTTTCCAATATTTCACTCCGACCACATCAAAATTTCTAAAAATCTAGAAATGGTGCGAATACAGTTTTTTTAAGAAGTGAATTTCGAATGAATTTTGAGTGAGTTTGGAAAGTTTCAAGTCGATGGCAATTGTTTTTATATTTATTTTGCGTCTCTAAAATTGGTTCTTTTTTTCAATTCTACACTCCGACCACATCAAAATTTCCAAAATTCTAGAAATAATGCGAATACAGTTTTTTTAACGAAATCAATTTGGATTAATTTTAAGTAATTTTTCAAAGTTTCAAGTCGATTGCAATTTTTTTTAAATTTATTTTGTCTTCAAAATTGGTTAATTTTTTTTTCAATTTTACACTCTGGCCAATTTCCAAAAATCTAGAAATGGTGCGAATACGGTTCTTTTAAGAAATCAATTTGGAATGAATTTTGAGTAATTTTGAAAAGTTTCAAGTCGATAGCAATTGTTTTTATATTTATTTTGGGTCTCCAAAATCAGGCGTGGACACAGGGGGGTGGACATGATAGGATTTTGGATGGAATCTTAAACCATCTCTAAAACTTTTAAGTACCATCTACGAAATGTATCAATAATTTATTATTAATATTTAAATGTTTGTAACAATTATTACAATTAACATTGATTTTTGTTTTCAAAGGACTAATAAATGAACATGATATCGATCATGGAACGGATTTAATGCACGGTTGTATGTTGACAGCATCGCCTGACAAGACAGTCTGTCGCAGGAATACGTTTTCTATGATTTCATCGCAAGGTAAAACTGGTGTGATTTATTATGGTGACGAATTTTATATGCAGATAAATACTCCTATTGATAAACCTCAGTTATATATACGATCAGAATCTAACACTGTAGATTCATTCGGGAGTCCAATGTACGCACGGCTCTCTAGAAGTCCTGATGTATATTGTGGTTTCAAGATATTGGATAGAAGTCCCAGAATGCGGAAAATTTCTTTCAATGCGAAAGTATTGCCAAATACAAATATAATCATCCAGCATGTTGCATCAGGTAATTATTTAACAATATTATTTAAATGTATATTTATATATACTTATACTTATACTTATATTTTTATCTCATATAAAAGTCTTAATATTATATCAAATGTCGATAATATGGTACCTAGCTTTCTTTACGTCAGTCAATACGAATTTGATACCTCGTATCTACAAATTTGACAAATTTTTGAAATTTGCTTCAACGGGTTAAGCACAGCGCATTCTACAGATTTGGATAACCAAAATTTTCTTAAAATTGTTTATTTTAATACCCCGTAACTGCATATATTCATACGTACAAAATAACCCGCATGGTTCATTCACTCCATGTTTTGTAATAAGTAAAGTTTTAGTGGTGAGAAAAGAGTGAGAGTCATTAAAGGTAAGTTATATTTATGATCTTGAATCATTATTTTTGTTTTTTATTGTGAAGCTATGCTGTAACGATTTAGATGCCACGAATTACCAGTTAGCGATCAGAATGAATTTGATCGTGTTGGTAACTCTGCATCTTGTGTAGTAAGAAAAGGCGCGCTGATTTAAATATTTAATATCGCCGAGATTCGGCGCCAGAGAGGGGATTCTGTACGTTACCAGCCGAGGATGGAGAGGCAAATCGCGAGCAGTTACTGCAATGCGGGCATCAACGCGCGAGTTAAGGCAGACATCCGAGGTCACACACCTGCACTTCGCCCGACTCAGCATTTCCCAGCAATATAAAATGTATTCTTATCTTATAAAAAAACAGTCTTGAATCATATCTGTAAGTCGCACGTCGCAAATGTGAAAAGCACTCGTGCTCTTGAAAAAATAAAGTTTTTAAAAACTAAATCGGTAGTATCAAATCCAAAACTGGCGCAGTCGGTAGGATAGTCGAAACGGCAAAAGACAAACATCGCTTGACCCGGTCCGAATCATCGGTTTATTCGACAAAACGATCCAAAAGAAAACTATCGAGGAGAGCACCCAGAAGAAGACCTGGAAAACAGACACACATCGCTGGATTCTAAAGGCATTAGGATTAAGAAGACCTGGAAAACGGACACACATCGCTGGATTCTATAGGCACTAGGATTAAGGAATCAACAAGAAAAACAAATACCCAATACGACAAAAATGCAGAAATACGCTCTAACCTTAATGTAAGTCCTTTCCAAACTTTATCCTTAATTTTATCGCACCTTCACACCGCTTGATTTTGATTTTCTTTAATTCGTTTAAAATTAAAAATAGTTAAACTAAGTAAATTTATGTCTGACCTTGAAGACATAATCGATCAACTTGACGGGATTAATTTAGATCCAATCGAAAACAATAATTTAAATAACCCCGAAGAAATGGCTTTGAACGTTCCACTTATGCGTTACCAAGCAGATAATATTCCAACGTTTGACGGAAACCCCAAACAGCTAAATAGATTCATAAATTCCTGTGAACATTTTTTACAAGCTTTCCAAAATGTAAATAATGTAAATGATCGCATTAACATCTGTTTGCTTGATACGATTCTAAGTAAATTACGCGATCGTGCAGCTGATTCAATTGGCACTAGAACCGAACTAAATTCTTGGCAATTAATTAAAAACGCATTAAACCAAACATTTTCTGATCAAAGAGGCACTGATTGTCTGATACAAGATTTAATTTCAATTAAACCTTACAAAAATGAAACACCAATTCAATTCGGAATGAGAATTCAAGACACTAGGAGTTTACTGTTTGCTAAATTAAATACAACAATTCAAGACCCCAATGAAAAATTAATTAAAATTCGTCACTATGATGATTTTGCATTAAAAACATTTATTAATGGCTTACAATATAATATGCAATTAGTAGTTAGACTTAGAAATCCAAATACACTAGAACAGGCATTAGCATTTGCAACAGAAGAAGAAAATTTTAAATACATTAATAATGGACAAAACCCGAATTTCCGACAACCCACTTATCGACCCCAATCTTTTGTAAACCCAAATTACACACGACAACCACCTAAACCAATTAATTTTACTCCAAAACCAAATTCTAATCCACCAAGATATCCACAGCAAAATTATTCTCAACAACCTATTTTGAATTATCAACAACCAAGACCCACATTTTCAAACCCCACGTTTATTCCACGCCCAACACCAAATTTCCAACCTCAAACAAATCAATTCCACAGACCTAATTTCAATTAATTCCCAAATAATTCAAGCAATCGATTTGGCAACCAAAAACCATTCCCTTTTAACCCTAAATTAAGTACAATGACCCGAAATAATTCCCAACGAAAATTCACTCCTGAACCAATGGATACAACGTCAGGACATAACACATTTAGACCAAAACCGAATTATATCGCGGAAGAATTATTTGCTCATCAAGTAAATATTAACGAAAATTTTAATAATTATACTGAACTTGACCCATATCAACACGAAAATAATTCTGAAACAACTTACGATCATTCATTCGAATCAAACCTTAATTTTGACTACAACGATCCCAATTCTGAATTTTATAATAATGAACCTATCGAGTATAATCAATTTGTTAATGATAACGCTCAATTACCAAACAATTACACTAATAATGAGAACCCGGTAGAAAACCAAAATGAAAATTTTCATTTACCCTGCCTGAACCAGAACCAAACATAATAAATATAATTAATATTCACGCAAAATTACCGTACATTAATATTCCCGAATTAAATGCAAAATTTCTCCTTGACACTGGAAGTACCAGAAGTTTAATAAATCCTAAATTTGCTCATACATTTTATAACAATTTTATTACGAATGAATTATTTCAAATTGAAACAGCACATGCAATGACAGAACACAACGAAGTTGCAATAATTCCAATCTTTAACTCTTTTCAAACTGACGGTTATCACAAATTCTATTTATTCGATTTTTCTCGAAATTATGACGGACTTATTGGCGTAGACCTTCTAAATCAATTAGAAGCTGATATAAATATACAGACAAGACAACTAACCACACCAGATGTTCAAATACCAATAATTTACGAAAGCCCAATAAAACAAACCAAGAGTTTTGCATCCTTTAATGAACGTACTTTAATTATTCCACCTCGTATACAACAAGTAACACAAATACCTGTTAATTTAGACAATGGAATAGGAATTTTAGATTACACAAATTTTGGTATGAAAACAGAAATGCCCAAAGCACTAGTAAACGTAAAAAATAATCTTGCAATTACCACTATCACAAACTCAGGTGAAAATCCTATAAAAATAAAAATAAATACACTTCTTGAAAATTAAAAATTAAATATATGCGAAGTAAATTTTATTGAAAAAATGGAAACTGATGAATTACCTTTTGATACTAATTATGATAATACCTTAAAATCAAATTTAAAAAATTTACGACTCAATCATTGTAATTTAGAAGAACGTGATGCAATTAGAAAATTATGTTTCGAATTTAGAGATATATTTTATTCAGATAAAATTCCATTAGCGTTTACAAATCACATACATAAAATCAACTTGAAAAATGACACCCCAATTTACACGAAGAGTTACCGTTACCCGGAAATACACAGATCCGAAGTCAAAAACCAAATCACAAAAATGTTAGACCAAAAAATTATTCAAAATTCAACATCACCCTGGTCCAGCCCCATCTGGATTGTACCTAAAAAACTCGACGCATCAGGAAAAAGAAAATGGCGCTTAGTAATTGATTACAGAAAACTTAACGAACGTACAATTGACGATAAATACCCTCTCCCGAATATTACTGACATTCTCGACAAATTAGGAAAAAGCCAATACTTCACGACATTAGACCTTGCGAACGGTTTTCATCAAATAGAAATGAACCCCGACGATATTAAAAAAACTGGGTTTTCAACAGAAAATGGACATTACGAATTTCGTAGAATGCCCTTTGGACTAAAAAATGCACCCAGTACATTCCAACGTACTATGGACAATATATTACGAGGATTACAAAATGAAATTTGCCTAGTTTATCTTGACGACATTGTTATTTTTAGTACATCCCTCCAGGAACACATTTCACGATTAAGACACATTTTTATTAGACTTAGAGAATCAAACTTTAAAGTCCAATTGGACAAATCCGAATTTTTATGCAAAGAAGTTCAATATTTAGGACATATTGTAACCCCTAATGGTGTTAAACCAAATCCTGAAAAAGTTTCGGCAATACAAAAATTCCCTGTACTCAAGACACAAAAAGAAATAAAATCATTTCTAGGACTTGTAGGCTACTACAGACGATTCATAAAAAAATTCGCTAAAATCACTAAACCAATGACGACATGTTTGAAAAAAGATTCTAAAGTTACAAATAGCCCCAAATTTATAGCTGCTTTCGAACACTGTAAACAACTTCTTAGTAATCCACCCATCTTACAATACCCAGATTTCGAAAAACAATTTATATTAACAACAGTCGCTAGCAATTTCGCTATCGGCGCTGTACTATCACAAGGTAGTATTCCTAACGACAAACCAATAGCATATGCTTCTCGCACCCTTAACGAAAGTGAATCACGATATTCAACAATAGAAAAGAACTTTTAGCCATAGTATGGGCATGTAAATACTTTCGACCCTATCTTTTCGGAAGAAAATTCCAAATTTATACGGATCACAGACCATTAACCTGGCTATTCAATTATCAAAATCCTAACAGGAAATCTTGACCAGAACGATGCTCAAAAGTATGATACTGCAATATCTGCTGTGATCGAAAATCAAGGCAAAATTAAAACCATAATTAAAGACCAAATTACAATCTTACATTCAACAATCGAAAATTTTAAATCCACTACACAAAAGCTAGCACATAATCAAATAAAACTAGAATCTCGTATTATGCAAATGGAACTAGCCATCAAAACTAAAACCCTAGAAAATACAGATATGTATGAATTTATTTTATTCAACACGATATTATCCCAAATTACAACGTCATTACAATTAATACACGATATACTTGAAAAACTGGAAATTATGATCACCTTTTCAAAATTAAATATCATGCATAACTCAATAGTGGAACCCAAAGAATTATTGGAAGAATTGCAACTAATAAATAAACATATTAATAGCAACAAATTACCATTTGAACCTAAAATGGAAAATATACTAACGTTTGAAAAAGTAATGAGAATTAAAAGTTACATTAAAGAAAATCAAATTGTATTCATAATCCAAATTCCTATCGTTGAACCTGAAAATTATAACTATTTCCTGAATACTTGTTGTGCTACTTTCTTGATGGAACCATATTTTCAAATTGGGTAAAGTAAAACGCTTGTTTTGTTCCATAATTTTATTTTCAGTTGCCTGACACGTGTTTCGATCGGTTAGGATCATTTTCAAAGTTAAACTAATTTAATGTAATGAAATGTTACAATATATATATATACAGGTAAGGCATGTTAATGGGGGGGTGAAATTACGGCTACTGTACAGTCCAGTCGTCGAAAAAGATAAAAACATATTTGCAGCAATACCATTTGTAAACAATACCAGTAACAAAATTAGAAAACAGCTAAAATCACATAACGTAAACGCAATAGAAGTCAACAGAACAAATTTAGGCCACAAAATAATTAATAACAAAATAGAAACAAAAGATATTCTTAAAAAGTCAGGGGTGTACAGAATCAACTGTGAAAATTGTGAGGGCAAATACATAGGACAAACGGGAAGAAATTTTGAAATAAGGCAGCGTGAACACAAAAAAGCAATAATCAACGGATCAACAAACACAGGATTAGCGGACCATTGCATAGACACAGGACACCACATGGGAGAGATAAAACCGATACATATTTGCCGGAAAAGCCGTAAGCTGACTCTATTAGAGGGATTAGAGATTAAAAGGTCCATTACCAACGGAGATTACTTATTAAACAACCAGCACGAGATCATCACCACGGACAACATCATTAGCGCCGTAATTTCACCCCCCCATTAACATGCCTTACCTGTATATACCGGGTGTTCTAAATTATCGGACCACCATTGGTAACTTTGTTATTTTTGGAGCTACGAAGTCGGTTAAATTAGCAAACTAGTAGTATTTTTTACGTGTATTAAGATGGTGTAAACAGAAAAACAATTGAACTTCAGGTTTTTGACTTATTCGCAAAAATAACATTTTTTTAAATGGGATACCCTGTATATTTTGACAAATTTAGAAAGAGAAAAAATACACAAACAAAAAAGTATAAATAAATTATTATCCTACACGTGAAGATAAAGGAGTTGTGTGCCATTAAAATACTACATATTTTACAATAGGACTACCTATTCTAAATCAAAACGGCGGTAAACAAAAGATGTCGGCTGTTATCATAGGATCCATGCCTATTGACGTTTAGTCAATTGTCTTGTATTATCGTGATGTTTTGCCAACAGAAAAACAATTGAACCGCCCTCTAATATTTTGACATATCCTTAAAGGGAAAAAATACAAACAAAATTATTATCCAAAAATGCAAAAAAAATGTTTATTCTATAGTTTACTCAAATTTAAAGTGCGTGTATTTAAACATAACATTTGAAATTAGAACCTGAAAAAATTAGAAAATGTATAATTTTGGCTGAAAATCCAAAAATCTGCAGAAGGTGGCAAAAGAAATATGTTTTTATTGATAAATCTCAAGAATCCTTAATATTTTGTTATACAAACTGTATATCGTTGGTAAGCTTATTAAAAATGCCATAGATTGGTGGCAACTTACATAGGGTGTTCCATTTGAAAAAAAATAGTTATCCATTGTTTTGCGTATGTTGACACCCTGTATATCACTATGATTAAAAGAGAACCAAAGCCGATGTGTATTATTCTTTATGATGTGGGAAATTTTCTAGTGTATAAATAACGATGCTATCTTTGCCAGGAACGCTTCTGCAATGTTTTTAATGTGTACATGTTTTTGCCACAAATTTGCCCATAACTAGCCAACCGTCCATAAAAGACCCATACTATCTTATACTATTTTTATCAGCTTCTCAAGAGGGTTGAAAATAAAATATAAAATATAGGGTGTTCCATTTAAAAAAACATAACTTTGTTCTGTTATGTATATTGGGACACCCTGTACAAAAACATACATATTTTTAAAATATGTAGAAAAAGTGTGGGTACCAGTTCAAGAAAACTAGAAGTCGAAATTTCAAATAGCAAATAAGTTATGGGGCTTTTACAGATCCCTGGGTCGCCCGGTACCATGATTCGAAATGTTGGCTTCATCGGTCCACAAAAAGTGCCTACAATTATTTATGCCCGCTCGACAATAGTTTAAATACCATTGACAAAACTCCAGTCTTCTTATCTGGTCACCTGGCATTAATGTCTGCACGACACCATACTTGTAGCACTTTAGTTTATGTTTTTTTAATATCCGGTGGATTGTACTTACTGGTAAATTAATTTCGCGTGAAATATCTCTGACCGAATTTTCTTCATACGCTTCAAAATATGCAACCACATTTATTTCAGTTTCTTCATTAATAATGAAATCTTTCTTCCTCTTTTTCGTTCCAAAAACATCAGTATTATTTCTAAACTTCCTGTACAGCCATAAGAAATAAGTTTGGTTTGGTTGTACCCGGCCAGGAAACTATTCCGCATAGCGTGTAGCCGCTTCAGCTGCACTTTTTGAACATGCTAAATAACACTCTAACATGTCACATTTCTCGATATAACGAAACGGCATGGCAAAAATTCACAATAATACAAGACAATTGGCGAAACGTCAATAAGCATGGATCCTGTGACAACAGCCGACATCGTTTGTTTACCGCCGTCTTGATTTAGCGTAGGGAGTCCTATTGTAAAATATGCAGTATTTTAATGGCTCTTAACTCCTTTCTCTTCAATTGTAGGATAATAATTTATTAATACTTTTTTGTTTGTGTATTTTTTCTCTTTCTAAATATGTTAAAATATATAGGGTATCCCATTTAAAAAAATGTTATTTTTGCGAATAAGTCAAAAACCTGAATTTTAATTGTTTTTCTGTTTACACTGTCTTAATGCACGTAAAAAATACTACTAGTTTGCTAATTTAACCGACTTCGTAGCTCCAAAAATAACAAAGTTACCAATGGTGGTCCGATAATTTAGAACACCCGGTATATATATATATATATATATTGTAACATTTCATTACATTAAATTAGTTTAACTTTGAAAATGATCCTAACCGATCGAAACACGTGTCAGGCAACTGAAAATAAAATTATGGAACAAAACAAGCGTTTTACTGTACCCAATTTATAACTATTTCCATTTGTACCCTTTGCCGACACCATCCAATAAAGAATTTAAAATAATATTTCCCCAATCTAAATACCTCCTTATCAATGAGCATTCGTATTTGCATTCCAACGACCCATGTGAAGAAATGCACCCTGAAGAATTTCTGTGCTATAAATCAAACCAAGAAGAAATAAACGACGACTCTCCATGTGAAATTCAAATGATAAAACTCGCGAAAAATACCAGCAATTGCCATCAAATCCTAACGAACATTCGAACTACGAAAATCCAAAATTTAGAAGACAACAAGTGGTTATTAATAATACCAACCGAAAAAATAGCAATTCAAAAATGTGAAAAACAAAAGGACAACGTTTTACTAAAAGGAACATACCGACTAGAACTCAATATATCCTGTGAAATTAGTGTGGAGAAAACAAAAATTAAATCATATAAAAATGCAAAATCAAATTTTAAAGCCATTGAACTTCCTAAACTAAATTTCGAGCATCAACAAAAATTAAACAAACAACTAAGCATGAAACCATTCAAATTGGAAATAATTAACTTGGACGAAATCAATCACATCCAACATGGACTAGATCTACAAAAATATGAACTAAATAAAATTTTGAGTGAACCAGTGTTAACCCATAAACTCAGTGTTTGGACAATAATCCTCTACATAATGGTAACAGCAATAATCGGCTACCTAATCTACAGACTTCTCAAGAAACTACGTGGCAGACCGACCGGAAACCTGAAAACTCCTCTACACCATCGCCGAACCAAGACAAAGTTAGGCGAACGCGATGGTGTGGATGGTCGCTTGGGTAAGTTCGGGACCGTTCGCGTCGGTTCACTTGACGATCCACTTCGTGTCGGTTTTTGGTACCCGGATCAAAAGAGGCGATTGCCGACTGCGTGCGGCCATTCATGAGTCAGTCCACAATTCTTGTCTTGTTCTTTCGGTTGTTAATAAGTGCTTTTATTTAGCCAAATTTCAGTTTGATATTAGCTTTCATTTTATAAAGACCTAGTTATTATTAATTTTGTGCTGTGTTTTTTTTTTATAATGGAGTGGTCAAACGAAAGTGTTTTGAACTTTTTGGAGTTATATGAAATGGAACCTGCTATATGAAATCCAAAACACCAAGACCATAAAGACAAAAAACAATAAAAATAAGCAGCAGCTGCTACTTTTGCGACATCCATGTCGATACTGAGCCGCACAACAGTAGGACGATAGTGTGGATGGAGAAGCGTTCGTTCGAACCGATCGCACAGTCGGACGATGGTATGGATGCCGCCGCATTCGTTCGTACCAATCGCCTAAGGCGCTCGCCCGAACTGTTCGGGCGATGGTGTAGAGGTTGCAAGAAGATGGAAAACATCATCATATAATCTCGCATTTCTGCTGCACCTACATGCTCGAACTTCGCCACGAAGGAGTTAAGGCAGACATCCGAGGTCACACACCTGCACTTCGCCCGACTCAGCCTTTCCCAGCAATATAAAATGTATTCTTATAAAAAAAACAGTCTTGAATCATATCTGTAAGTCGCACGTCGCAAATGTGAAAAGCACTCGTGCTCTTGAAAAAATAAAGTTTTTAAAAACTAAATCGGTAGTATCAAACCCAAAACTCGCGCGTTCCTGCAGATGGCGGGCCGAAATTTCTGCCTATAAAAATTCAGGACGGAGCGTTCTCGTCCTCAGACTCCTCTTGTCAGGCAAGCTTTCATAAGGTAGATTGTCAAGAGGAAACCGATTCTTAGCAATGAATTCTTTATAGAACGTTGTTAGGAGGTATACTCAAGAAATGTTATTAAGTCCGATTCTACAAAGAGGGACTTGGAAATATTTCAATACCGACCGTTTCCTGATACCGCAGGAAATATTATCAAGTCCGATTCTATAAAGAGGGACTTGGAAATATTTCGCATATTCCTGATACGGCAGGGAATGTTATTAAGTCCGATTCTACAGAGAGGGACTTGGAAATATTTCGGAAACCGAATTAGTATCGTAATCAACGTGTAAATTAATTAAATTTGTAAATAATTTGTGCATTCTGGATTCTGCACACCGGTACGCAGAAGGTGTATGTGCCTAGAATGAATTATCATTTCTTATTTATTGTATATAATTATTTATCGAGAATATATTTGTTTTAATTATGTCTTTATTTATTGAGTTAAAGGTAATTAATCAGTCTAAATAGTGGTAAAAGCGAAAAGTAAAATTTGAAAACAAACAATAAAAATAAATTCAACGAACCCAGGACTTGCCTGTGGCATAACTGGCAACAGTTGTATATAATAATAATAAGAAGCATTTTAGAACGTTACATGGCGCGAGAGTAGGGATGATAAAAACTGATAAAA
Source organism: Ocypus olens (assembly GCA_910593695.2). Classification (NCBI taxonomy): domain Eukaryota; kingdom Metazoa; phylum Arthropoda; class Insecta; order Coleoptera; family Staphylinidae; genus Ocypus; species Ocypus olens. The sequence continues at coordinate 34,438,281 of OU343053.1, forward strand.
CTTATAAACAAATTAATCCAACAATTAAACAATAATTAAAATACACAATGATGTCGGGTAAAAACATTGGTGCAACATTTGAACATTCAGTGGAAGGTGCTGTGTCATGGGTGTACCTGAAAAAGAAGTCTGAATTAATTGAGCTCGCAGAAAGAATTCATATTGATTCAAAAGCAACCGTACAAGAATTAAGGACAAGGATAGTAAGGTTCTTGCGGACAGGAGAGGCCAGTTGGAAAGCGAATCCGAGGATGAACAAGCTCAAGAATCCGTCCACGAAGGAGACGACAAGGTAGAGGAGGATAAGGTGAAAGTAAGGCCAACACCGCAGGCACAACTGCCGCCGCCGACACTTCTGCCGCCGCAGCCTCAACTACCAACCACAGCTCAGATGTGTGACAACATTAGGAAATGGAATCTCAAATTCAATGGTATCGTCGATCCACTTTCATTTCTTGAGCGTGTGGATGAACTCGCTAATTGTTATGGCTACGCGCTGGATAGCCTGCTAATAGTACTGCCCGGCGCATTCACTATACAGGGTTAAGATGAATACTAAAAACAAAAATAACAACTTATAACTAGCGGAAAAAAAAATTTCAACACTTTTAAAACATAGTCTTTCGATTAAGGAAAACGGGCGAGCTGCGCGTCCGCACTTATATTGTTCGATAAATAGTCATTTCGGATTCGCCACAATATCAGTTCCATGGCGGTGGTGGCGTCCTCGTAACTGTTATGGCCGCTAGAACTATTCTGGATCTCCCTTTGGAGGAACGTCGCCGCGAGGACCTTCAAGGATCGACGGAACGGAAAACCCCTGTAGTGGGGAAAGGTCACGGCGGTGTCAACGCAGACGTAGTGGATAATACGGGCTCGGAGGTCATTTTCGAGACCATGCCCTATTAGGATGGTATCTGCGTTGATGAAACCCATCAAGTCGTTTTGCACTTCGCGTAGCTTTTTAACACCGTTTTCTTTTAAGTCCTTGGCCGTGACGCCCGAGAAACGCGTGTTGTAGTCCACGATTTCATTGTCGGGCATCACAGTCCAGTGCGTATATTCCGTAGTTTCCATCCGCGGGGGGAATCATCCACGGTTTGGTTTTCACAGGAATCGTAGGGTCCGTTGTAGCCGGGCTCGACACCGACCCACACGTGCAGTTTTGCAATCGTGCAACCTTTGTAACCCTCACTTCCTCTACAGCAGATGTACTCCATGTCCACGGGGTACTGCCCCCTCCCGCTTGCACTTTTCCCCAGTGATAGAAACACTTCTCTTGTGTTAGGTATTTGTTACCATTCATGATGAAGAATCCGCGCCCGCATCGAAGACACTTCCTCTCGATACTCACGCCGACTTGCGCGTCCTCGACAGTCTAGCACGTATCATCTTCCTTAGCCGCCTCTTCCTTCACGGCGCAATCGTGCTCGGTCCTCTGAGCACTACCCTCCAATTCCTCCAAATGTTTCCCAGAATCACTAGAATTTCCGCAGGCCTGCCCCACGGACTCATAACCAGACTTCATAGGCAAACCTAGCACAAACTTACGTGCGTTGACATCTAAACGTGAATCCGACACGTCCGGCTTTCCATACAACGGGCTCTTCATTATTATTGCCTTGCCGAAATAGATCGGACTCTCCATCGGATAACCGAAGTCCACCAGCTCCATCATACGCAGGAAATAATTCCTCAGCAACAGCCCCAGTGCCATTTTGCAGATGTTCAAACGCATGCACCTTCTACGAGGTCTCTGCACTGAAATCTTTTCTTCTGTACCTTACTCTCTCCTCTAATTACTGTTTTAATTATTAAGTCAATTACAAGGTTTCATCAGTCTTTTATAGTCCCTCGGGCTCGGGCGCCATGTAACGTTGCCACCCACTAAATAATTTTAATTATGCAATGAGTGGTGAAAACGTAAAGTTTTATTTTACCACGGGTCGGTCCGGGTTCATTTAGTTTATTTTTAATTTTTTTTTTCTTTAACTTCACTATTATTACTTACTGGTTGACTATATGTATGACTGATAAAACCCCCTTAATCCAATAAATACATACAACAATAATTAAATAGTTTATTTACAATATTTACAAGTTGGAAATTAAAATAATTCATAAATATAAAATAAAACTCGGTAACTGGTAACGAGACGGCTGCTACCTCTGTCGTTGAACGGCCTATCCACTACGGTTTCTGTACGACAGCATCTCGGCCTAGCCTGGGACAGACCCCAACAGATGGCTCTACACAATAAAATATGTGTTTAATTTCGTCTTATGTTTTCGGTAATTTGTTTTGGTTTCGGATTTGCATTAAATTTGCAGAGTTTCCCCTATGGAATGTTTCTTTTTACAAATGTATCTAGTCACGGCTAAATTTGCAGAGTTTTCCCTCTGGAATGTTTCTCTACAAATTTGTCCGTCTCTTTGACTATATACTATTGGACTGCTAGCGCCGTTTCATGTGTGTCTCCAAGCAACGGTGGCGCGGCGGGACCCGGTATTGGACCCGGGTTGCGGTATGTTACTAAATTGGTAGTTATTTTGTGTCTATGAGATATGACTCTATGAGCTCGCATTGCATATTGTGATACCCTGCAATTTATTCACACCTTTGAATATATAAACATTTATATTGTCAAATATTCACACTATATCAAAATATTGCTATGCGAAAGGCTGCAATACATCCACGTATATATGCCAACGCGGTTATAATACTCGTCAGCTGATGTACACGTCAGTTGACTTTTGACTTATAACCTAAAATTCTGTATTAGATTTTCATCAAATCCGGAACTTCGCAAATTATGGGTTGATGCTTTGCTTGTAAAGAACAGGCAGGAAAGTGGACCCGAGTTGCCGAAATATGCTCGCATTTGCATTCTCCACGTTGCTGATGAATACATCGAGAAATATTTTTTTTCTTTCCGGTTTTTAAATTACGCTCCATTTTCGGCTCCGGGGCGGGACTTATATCGGGCTCCAGCTCGTGGACAACTTTTGGAGCAGTGATCATATGGGAAATGGAGGGGGAATAGCAGTCCAATAGTATATAGTCAAAGGTCCGTCTGGTTGCACTTGTTGGCAAGACACAGTAATTATTTCGGTATCGGATTAATTTTGCAAAGTTCCCCCGTTGGGAGTTACTCTTTGCAAAACTATCTAGTAACGGCTAAATTTGCCCTCTGGATGTTTATCTACAAATGTATCCATCTAGCCCAGTGGATCCTAGCCTTTTCAATATCGTTACCCCTGTGACCTATTAGGAAAACTGATTTTACCCCGACCTTACATTGTTATCAATACAAACAATTACAAGCAAATGTGTAATACATTTTTATTAATAACACAATTTTTACAATTAAGTAAAACTGAGTAAGTATTAATGCGTTGAGGTGATTGTTCTAAAATTGAACATAGGCGTTGGCGATTATAATATGGTCAGAATTAAAATAAAAGCCCTGTATATAAGCTATGGCTCCTTCGCTTGTAACGCGTCTTATGTGGAGCTGGCCTAACCCACAGAACACATACCTTTAGAAGTGAAACCTGCATGTTAAATTTCGGAAACACGATTTTTGGCGCCGCCTGGTGTCGAGGTGGCAAATTACTACGATTTCCGCCAAAATTTAAAAATGTTATACTCGCCTACACGATATATTTCAATTTAATAACACTAAAAATATAATCAATTATGTTTTTTGAGCACATAATTGATTATACTTTTAGATAGTACATAAATGAAGAAGTTACTGGTTTTGGTAAAAGAAAAGATTGCATTTCACAAAATAAAAATAAAAATAGGCCTACATGGAAAAAATATATTTAACAGAATAATTATTTACATTGTTATTAACAAAATTATCAAATATAAAAATATCACAACAATCGGGTATTAGGGTCTTGTCCAGGTGCAATGTTCCATCAGGTCTCTTCGTTCTTCTTAGGATATTTTTCAGGCGTCGTAACAGGTCAGTTGTTTGCTCATATCCAGGATTCATGGCATTAAAATAGTTAAAAAAGTAAATTAGTGTAGTTATATTGTCTTACTTCTTGGTGTCGGTGTTGTATTAATTCGTTTATTGATATAACTATTTAACAAATACATTTGTGTATGCTGCAGCGCGTGAAACATTACGGCGAGTTCTTACATGGTTGCCACGTCTAATCTTAGTTACAGTTTCCTACACCCCAACTTGTTGATTTATAATTTTTAACAATACAAAAAAAAATGTCAAAATATATCAACATTCAATACTTAACAATTTTTAAACTGATAGACCAAGTTTATCGTTTGCATACATAGTGACATCCCTGGTTACAGCTTTAGTTAAAAAATCTGCTACATTTTCTTCTGACATAACATACTTAAGTTCTATTACATTGTGCTTTACATGATCTCGGAAAAAATGATGTCTGATATCAATATGTTTTGATCTAGGTCTAAATTGATCATTCATAGCTAATGCGATTGCACCTTGGTTATCACAGTGTATTAATATGCTTTTATTGCATGTTTCAAATTGTTCAACACATTGTTTCAACCATAGAGCTTCTTGAGTTGCAGCAGAGAGTGACATGTATTCTGCTTCGGTTGTCGAAAGAGCTACTGTACCTTGCATCTTGCTTGCCCAGCTTATAGCACCAGTTCCAAATTTGAATATATAGCCAGTGCATAATCGCCTTTTATCAACTTCCGATGCCCAGTCTGAGTCGGCGTAGCCTTCAATTTTTGCCTCATTAGAATATTTGTAATGAATCTTGCGATTCTCTGTACCTCGAAGGTATCTGAATATTCTTTTAACAGCCGCCCAGTGAATTTTCCCAAAAAAATTGTTAAATCTGCTTACGTCACTTACCGCGAAGGCAATGTCAGGTCGTGATCCCTGCACGAGGTATAGCAGGCTTCCTACAGCTTCTTGGTACGGGATATTTGTGTTATCTTCCTTTTCGTCTATCATTCGGACTGATAGCTTCTGTCCCTTAAGGCTAGGCGTTGAAATTGGATTAGCGTCAGCCATGCCGAATTTCTTCAGTATGTTCTTTGTGTAGACTGACTGATCTATTGAGATTCCATCATCTTCGTAGGTTATATTAAGTCCAACGCAAGTCTTGGCTCTTCCCATATCTTTCATGTCGAAGTTTCTTGCTAACTCCTGTTTTAACTGGTCTCGAATGTTTGCTTCTGACCAAAAAATGAGTATATCGTCTACGTATATTGTGACTATTAAGCTTGCTTCTGCATTGAAGTATACACAAAAGTCTAATTTTGACTTTATTAATCCAAACGTTGTCAAAACTTTATCGAGCTTGATATTCCATTGACGACCGCTCTGTTTCAACCCGTATATCGCTTTTCTTAGTCTGCAGACTTGTCTACTTTCGCCATTGAAACCCTCTGGTTGTTGAATGTAAATCTCTTCGTCCAGATCTCCTTGAAGGAAAGCTGTCACAGCATCCATTTGGTCGATTTGTAGTTTTTTCTTTGCAGCTAAAGCAATCAGGAGTCGTAGAGACGAATATCTTACCACTGGTGAGAAGGTTTCCGTGTAGTCTATTCCATATTTTTGTGCGCATCCCTTTGCTACAAGCCGGGCTTTATGACGAATGATTGATCCTTTTTCATCTCTCTTGACTTTAAATACCCATTTGGTTTTTATTGCCTTTTTACCTTGTGGTAATTCGCATAATGTCCAAACTTTGTTGTCGTTGAAAGATTGAATCTCTTTCTTCATCGCACCTTCCCATTGTTTGCTGTAGATGGAATCTTTGGCTTCATGGACGGACTGAGGTTCATCATCTTCACAAGTGAGTGTATGATACGTAGCATACGACTCATAGTCGTCGAAGTTTCGTGGTTTAGGAGGTCGAGCAGATCGACGAACTTCAGGTTGAGGCTCCTCATCGGTGATGTCTTCGTATGGCGTGTCGTCATCTTCTTCAGCACCTGCATCTTTGAAGTTTTCCTCGTCGTCAATTTCTGATGTTACGATCTCCTCTTCTACGCCGTTTTGTTGTGCCCCAACTGACTCGTTATCTTCTAGATCAATTGATACATATTTGTTGGTCTTCGCGCCAACCGGGTCGAGAAATTTTACATTCCTGCTTACTATAGTCGACTTGTCAACTGGGTTGAAGCATCGGTATCCTTTCTGATTCTCACTTACTCCAGTAAAGATGAGCTTTGTGGACTTAGGATCGAATTTCAACCTCTTCTCCTTGGGGATGTGAACCATGACTGGTGTGCCGAAGATGTGACAATCTCGAAGATCGGGTCGCCTTCTTGACCACACGTGTTCAGGAATTTTTCCTCCAAGAGTTCTGTTAACAGATCGATTAATTACGTAACAAGACATATTAATTGCTTCTGCCCAAAAAGCTTTATCCAACTCTGCATCGAATAACATGCATTTGGCACGTTCTACAAGTGTTCGGTTCATACGTTCGGCAATTCCGTTTTGCTGCGGCGTATAGGTGCATGAAGTTTCGTGAACAATACCGGTATTTTTACAGTACGAATTAAATTTTTCATTACAGTATTCGAGTCCGTTGTCCGATCTAACTCGTTTTATTTTATTTTCGGTTTGATTTTCCACCATTGATTTAAAGTTCTTAAAAGTTTCGAAAAGATCTGATTTCTGTTTTAAAAAATACACGAATGTTTTTCTCGAAAAATCGTCAATGAACGTCGCGAAATATCGGGCGCCGCCCCATGAAATTGTCTCCATTGGCCCGCACAAGTCAGTATGTATTAGTTTGAGTGTTTTCGTCGTTTTTATTATGGCATCACCTTTTGGAAAGGGCTCGCGAGTTTGTTTTCCGAGCAGGCAAACGACACATTGTTTAATCGCGGAGGCGTCATCACAAAAGTCTATTCCGTCTGCTAAGGATTTTACCCGTTTTAAATCGGCGAAGTTTAGGTGGCCTAAACGCCGATGCCATCTTAACGCGTCCTCATCTATTACATCTGCAAGCTGGCAGGTTGCAATATTATTGGGGAGTTTGTAAATGCCGTTTTGTGGTTTAATATGAAACATTACTTTATTTTGAGTATCATAAACCGTGCATCCCGTTTTATCGAAATTTACTTTATTACCGTTTTCAACCATTCTCGCAACCGATAGTAAGTTCGCGGATAGTTTAGGCACGAATAACACTTTATTAATGACTATTTCTTTTTCGTTAACGTTTAGCACTGATTTACCACTTCCGACTACTTTAATTGTTTCATTGTTTGCGGCTTTTATCTCGTTTATTGGATCATCTTTAATTTCCGAAATTATGTTTTTATTGGGTGACATATGTCTTGATGCGCCACTGTCTATTATCCACGCGCTCGGAGTATTTAAATTTTGCATTACATTAAACGAATACGCGAGGTTACTTTCCGTATTTTGTTTATAGTCCGGTTTATTCCGACAGTCTGCAATAACATGACCCTTCTTTTTGCAAAAATTACATTTTAACTTCTTCCTTTTATCTTGACTCGGTTTAGCTGCATTTGTTTTTACACTTTTCGCTCCGTAAAACGCACTAGCTTTTGATGAATTTCCGTAGTCAGCATCCAGAAGTTTTAGTTTAATGTTGTCGGCTGTGATGGCGATGCCGCTGCTCTCTATACCCATGATCAGTGGTTTGAACTCGTCTGTGAGGCCGGCTAGCATGATCGCACCGAGCCACTCATCTGTGATGGTGAATCCGATTTCGGTCAGCTTGTTCGCGGTTGATGTTATACTTGTAACATATTCCCCCGTTGAGTTACACTCATCTAATCTTATAGTAATTAGCTTGCGCAGCAATCCAATTTTTCTGGATAAACCATGGTCGTCAAACAATGTTTTAAGTTTGTTCCATGTTCCTAACGCTGTGTTCTCGTTTAATATATGAACAAATAGTTCTTCCCTCACCGCCATTACTATTCGTGCTTTTGCCTTCTTGAGCTTCTCGGGATCTGTCTCTGTAGGAGGATCTGTAATGCTTCCATCCAAGTTCAGAAACTCGAGAACGTTTCTCATAGCAAAGCTCCATGTGTGATAATTCTCGCTGCCTCGTAGTTTATCAATTGAACACTCTTTTCCGGCCATGTTGTACAGTTATTCACAATGTGAATTTCACATGTAAGTTTTTTTTTTTAGGTTATGCACGTATTTACAAATCGCTTGAGCGTCCGCACTTCACGTTTTAACACTTTAAACTTACTGTTTTGTGTATCACTGTACCGGAAAGTCTATATGCCGTCTACCTGGGCCCATAACCTGTTGTATTAATTCGTTTATTGATATAACTATTTAACAATAGTATATTACGTAACAAGAGTTGTAATAGTATATTACGTAACAAGAGTTGTAAATAGCAAATTACGCGCAAGTGAAAAAATTGCGTACGAGCCGCGTAGCGGCGAGTAACGCAATTTCACGAGCGCGTAATTGCTTTACAACTCGCGTTATGTAGTATACTTTATCTACGACCACTCTCACCTTAATTTATATAAGAGAATGTGCGGAATAGCGAAGTGACAGCTTCGGGGTGCGTGATGTGACGTTTAACAATCGCGGACTACTATATTTAATAAAAACGAACAAACGCGCAACTCTCAACCAATCAAAAGTTCGTAAACGAAACTCACTAGTACCTTTAATTTACAAGCGGGCTCTAACATACGTGGGTGTTTTGGTGTATTTACGCAGTACGCGCATTGTACGATAATGGGCATTTACAGTAGTGGTCGTAGATAAATACATTTGTGTATGCTGCAGCGCGTGAAACATTACGGCGAGTTCTTACATGGTTGCCACGTCTAATCTTAGTTACAGTTTCCTACAGTCGGAACAGCATTGCAATTTAATTTTTTGCGGAAATGGTTAACAAAATGTTTATGAATAAAATGATCTTCCGGGCCGCTTTTACAATCGTCGGATAAATGATGGTTAACTTATACCCTCTTTAACTAATCCCATCGTTTATCTCTCAGTTAACGCACGCTGCCTTTTACAAACGCTTAGATAAATTTTCTCCCGAAACGCCAATGTTGGCAGCATTGCGGATACATGCGGTTGCGCAGTTTATAGAATTGGCATTTTTCGTTTTACTGGCGGAAAGGTTAGAAAGTTGTGTTTGTAATCATTGATGCGACCCTTGACCCCCTCGAGCTTCTTTTCAATATTCCACCTAGAAATATGCCAGAATGCATGTTTTTTAGAAACTAGTTTGTCGCCTTCTAACGGCCCCTGTATGTAATACCGATTGCAGATCGCTGTAATGCCGGTATGGTGCGTGTGCTTGCTGTGCGCATTGCCTGCGAGTTAACCGAGATTTATCTGCTGCTCCAAGCACCGGATAAGATAACTGCGAATTATCTGCTTCTTAACCCTAACCCTGATTTAACTAGGCATTGTAAAATCGTATTTTCGCATTTAATCCGGAGATAGTGTTAACCTTAATTTAACCGACTATTGTAAATGCGGCCCTAATAAATACATTTGACGAGTTTATAAGACAGAATATACCGGGTGTGGCACTTAAGACGCCTCGGACCATAGCTCCTTTACGATAAAAGCTATCGACAAAAATCTAAGAACAAAGTGGTGCATAGTTACCGTCGCTATATTTCAAAAATATTTCTAATCATCAGTGGCGTGCCGTACTCCAGTGACGTACCAAACTTATGTTTTTTTAAATGGAATGCCCTATTTTTTATTGCAGATTTGGAAAGTGCTCGACGAGTACTTATTTTTTTATCTAACATGTTATACCCTTCACTTTAGCGGTTTCGCTGTTATAACCCCTTCTTTCAAAATTGCGCCCCATTTTTGAGATTTTTTTGTAGAGAAACTAATTGACGCCGGCGCCTAAATTTTGAATTGAGGTACAGGTTAAGACCTCGTATACCTTCACATAATTTTTTTTCGGGTAATTTATGGAAAAAAAATAATTTTTGATTGATCTTCGCATGTTGTCATTTTTTCCGAAAATTTCAAATGGCACCCCCCTAAAAAAATTACGGCGTTGTACAGCCAAAACTCTAAATTTTTCATTGGTGTAAAAAAAATTACACATTGCATAACAAAATTTCGAAGAAAAAAGGAATTTCATCGCAAATGTCGGGAAACGTTTTCCGTTCCCAAGTGTGCCATGAGAAAACAAATACACAAATACGGTCAACATAATAGTATGTACCTATTTATTCAACATGATATGAAAAATGCAGATAAAGAAAATTTAACAACTTAAACTAAATGTTCGAAATGACGACCTTCTTGCTGGAGGCATAACCGCAACTTTGACTCACAGGCTCTAGACACTGCCCTAAGGACTTCTGGTGATATACCGCGGAAAGCCGCGCGGAATCTCTCCCTCATATCCTCGACAGTAGTTGGTACCGTCCTGTAAACCTCGTCTTTGATATGGCCCCAAAGGAAGAAGTCAAGGAGAGTGAGGTCTGGTGATCTTGGCGGCCACCTCACAGGACCCCCACGACCAATCCAGGAGTCCGGAAACGTTTCATCGAGAAATTCCCGAACGACACAGCTATTATGTGCAGGAGCTCCATCGTGCTGGAAAACTATCTGTCGAAGAGCCGCTAGAGGGACATTTTCCAAGAGATCATCCAAGTCGTCGCGAAGGAACCTCAAATAACTGTTGCCGTTCAGGTGCCCCTCGATGAAATAAGGACCCAAAAGGTGTTCTCCAAGTATGCCTCCCCAAACATTCAGCGACCATCTTTGCTGGTGGTTTATCATTCGCATGGCTTGTGGGTTTTCATCGGCGTAATAATGGTAGTTGTGGCGATTGACATGCCCATTTCTATGGAACGTTACTTCATCAGAAAATAATACGCGCATAAGAAATGATTCCTCCTGCTCAATTTTGTTGATAGCCCACATGCAGAAATCTTGCCTCGCATGAAAATCTTGAGGTTGCAATTCTTGGTGCAGTTGAATCTTAAATAAACGGAATTTGTACCTTTTAAGAACACGATGTACGGATCGCGTTGAAATATCGTGATTCCTACTAATATCACGGATACTGGTATGAGGATCTTCAATAACTGCCTCCAGAACCTGCAGTTCATTATTTTCGGTAATAACTGCCTTCTTTCTAACTCTCCTTGGCCGTTTCACACTTCCCGTAGTAGTAAATCTCTCCAACACTTTTTGAAACGCACGTTCATTTGTATGTGCCCTGTGCGGATATCTCGCAGCGTACACTCGTGATGCCAAGAAACAATTCTTGTTACATTCTCCAAGAATAAATATCATGTCAACCATTTCCTCTTGAGTTCGGAACATTTTTAGAACGTTTATCAAAAATGACTTATGGCTGCTACTGACGTCTAATAATTTACTTTGACAATTACCAATCTTTTGTTTTCTCATGGCACACTTGGGAACGGAAAACGTTTCCCGACATTTGCGATGAAATTCCTTTTTTCTCCGAAATTTTGTTATGCAATGTGTAATTTTTTTTACACCAATGAAAAATTTAGAGTTTTGGCTGTACAACGCCGTAATTTTTTTAGGGAGGTGCTATTTGAAATTTTCGGAAAAAATGACAACATGCGAAGATCAATCAAAAATAATTTTTTTTCCATAAATTACCCGAAAAAAAATTATGTGAAGGTATACGAGGTCTTAACCTGTACCTCAATTCAAAATTTAGGCGCCGGCGTCAATTAGTTTCTCTACAAAAAAATCTCAAAAATGGGGCGCAATTTTGAAAGAAGGGGTTATAACAGCGAAACCGCTAAAGTGAAGGGTATAACAGGTTAGATAAAAAAATAAGTACTCATCGAGCACTTTCCAAATCTGCAATAAAAAATAGGGCATTCCATTTAAAAAAACATAAGTTTGGTACGTCACTGGAGTACGGCACGCCACTGATGATTAGAAATATTTTTGAAACATAGCGACGGTAACTATGCACCACTTTGTTCTTAGATTTTTTTCGATAGCTTTTATCGTAAAGGAGCTATGGTCCGAGGCGTCTTAAGTGCCACACCCGGTATAATAACTTACCTTCGAACATGAATTACTAGCACTCACAGCACTATTGAGGTTAGTTAATAAAAATGGTGAGACTCATTAAGCGTTGCCGCATATACATCGAAGTATAAAATATACAATGCACATGATTATATTTAATAAACAGTAATATTATACTTTCATGAGTTATTATGACAAATATAAGCGATAATGAGTCTAATTATGTTTAAAACATAATTTTAATTGTTAAAATTATCACTTTGTAGTGAAATTTTAAGATTATTAAAAACGGTAATCCCCATAATAAGATCTTTGATAAATCTGGCAACATCGAGGAAACCATCTTTACAAAAGCGGAAAATTTGAAATTCCCCCTCGCCCCACTGTCCTGGGGTGGCCCACATACTTTCGTGTTGCCGATATTCGTATCTCGGCTTCACACCCGTGGTTCGAACAATTTTCCGTCGAATAATATATTGTCCAATAGATTGATTGAACAAATTTAAGGGTGCGGATCGTTGTACTCACTCTGAAGTGTTAATCTACCAGGATACCATTGCGATGGAAGTACCAATAAGGCATAGCGTGGAGTTTATTGTGTCGGTTATTCTTTTAACCAATAAGTTGCAATCTGACGTTTAAATGTCACTGTCACTTTTAATATTTAAAGATGAACAGACGAATGCAGGGGACTCGGCTGACGTTAATTGTAATTGGCTAAAAAGTATATAATATACCGAAGTGCATAAGCGGTAATAGTACATGTTACACATTTATGTACAACATTTAACATTTATATATGCTCTATATATTCGTAATAGGTCGCTTACGATTGGTGAAAACAGTTCGGTAATTCATCAATTACAAAGTGGGAGTAGGTAAATTAAATTACTTATTCATAGGTAAATTGAAAAAGATTTATAGGTCTCAAATTATCAAAAAAGAGCATGTTTCAATGATTACGTCTCGCTGGAGACCCCTCGGACCCCCCCCCCCCCCTTTAGCTGGAGGGTATCGCCAGCAAACCCTCCTTGGATGTGTCCCGTTTTTTCAAGTTTATGATTTGGTCACCCTACTTTAAGAGATCGTTTCTCCACCACCTGCTTATTTGATATAATATATGTACGTTAGAATGTATTTATTATTTATGTCGATTATGTTGATCAGCTAATAATGACAGTACATCTGTCTATATTATTTTATTTATTTTAGGTAGGAATTTGGCCGTAGAAATCTATAACTGGATACCTACTTTTTTTGGACCGGAATCTATTGTTACTTGTCATAACTACAAAGACTATAATAGAATCGAAACAGCGGAAAATGTTTGGAAAATAATTAGCAAACGGGAACCCGACAAGGGCATGATGATTAGAGCTGCAAAGGGAGAAGATATTCCACCTGAATTACTAGATTAGCGTATTTTTTTATAAGCAACAATAGTAAATTTTAGTTTATCTGTTATCTATTTCTTATCTTATCATAAATCTCGCATGTATACGTTTTGGGTGTGCATTTAATATCAAAACGATGATGGAACAGGATGTGTATTGTTTAGACATTGGCACGCATAATGTTAAGGTTGTTGTTCTATCAAAATCAGGGGAAATTATAGTCAAACCCGATTTAAGAGTTCGATCTGTTGTTAATATTCCGTCTAATGAAAATAAAGATTGGTTGGATTATACAATTACAGGTATGTATCAATAATAATTAATACAATCTTAAATAATATCATTTTTGTTTGGAGAAATGCTTATCCTTCATTTAGGTAAATAGTTATAGGAAACATATTTTTTATAAAGAAAGTTTAGAAGAAATTGACCAATTTTCATTTTTTTCTTTATAAACATCTATTTTAATTACGAGTAGACATATGAGACTTTGTGCATTTGAAAAGACATATTGAGAGGCATCAAAATAGTTATTTGTTTAAGGCAATAAAGTGACAGATTTACGGACGCGGCAGGAGTTGTTAATCCAGCCAAGGCAGGAAATCTGCTTTATTGCCGTGTTAAACAAATAAGTTTTTCGCATATTATTTAGGAGAAATTAATAATAACTTGTAATGCGATAATTTTCAATATATTTAATTCTATCAACATATCGCAGGTAGCTTTGTTAAAAATTCGTGGTAACTAAGTTAAATAAAAATTGACATTTATAATAGACATTGTGGTGTCCGCATTTGGACGATGTGTGTGGTGTAATCATTTATAATCATAATGATTTCTTAAGTGACATGACTATTTAAATCGGACGAACCGTATAATTATTTCGAGTAAAACTCTTCAATACATTTCTTTACTGATATGGTTGATGGTGGAAGCCATTACTTTGTGATACATTTTGATTCAGGAATTCAGGAACTTTTCAATAAAATGCACTTTGTTGGTATCACACACATTTCTTTACAAATAAAAATATTCAAGTCATTATGTTCATATTATTTTTGTTCAATGATCAAATTAAAATTAAACTTTAAAACTGATTGCTGCTCGGGTTCAATTACGTGAGAAAGTCAGGCAAAAAGTCAGGTGCTTGGAGAAAACTTACGCGGGGTTGTTAATACTTCGCAGAAGCCATTATTGGGCTTCTTCCACAGGCAACATCTGAAGGAGTCTCTCGTTTTACTGTGCCAGGAAATAAGTGCGCCGGTCGACGGCGTTTATACGTCAATTGCCGGACCACCAGGAGCCTGTCACGGCGAGCAATTTCGCTACAGCTGCGCGACTCAATTTTTGTACGTGGACAAGTTGGGACTCGTATGGAGGTCGGGGAAAACACACGCGGTGTTATTAATACTCCGATGAACCTGTTTTTAGCCTTTTGGCAGGGGAAATTCGAAGACAACTGTCAATTAAGCGAAAAATACATTGTAATGTCAAACAAATTTCTGGGCGGCTTCTGTTGGTCGACGCGGCGTCTCATCTGATTGGCGAAATAACATGACGTAGGCCATGAAGTCTCACCTGATTGACTTATTACTTTTACAACCTTGGCATAAATAAGCATTTTTAAAGCGTAGTCCGCAAAAGTAATATTTCACGGCCTAAAATCAGTCCGAAAAATCTTACATTTTATATCAATCCGCGAAAAATATTTTTATTCAATCATCTTATATTATTCATTTCAACTCCACCAGAGGGCGTCGAAGACGTCTCCTGAAAAATCGTGTAATTGTGCGGTATCCTTTGTACCGATATTGCTGAAACAAAAAAAAACAAACGCCATTGTAAAGTAGACATTAAACTGTATGTCCCGTTTCGAGGCGCATCAGGGAATTCCCATGTAAAATTTTGTCAGTTTATATCTTTATTATTGAAATTATAAGGTCGGAATAAAATTAGAATGATTCCTATACCTATTAGCATTATTTTTGAGATATTTTAGTTTTATCTTTTGTTTAATAGAAAATACAGGGTGTATTTGAAATAACGAACAGGCATTTAAGGGCACATACACAAAATATTTGTGAACCCGTTTCCGTCAAAATGTATTCGAAAAAAAATGTTTGAATTTTCCTCATTTTTTTGAGGTTTTTTAAACATTTTGAGAACCGATGCTTTTCTCATTTAATTAGGTCTGCATGGAATGTGTGTTTGTTTATTTAAAACGCAAGATACGAATTCTTGCCTCCGAAATTTGAAGTGTTAGCGCAAATTTTTTTTTTGTAAAAGATAAACAGTCCTCAAGTTCATTGACGCTTAAAGAGCACTCAGATATTTCCTACGCGCTTGTTGTAATTCGATATCTAAAGCCAATGCCGTTTAAAAATTAGGTCACATTACCAGTGCCCCCAAACATGTTGCGTATTTTTACTCATTAACTTTAATAATTAATTGCGGGCTTTTTGTTACAGTTATAAACAAAATAATTGCGAATATTGTTTAAAAATAATATAATCTTTTTGTGGTTACGAGCCTGTTCGTTATTTCAAATACACCCTGTATAGCTTAAAAATAGTGAACAAATATTCAAAAATAAAATCTTCAAAATAGTAGTTGCTATGAAAAGTCATCTGTAAAACACGCACGATTTGTCAACCTCTCGCCCTCATTACACTTTTCGGGTGAATTGCACTTTACGGCCAAACTTCCGATTTCGGATTTTTTTGTTAGAGGCTCTATACGTGTTATTATTAAA
The DNA here is from genome assembly GCA_910593695.2 of Ocypus olens. Taxonomy (NCBI): domain Eukaryota; kingdom Metazoa; phylum Arthropoda; class Insecta; order Coleoptera; family Staphylinidae; genus Ocypus; species Ocypus olens. The sequence continues at coordinate 34,454,417 of OU343053.1, forward strand.
GTACTTACAAAAAAAAATTGTTTGACCTTAAAGTGCAATAACTCCCACTTTTCTATTATAATTTCACAAAATGTAGATCTCGAATCGGGATCAAGTGCTAATAGTTCTTGTTAATAATACAAAGACAAATCCGAATTTCAGTTAAATGTATAAGCTTGTAAACACTCGCCGTTTCCATCATCTGTAAATCCGAGTTTTGTGTGTAGTGTAAACGAAGCCTTATTCCCCACCCCCTCCTTACCGCCCGAATCCAAGGTACCTCGCCCGCACTCTCGCTCACCCGTCTTTGCTCAACGAACCACCGCGAAAGTAACATCGCGCAGTAGAGATGGGAAAAACGGTTCACTGTCGGGAACGGTTCCGAACCGGTTCACTCACTGGAGTGAACTGGTTCCTTGGAGCGGTTCGCGGTTCTTTTCTACTGACCAAATTGTCAGAAATGAGTTCCAGGCTTTCAATTAATTAAAAAATATATAATAGGGGCCACAACTGCAATATATAAGTTGGCCATAAAAATTCCAGCCAAAGATTTCTCGGCGCATCTACCAAAATGGAGTGCGATTTCTAAATTTTATTCATGCAAATGAATGAAGTGTCAAAAAGCAAAAGCCACGAAAATTAAAAAAAAAACATCGAACAGCTCATTAATCCATAGGTAGTGTATAAAAAAATCGTAACTCAAAAAGGGCATTGCAAAAAAATATGTTATTTTCCCAATGCCTTCGTGCAATTATGTCGAAATTTGACTTAAAGTTAATAAACATCAAGAAAAAACGACTAATTTTTAATTTTTGTAATTTGTAACAATTTAATTCAAGTTGAAAGACTTTATGAGTAATTAATGTCGACATTTAACCCAACGTCAACAAGCGTTACGAAAAAATACCAATTTTGACTTGAAGCCATTATGTCTCTAGAAAAAAATGACAAATTTAATTCAAGTTAAAAAACCTTATGACAAATTAATGACAAGCGTCCAAAGATAGACTAATTTTGACTTAAATTTGTTAAGCCTCTAGAAAAATGTCATCATCATATGTTATGTGCAAATTAATGTCGAAATTTGACTTAAAGTCCATAAGCGTCAAAAAATACTAATTTTGACTTTGAAGGCGTTAAGCCTCTTGAAAAAACAACAAATTTAGGTAAAGTTAAGAGACTTTATGTCCAAATTACTGTCGTAATTTGACTTAAAGTTAAGAAGCGTTAAGAAAGCAAGATTAATTTTGACTTAAACCTTCTAGAAAAAATGTCAAATTTGGGTAGAATTAAGAGACGTCATGTGCAAATTCATGTCGAAATTTGACTTGGTCAACAAATTTCAAGAAAAAGGACTAATTTTGACTTAAAGTCGTTAAGTTTCTAGAAACAATGTAAAATTTGATTCAAATTAAAAGACTTTATGAGTAATTAATGTCGAAATTTGACTTAACGTCAACAAGCGTTGAGAAAAAAATACTAATTTTGACTTAAAACCAGTCTCTAGAAAAAATGACAAATTTAATTCAAGTTAAAAAACCTTATGACAAATTAATGACAAGTGTCAAAATATAGACTAATTTTGACTTAAACTCGTTAAGCCTCTAGAAAAATGTTAAATTTGGGTGGAGTTAAGAGACGTTATGTGCAAATTAATGTCGAAATTTGACTTAAAGTCAATAAGCGTCAAGAATAGACTAATTTTGACTTTAAATGCGTTAAGCCTCTCTCATATATTCAGGCTATTTTTCGTCTTTATTATTTGTATTTAATAAATCTGCAATAAGTAAAGTTGTCTCAAGTTAATTTTTTAAGCCTCTAGAAAAAATGTCAAATTTAATTAAAATTAAGAGACTTTATTTCCAAATTACTGTCAAAATTTGACTTAAAGTTAAGAAGCGTTAAGAAAGCAAGACTCATTTTGACTTAAACCCTTAAGCCTCTAGAAAAATGTCAAATTTGGGTAGAATTAATAGAATTTATGTGCAAATTAATTTCGAAATTTGACAAAACATCAAGAAAAACGACTAATCTTGACTTAAAGTCGTTGAGTTTCTAGAAGTTTCTCTAAAGTTGAACGACTTATGTTCAAATTATTGTATAAATTTGACTTAAAGTCAACAAGCGGTAAGAAAAAAGACTAATTTTGATTTAAAGCCAAAAGTGTCAAATTTAAGTTAAAAGACTTTATGTCCAAATTAATGTTTAAATTTGACCTAAAGTCAGAAAGCGTCAAGAGAAAAGTCTAATTTTGACTTAAAGTCGTTAAGCTTCTAGAAAATATGCCAAATTGAATTAAAGTTACAAGACTTTATGTTCAAACTAATGTTGAAATTTAACTTGAAATCGTCAAACGTCAAAAAACGACTACTTTTGACTTACAGTTGTTAAGTTTTTCAAAACAATGTCAAATTTAATTAAAGTTAAAGGACTTTATGACTAACGAATGTCAAAATTTGGCTTAGTGACAACATCCAAAAAAAAACAAATTTTGACTTAAAGCCGTTAATACCCTCGAAAAATTGTTGAATTTGATTAAACGTTTCCACATTTTCATTTCGAATTCAAAATTTAATTCTGGACTAAAAGAAATTCACGAGACCCGCATAAAGTTTCCGCAGATAACTTCACGCGGTTCTCAACGGGAACGCCACTTGCACGAACTTCATGCGGTTCCTGGTATGAACCGCATCAAGTTACCGCGGAAACTCCTTGCGTTTCGAGGTGTGAACCTCTTGAAATTTTCGACGGAAACTTCACACGGTTCATACCACGAACCTCATGAAGCTCGTGCAGATAGTGGAGTGAACGGCATGACATTTTCGCAGTTAACTTTTTTTGGAACCGCATGAAGTTTCCGCAGGTGACTACATGCGGTTCCACCGGAGCGCGTCTACAGGTAGGGGTACGCGTGCGGTTTTCACTCTTGAAGAAAAAGCCAACTATATATTTAAGAGCAGAGGAACCGCGGTTCCTTTTGTGCGAACCGGTTCCTGAGCGCTCTTTGCTAAGAACCGGTTCCTGAACTGTCTGCTCACCTTTATCGCGCAGGTAAAGTCTCGCTCACGTGACCTAACCTCTGTACCCGCGTGTGCGAACAGAGAGATCAGCGCATCGGCTAAAATAAAAGTGCAATCGGACTTATTATTTGCTTTTTAACCTGCCCGTTTATCAGGTTATGGGCTCAGGTACGTGAAGAGGCAAATATTTTTTTAATACTTTGATTAATAATTTCATTTCTGGGAGGTCAAACTTTGCTCGTCGAAAAGTAACCTCAAAATGGATGCCTACACATTCCGCGTCGAAAAACTTAAAGGCATCAAGAATTGGGCATCATGGGAGTTCCAAGTGCGCTCTACACTCGTGCGGCTCGTGAGACAGTCACGGAAAAATCGGCGATTCAGGAACTAACCGCGGACGCGTCCGTCTTCGCAGCACGTGCGGCATGGACCAAACTGGAAAGCACCGCGCAAAGAATTATCGCTGTCTCGGTGGACCAAAAACCGCTTCTTCAATTATCAACTGCAAATCAGTCATGAACATATGGAACACATTGTCATCAGTTTACGAACAAAAGTCGGACACCAGTGTGCACATGCTTCTGCAACAGTGGTACAGCTACACGAAGAAGCCAGATGATGGCATCACGAGACACATCTCGCGGCTGGAGGACCTGGCGCATCGATTTGAAGCTATGGGAGAAAAGATTCCGGATAACATGGTCATTACGAAGGTAATCATGACACTACCCAGTGAGTAAAAGCATTTCATAAGTGCCTGGGAGTCCACGTCCCCAACCGACAGGACTCTATCCAATTTGATCGCATGCGAGGAATCAAGATTGGGACCAACGACCAAATTCAGTAGCTCCGCATTCGCTTCTGAAAAAACAAAACAGCAAATCCACCAAGAACAAGAAGAAACCAGGTACGTGCAACTATTGCAAAAAGGCAGGGCACTGGATAGAGGAATGCAGAAAACGAGAGGTCAAATCGAAGAAGGAACCAGAAAAGGGCAAAGCTTTCGTCAGTGAAGCTCTGACCGCGTCGGAAGACACCAACTATCACGTACATGGTACATCGGCTCTGAGGCGTCCGATCACATGACCAAATACCTGTCGTGGCTGTTTAACTATGCTGGTTTTGAGAAGCCTAAGCCAGTGAGAGTCGGAAACGGCCAGCTCATCCCAGCTGTCGGATCCGGAGAGGTCATATCTGCTATCGACATCACATCATGACAGCGAAAGCCAATGTTCTGTACGTTCCGGAAATCCCGATGAACCTGATCTCTCAAGGCACGGCTCTCGATAAGGGTTATGAGCACGAAGCAGATTAGAAGACCTGCAAACTTCTGAAGGACGGAAAAACGGTCGCAGTAGGAGAAAGATGCGGTCGACTATACAAAATGCAGTTTCGAGTAGTCACAGTCAATCCACAGGCAAATGCAGAGGCATGCGATTCGCTTGCTACATGGCATGAGTGCGGCTCATCAGAACATCAACCAGGTGAAAACAATTCTGAAAAAGAAAACATCACTTGTCGAAATTAGGACTACAACTGTGAATCGTGCATTCTAGACACACAGACTTCCGTTCCCAAAAAGCAACTCTGAATCTGTCCGCGCAGGTGAACTGATACACTGAGATCTATGTGGATCGATGCAGGAGAACTCTCCAGGCGGAGCACGTTGTTTTCTGATGCTGAAGAATGACTACAGCCACTGGAGGACACTGTACTTTGTGAAGAACAAATTCAGAACTTCTGGAAAACTTCATCAAGAGAGCCAAAAATCACCTGGAAAATTGATTAAACAGTCTCAGGACCGACAACGGATTAGAATTCATAAATCATCTGGTGGAACGTCTGACACATCAACGTGGAAACCACCAGAAAACCGTGCCCTTCACACCATAACAAAATGAAGCACCTGAACGAGAAAACCGGACGATCGTGGAACTTGCCAGGACGGCGCTTCGCGAAGGTAACATCCCCATCAAGATGTGGGCTGAGGCTGTCAACTACGTCACCTGCACGCTGAACAGAACTGACAGCAGCGGAGTCAAGGGATCATCACCCTGCAAATTATGGCTGAAGACGAAGCCATCGATATCCTTTCTGAGAACGTTGAGCGAGGATATCTACGTACACATCCCAAAGGAGAAACGCCGAAAATGGGGCATCAAAGCCAGGGAAGGAGTTTTTATCGGCTACGACGCAGGCACCAAGGGGTACAGAACCTGGTTCTCGGCAGAGAATCAGGTAAAAACTTAGAGACGTCCAATTTACGGGTCATATGTACAAAGCCGATCCAGACGGAGAATCCAAGACGGAGTCAGTAGTTATCAATCTTGACTACCCGAAGGAAGAGGAAATTCAGGCCGAGGATGAGCTCCAAACTCCGATTCAGGAAGATATCACAGAAATCAGCTCCGACACCAGTGACAGCGAGAGCTGTGCCTCAATTACCAGAGAATATGAAGAGGCCACCGAGGAAAATCAAAATTATCAACTACGAGACCGGAACTCCATCAAGCCGCCAGAAAGATACATTCAGGGGAATGTTACAGTCGACGATATCACAGAACCCTAATCCTATGGAGTGTGTTAAGTTGTCACCCCAATGAAAAGTTCTGATAGTTATGAATAGAGTTCTCAATTCCTTTTGATGTATCTAGAAGTACTATCAACTTTCAAAAAAGGGTTCTGTAAAATTGGGCTGTCAGGAATTTTTTGAAAAATGGGGTGCCAACTTGACACCATCGAATAGTTCTGAACTATTTTTAAGATGTGTTTGGGTTAGTACTAAAGTTCCTGATACTTGTAAAAAAGAGTTCTGTTGAATTTCCAGAGATAAAAATTTTAAAAGTTGGAAATTCGAAATATTCAAATTCATATTGCTCATTAATATTGGTTGAATCCAAATATTTCATAACAACTATGGATAAAACTCACAAAGAACTACGGGAAACACTAATCAGAACTATCCGGAACTATTAAATATATTTTTTTGAAAAAAGTCGCAAAGTCAAAAAAGAATTGAGAAGTTTATGAGTTCTGAGTTAATTTACTATTTTTACTTATTGAGTACAAAAATTCTTTCTTATAAACAAATTCGATACAATCACGATTTATGGCATTTTTATTTAAAGTGGAAATTTGAAAATGGACAATTTAATTTCGAAAATACCTATTTCCTGTCATTTAATCGCAATTTGCCATAAGACTTTTTGCTAGAACTCCTTGAGTACAGCCCATAAGTCTAATCAGAACTCCGAGAACTATTAAAAAAAATCAATATTTTTAAAGTTGATTAAGAAAGAATTGACGAGTTGAACTGCAAAACTCAACAAATCCACTTTTATAATTTGGTTAGAAATCGCGAAAAACGTTCAGGAAGTCTATTTGTTGCTTTAAAAAAATGAATGTTTATCTGTATTTTTAAATATGATTTGTTGCGTTTTAAAAGGTAATTCACTTATATTCGGATTTATCTATGTTTGGACAGTAAGAATCGATACCAAGCTCATTTTGGCCATAAATTGGATTAGTTGAGTTTTGCAGTTCAACTCCTCAATTATTGTACTCAATAAGTAGAAATATAATTCTTTTAAAAGTTGATAGTACTTCTAGATACATCAACAAGAATTGAGAACTATTCAGAACTTTTCATTGGGGTGCCCACTCAATCCTATGAAAAGGCCGTATCCTGTGATAATGCCGAAAAATGGAGAAAAGCTATGGACGAGGAGATAGACTCCATGAGGATGAACAAAACATGGACACTTGTAAAACCATCATCGGGGACGCGAGCTATTGACAGTCGCCGGACGTACAAACTGAAGAAAAACAGAGAGGGAAGCGTGCAGCGGTCCAAAGCCAGACTCGTAGCCACAGGCTTCAAACAAAAGGCAGGAGTCGATAATCTCGAGACTTTTAGTCCCGTGATCAGATTTGATTCAATCAGGTTAGTTTTGTCTGTTGCAACATCCAGAAACATGCTTCTCCAGCAATTCGACATTAAGACAGCTTTTCTGTATGGGGAACTGGATGAGGAAATCTACATGCAGCGACCCAAGGGCTATGAAGACGGCACTGGACGCGTTTGCAAGCTCAATCAAAGTCTCCATGTACTCAAACAGGCGTCAAGATGCTAGAACCAGCGCCTCACTCAGGTGCTTCGCAAATTCGGACTGACCCCCACGAATTCCTATCAATAATAATAATAATAATAAACTTTTATTGCCCAGCAGATTAAAAATAATCTTATTACAGGGAAAATTTACAACTTGTAATATATAATTAGTGTAAAATACATAAATAAATAAAATATATGATCAATATTTGACAACGTTATTTGGCGTACAGGTACATAATAATGCATCTTCTTCAACGGTGATGCAAGGAACTAGCTGATCCTGACAATCCACATAGACGACGCGCTGATTACAGCAACCAACCAGATAAAGAACTTGCTGTCCGACCTCCGCAAGGAATTTGAGAGAAAATCTGGTAAGCTAAGCACATACCCAGGTTTACTGATCGAGCGGATCGCCGACGGGTCTATATTCCTGCCTCAGGAGGCCTACACCAGGAAGATCCTGCAGAAGAGATGGGAGACGCGAAACCAGTTTGAATCCCGGCAGATCCAGGTCATCAGATGTGTGTGAATGCACACAAGAACGGGCAAAACGAGTCACCGCACTATCCGTATCGCCAGGCAGTTGGAAGTTTGATGTATCTTTCAGTAGGCACTCGCTCCGACATCACATACTCAGTCAACACCGCCAGTCAGTTTGTGGAGGATCCGAAGAAAGTTCACTGCGACACTGTCAGACGAATTTTCAAATATCTGCTCGCCACATCGAGTCTCGGTCTTCATTTTCCATCGGGCGAGATAAATTATCTTCAGGCCTACAGCGATGCAGACTACGCCGGAGACACCACAACGAGAAGATAGACCACAGGTATCGTTCTGAAGCTGGGGAACTCCACCATTGCCTGGAGGTCATCGAAACAGCGAACTGTATCCCTTTCCACGACATGGCCGCCAGTGAGACCGTCAAGGAGATCATCTGGATGAGAAATCTAATTGATGATCTGGCCTTGTTCCGATGCATGATCTTGTCCCTCATCATAGACAACATGAGCGCCATCAGACTGATCCTAAATCCTGAGTTCCGTCAACGCAGCAAACACATCGATGTGCGCTACCATTTCATCCGGGAGAAGTTCAACGAAAAGTTGTTCTCTGTCCACCACGTCGAATCCAGGGACCAGCAGGCGGACCTGCCGGCAGAAGCTCTTCCCAGATCAACCTTCGAAGTCCAACGGGAGATGGTAAATATCAGGAAAAATATCAATCCCTAAATTTCTCTTTGAGTGGAAGTGTTAATAATTACAAAGATAAATCCGAATTTCAGTTAAATGTATAAGCTTGTAAACACTCGCCGTTTCCATCATCTGTAAATCCGAGTTTTGTGTGTAGTGTAAACGAGGCCTTATTCCCCACCCCATCCTTACCATCCGACCTCAGGTTCCTCGCCCGCACTCTCGCTCACCCCTCTTTTCTCTCCGAATCGCCACGAAAGTGCGCAGTGAGTCTCGCTCACGTGACCTAACCTCTGTACCCGAGTGTGCGAACACAGAGATCAGCGCCTCGGCCAAAATAAAATCCATTAACTAAAGTGTAATCCGACTAATTATTTGCTGTTCAGCCTGCTTTTTTACCAGTTCTTGATGATTTTGGCTTTTATACGGTCGATAACTACAACCTTTTAAAATTCTATGGATAGTAGATTTGCTGTCATCACATTCTCCATTTTTCTTACACTTAATGTTGGATTTACTGTGATTCTTGCCAATACATGTCCTCTTTTTACTTTCACGATATGTCCATCGTTCGCACAATCATTCACCTCAAATTTCTAAACGATTCCAATGTTGATTCACATGACACTCGGCGGTTTTCAAAATGTATACTAAATAAGTCGAAAATAGAACGCGAAGAATGTTTACTAAAACTCCTATATTATGATCAGAATCTTTCTTTTGTGGTATAAACACTCATGTTGAATTGATTTTTTTTTGTGTCAAATTAGATGACAAGCAGTGACTTTTCATAGCAACTACTATTTTGAGGATTTTATTTTCGAATATTTGTTCATCATTTTTAAGCTATATTTCATATAAAACTAAAGAGGAACCAAAAACAGAACTTTGACAATAATGCTAGCAGGTAAAGGGATTATTATAATTTTATTTGGACCTTTTAAATTCAATAATAGAGGTACAAACTGAAATTGAAAATTTTTCATGGGAATTTCTATGATGCGTCTTGAAACGGGACACACGGTATATACTCAATCCAGAAAAATTAAAAAGAAAAAAAAAACTTCCCATTGAACATGCTAAGAGTCCTCGTTAAAATCTGTTGCGCTCGAGCCGCCATCTTGAAAGAAAAGTACACTTTTTCAGTTTTTTGACTATATCTCGGCAACTATAACTGATACGAAAAAGTAGTTGAAGGGGACTTTTAGTTTGTTCAATGGGAAGCCGTAATGAGCATGTATACCAAAATTCAGATCTCTATCGATTAATGTTTTTATTTGTCGAATGTTCGTTTAATTTGACTAAACTACCTATTTGTATTCTACAACCAAGTTGTCAAGGCCAGTAGAAAAAAATGGTGATGTGGCCATCATGTTACTTTCTCCGACTTGATGGTATCATTTATATTTACGCTTTCATGGTTTATTCTAAATTTAAATTATATTTTAAATGTACAGTCATGCTCACATAAATCTAGTACAAGCAATTTAGATCTAGTTACCCAATTATCTAAAATTGTTTACTGTACAACGGACTTTTTATTAAGTACAAAATAAAAGAAATAAAGGCAACTAATATTTGATTGCTCCACCATTTGCGTCAATTACAGCCCTTAATCTCCTCGGCATCGACAATATAAGATTTCGAAAGTAGTCTGGCTGTTCTATTAAAGTTTCCCATGTTTCTTCAATTATTCCCCACAGTTCATTTACGTTGCTGAACCTCATACGTGGCATACGCTTCGCCATCTCAGCCCATACGTTTTCTATAGGGTTCATGTCTGCGCTTTTGGAAACCCGCTGCAAAACTTCTACATTATTTTGTTGAAATCAGTCGGTAACTATGTGTGCCTTTGACTATATACTTTTGGACTGCTAGCGCCACTTCATGTGTGTCTCCAAGCAACGGTAGCGCGGCGGGACCCTAAATGGTTGCGGTATATTACTAAATTGGTAGCTATTTTGTGTCTATGACATATGACTCTATGAGCTCGCATTGCATTTTGTGATACCCTGCAATTTATTCACACCTTTGAATATATAAACATTTATATTGTTAAATATTCACACTATTCTTTATAAGTTGTTCATTTTGCTATTCTCTACAATTATTATTAACATAAATTTGCTGTAACTATTATTGTTTTATAATTATAAACCAAAAATAAAAAAAAAGAATAATAAATGTTTTTCTCGAATAAAAATGATTTTATGAAAAATGTTTTCAAGCAAAAGATGTTCATTTCTTTGTTGTCTTCAAAGTTTGTTTAAATGTTTTTGTGATATTTTTCATATTTAAGAAAATATTGGCAAAAAACAAAAAACGGTTAAGGTAAACGCCCACTTCCGGTGTACGAAATTTTACCAAAAGCTTTTCAGCTCTTCGGATTATCAAATAAGATATATGTTCAAAGTTTCATATCAATTGCTCTATTAGTTTTTGAGATACAGCGCACACAGACACACACACACACACACACAGGCACAATTTTTTTTTTCACATCAAAACGGATATTTCCGTAAAAAAAAATTTGAAAAAAAAATCACGATCACAATACTTTCTCGTACTTCGTAACGGAGAAAGTAAAAAATATCAGTCTGCGAAAAAAATTCTCGGATAATTCAACTCGGGTATAAAAATGGTGAATTTAAAACGGCGGACAAAAAAATTTGCAAGTGATTAAATAGTATATTGTACAACGAGCATATAATGATGGCTATTAATCACGAGAACGATGTTTTGCGAGCCGTAGGCGAGTGGAGCAAATCGTTCGAGTGGTTAATAGCCATTATATGCGAGTTGTACACTATACTTTGTTCACGAAAATTAAAATCAAAATCAAAATTAAAAAAAAAACAGAAACAAAATCAAAATTAAAATCGAAATTTAAGCTGTAGTTACAATTACAATTGAAAAAAAAATTAAAATCAGTATTAAACAGGTTAAACAAAATTTTATCATAAATCGCGTTCTGTGAATTAAAGCGCGAATTAGCATGTTTAATAACCATATTAAACACGCAAATGTGTGTGCGTGTTTAATAGGCATATTAAACACGCAAATGCGTGTTTAATGTAATTCAGTGTTAAATGTACCCCATTAATGCTGCCCATAGAATTAAATAATGCGCACATTATAACATTGTCGTGAACAAAATTTATTTACCTTTACCATGACAACGATCTCTATAATAACAATTTTAGAAAACAGCTAACTTCAGTTGAACAGTGGCAGTTCGTGTCAGTACTGAATACCTCTGCGTTGAAATATAATTCAAATCCGTTTCGGATATGGTTGAATTTATTAATTTACTAATAATAAAGTTATAATCTGTGACCAAAATTTGAAAATAAATGGCATCACATAAAAACAGTATTGCTCGTTCTTAAAAAATATAGATAATTAGAATCAGAAAGAAAACTGCATTGAGTTGTTTGGGTCTCGTTTTTCTACGATGTATTTTTATTTATATACGAGGTTCAATTCTTTTGGATTTTTTCCACTAAGGCCCGTATTCATAAACGTCCGTCAAACTATTTAACGATTGATTACACGTAACGGACCGTTAAAAGTATCAATTTGGTATTCACAAACGATTGTAATGTTAAATCTCTGGTTAAATCGTTCGTAAATTTAACGGGCCGTTTTCGAGTGATTAAAATTTAACGAGATGTCAAAGTCATTTCTATAGGTTAGGTTTGGCGGTAAAGCAAGCCGATAAGAGGTAAGGATTAGGGGTGTTCGATTATGGAAATGAATAATCGATTTTCGATTATTTTTAATTATCGATTATATCGATTAATCGAAATGATCGATTAATCGATAATCGAAATGATCGATTAATCGATAATCGAAATTATCGATTAATCGATAATCGAAATTATCGATTAATCGAAATTATCGATTAATCGAAATGATCGATTAATCTATTAATGAAAAATCAAATTATCGTTTAATTGATTAATTGAATATTTCTCGAGTAATAATCAAAACATCAAAGTTTTGCACAGCCTCGTGAATACTGTTTTTCAATCTAATTAATGTAAATTGGAAGCTGTAATCAATTCGACTGAATTAGGACATTATCACATATAACATCCGTAGTGCTTCAAATATTACGGATCATTTTTTGCGAGTGCTTTGCGTTCATAATCACGAGGCACGAGACGAAGACAAGAACCGATTACAATGGTAAAAATGCACGAGCAAAAAAATATCCAGCACGCGGGATATTCGGAAGACTATCGCACAATTTTTAAATTAATGTAACAACAGACGTAATATAATAATGTCGCAATGCTTTTTGATTATTGATTTGGAATCAGTTTAAAATAGTCTTGGCTTTGACAGAAGTTAAAATTAGGACTTCTGCGTATACTCAGCAATGTTCATATTGTGTTCATCAGCAACTTATGATACTGTTGAAAGCGAATTTAAGGGATACAAAATTCAAGCATTTCCCAAGCATTGAAAAATATATCCAGACAAATAAACAATGATTTGCTTTAACCCAAGCAAAATTCCTGAAATTAAAGTTGCTGAGAAGAGAAAAATTCAATAGAAAATTTGAAGATTTTGGTAAGATTGAAAATATTGCACTATCTTCTTCAAATGTTTTTCAATAACATATCAACATAGAAGGAATTGTAAGACAAATCTCTACCATAGTTGATGCAAATCAGAATTGATAGAAATTGAAATAATCAAACTTGTTTTTTGTCAAATTGTTTTAGGAAATACCCAATCTTGACAAATGTCTTGCTTTGGCTGGATTTATTTGGCGGAATCCTCATTTTCTGACGAGTATTGAAGAATTAAAAAAAAGAAATTCTTTAACTAATAACTATTTAACTATCCGATCAGTGTGTATAAATATCTCTTTTATCGGATGATCCCGCCTTTGAAAATATTGCCAAAATGAAAGGCCAACGATCTCATTAGTATTAGTCTTATGTAAATATTTATAATGTTCCCAATTTTCTTTGTTTTTCTTATTATAAGTTCGTTTAGTCCGATAATTCAAATACATCTATTATTCAAAGGATCTAAAAAAATAAATAATCTATTGATAGATTATTAAAATAATCATTAACAATAATGAATCGATTTATTATTCTCTGGACACTGGAGTCAAAATTCTGTAATTTTGATAATAATAATCTTTATTCGAATAAAAATAGACAATATTTAGAAACACGCACTTAATATGGAGATATTAATTCATATTAATAAATTATTATAAATAATTGTCACAGTATGTTAATATAAGCTCGGCATCATACAAATGAGATTTAACCGATAGACTACAATTGTTTTTCATTGATATGCATTGCTGGTGCAGACTTTTCTTCGCAGAAAGTATAAACACCGGTGTATTTATTTATATTCACATGATTTATAACTCTATTGACATACCAAAGTGTACATTTCACACATGGTTCTTATTACTTTTTTGTCGATTAAGCAACATTGAAGTCTACGGCGGCGGCGGCCGAATCATGGGTTTCTTTATAAACGGACGTTTTTTTCTCGGATGAAACTCGAAAACTTGTAATACGCTTCCATTAGTATTTATCCCCACATATTTACAGCTTACCAATTTAATAAATGTAATGAATAAAGTGGATATGATGGCTTAATGTTAATATAACAGATTGGGCGGTTATTAAAATAATCAAATAATCAAATGATCGATTAATCGATTAATCAAATAATCGATTAATCTATTTATCGATTAATCAATTTATAGATTAATCGATCAATCAAATTATCGATTAATCGATTAATCGATCAATCAAATTATCGATTAATCGATCAATCAAATTATCGATTAATCGATCAATCAAATTATCGATTAATCGATTAATCAAATGATCGATTAATCGATTATTTTTTAGAATTAATCGAACTGTCGATTAATCGATTAATCGATTATTTATCGATTAATCGATTATTTTGCACAGCCCTAGTAAGGATGTACTTTAGGGAAAATCGAGAAGGTAGACTTGACAACATAGCGCACCAAGTGGATCCGCCTTTGCGCAATAGCGCCGAAAATTTTTCTAATTAAAATTTATTTAGAGCATTCCCTAATTATTTAGGTGGTGTGTGATGTGCATACTTGATATTATAGTGACATGTCTTCCAGTGAAGAGATAGAGTTTGTAGAGGAAAATTGGACGCTATGTCAAGGCCAAGGCTTATAAGAAATCGACAAAATCCATTTGAATTTTTAGTTTATGTCGATTTTAAAATCCGATATCGTTCTGATATGGCGACTGTACACGAAATAATAGTAATGATTGGTCGGCAGTTAGATAGACCTACCAGAAGAAATCAGCGGTTACAGTCAACAATCAAGTATTAATTTCTTTAAGATTGTACGCTTCTGGTAGCTGTCTTCTCCTTACTATTGACAGTATCAGTTTTTTGTTGTCCAATATTCTTAAATAACTTTATAATGTGTCTAGTAGTAAACCCATTTCTCTTTCGGTGAAATTTCTTCCCTTTGGTACGTTTATTTTGCTCCATTTTTAGGAATATCACTTGCGATTACGGAGAAAATGTCACCTGACGTTTGTTAATCACCAGAAAATTTTAATGAAATTCCCTACATCTCATGTTACGAAATCATCCGTTAAATATCTACTGTTATATTTATGAATACGATTTTATTTTTAACGATAGTTATATTTTAACGGCCCGTTACGTAATCAAGCGTTATCTGAATCTTTATGAATACGAGCCTGAATGTTTAAAAGGGAAAATGTCAAGTTCCATTTTTTGAGATACAGCAGAATTATTATCTAGCATCGATATGCTACTCCAACTATTTTTAAATCAACAATAAATTATAACTAATCCCCACCACATACAGGGTGTTTAATTTAAGTGAAGACATTGAAATATCTCGAAAACTACACATCGAATAAAAAAAAATTATAATTAAATTTTTGTTCGACCCACTACCCTCAACCCCCTAGGGGGTAGGGGGTAAGAAATAGAAAAGTTAAATAGGAACCCCCTTTTTTTGGACGGATTTGAATACTCCGGGAAAAAATAAGAACGTTTTATCTGAATTTTTTTTTGTATTCGTGACAGACGACGCTATAATCAACAAAATTAAAAATTGGCAAAAATCGTTGAAAAATGGGGATTTCCTGGGAAATGGGGATTCGTAAAATAAGGTTCCCAGTGCTGCTGAGAAATTATGCGACGTACTGGGAGAAATGTTAAACATTGTCTTACACTGTCAAATCTCCCTCTCTCTATTCCCACCTCTTCCGCCACGCTACATCGCTCAATGCCGGCCTAGCCTTCGAAGATGGAGCTCCCTATCGCTGTTACCGCCAGATGCGAAATTCGCGCTGTGATACGTTTTTAAGTGCAAAACGGATTTCACCTATTGACATTCATCGTCAGTTAATCGAAGTTTATGGGAAAAATTGCATATCTGTTCAACATGTTCGCAAATGGTGTAGAGAATTTAGTGAAGGCCGCACGGAAATTCGCGATGAAGACAGGAGCGGAAGGCCTTCAGTTTCAGATGGAGTTGTCGAAAAAGTGAGAGAATATTGCTTGAAGATCAGAGGATCACCATTAACAAACAAACAAACTTGCTTTCCGTATTTCTGAGACTGGCAACACTAATTATTCCCAAAATTAAAGGAACACTTCGGTGGTTTACGCTTCAATACCGATGATGAAGTCAAGGAAGAGGGTGCTCGGTTCCTCAAAGGATTGGCGGCAGAATTCTATAACATGGGGATAGAAAAACTGGAGCATCGTCTGCCAAAGTGTTTGAACAGAAACGGCGATTATGTTGAAAATAGAATAAGTTTTAAGCTTTAAAATGATGTACAACACTAAAAACAAAAATATAGCTGTCTATTATTAAAAATCATTAGAACCTTATTTTACGAATTCCCCTCGAATATATGAAATCAAAGAAATAAAAGTACACGAATATGTGAGTCTTCATGCCTCTCACTGCCAATCGTGACAACTAAAATTTTACCACAAATAGTTTAATAATGAACAAAAACTGTAAAATAAAAAATCTACTTATTAAACTATTTTTGATATAACAAATGGTCGATTATTAAACCAAAGTAGAAAAATTTTAGTATTTTACAATAGATGATTTATTTAGTCGCACAGTTTCTGAACCCAGCTGTAAACATTATACAATAAATTTTCAAGAAACAATTTTTTGCAGATTTTGTTCCTATACTCAACATGTCGATGTTATCTATAATGGAAAGTAATATAAACGCAGCAAATGTGACAAGAGACAAAGATAATTATCCAAAACTTGGCGTACCCAGCACTAGAAGTCTATATTTTGAAGAGGTACTAACACACTTATTGGAAAAAGTGAAATCCAAGGATAACATTATTACTAATATTAAGTCGGTAGCCGTTAACCTGGTACAATCTGATATTATAAATTGTGCGATGATTTTGGCTGGCTTGAAGTACAAAACAGTTCCCGAACAAATCGCCATAACTACTGCCTATTTGTCAACAAGATCAGATTCGGATATTAAAGAAAACATTTTAGCCATCGATTTGGGTTATAATGCTTTGAAGTTATACAACATCTACATTGATGGAAAAGAAGTGAACTACGAATTAAAAACTTACAGTGATTGGTCAAGTCATGAATTCACGTTAGCACTGTACAACTATGTAATGGATCAAAGCGAGAATGATGTTCCGATGGAAGAATGCGAAATTGCAAAAGCTGTACTTTCAGTTGATAATACATACACGTTTGATGATCGTGGAGCAACGATACTTAGGGAGGATTTTGAAAAATGTATTTATCCCATTGTTCAAAAATTGGTGCACAAGCTGAAAGAATTTTTGAAATATGATCTCAGCTGGGCAGATAATATCATTATGATTGGAGCTTCGTTTAATATCCCTTTAGTTTTAAGTACTGTTGAGAATATATTCGAAAACGCGTTTATTGTAAATGTTGGAGTTGAGCCTGAATATGTAATTGCATATGGAACCGCGATTTACCTTAAAAAATGTAATAATATTTATGATCAGTCACCTGATAAAAACGTCGATAACTATGTTAAGTTAAGTATATTCACCTCAAATGAGACTTCTTAATTCTTAATTTTGTGTACCAATGAAAGATTTTAACCGTAAATTTCAATCGTTTATTTACGAACTTATGTAATTTATTGAACTATTTATGAATTAGTTAATTTGCAAACATATAATAAAATATAACATTCGATTTTTTTTTATCGATTTATCAATTTTGTATTCTACTATTGACAGAATTTGTAAGCAGAGTCGTTAATCTTATTTACACTATTATATTAAAATGGATATATCATGTAGATATTAGATGTGATGTAAATACTTAATAAAACTGTTATTCGATATATTTTTTCTCATATTACATTTTTTTTTACTGTTTCTCAAGATGTTAAAAAATAAACAATAAATAACCGTTTTTATTTGATTTTGTTAACGGCGGTGTATTGGTTTCCGTGGTGGAAGTGTCGCAGTGGATACCCTAGGATGCGCCAAACCTTTCTGGCGCCCTCGGGAAAATCACTCTTATGACGCCCACATAAGCAATGTGCAAATAAACCCAAATTATTTTATTTTTTTCCCTAAAACAGTGGCTAAGTTGTTTTGCATTATTATCGAATAAATTATTGCACACGCTAACTATACTAGCCGCCATAAGTAAAAGAACACTCAATTTTTATGAAAATTTCAGATAATACGTAAATAATCCTCACTAAGAAATGATTCAAATTTCAACAAAAAATCATGGTAACTTTTTCTCTTATTACAATAATGAGTTGCTCCTACACGATTTCTGGAGCACTCAGCAACTCGCCTAGGTATACTAGAAATCAAATTGTCAATAATGTCAGCCTGAGGGATTGCATCCTAATCTTCTTGAATTCGTATCCTAGTATCAGGTAAAGTGAGTGGGGGTGGCTGAAGATGGCCCAGTCTTCTGCCGATTGTATCCCACGCGTGTTCAATAGGTGTTAGATCTGGAGAACGAGAAGGCCATGGAAGTAAATCAACATTAGCTAGTTCCAGAAATTCCATAGTAACCCTAGCTGTATGCGGCTTTGCATTATCCTGTTGGAAAATGGGGTTTTCCAACCCTCTCAGATGGGGCATTAATGTTGGTTCTAGAACTGTGTTAATGTAGCGATTTGCGTTTAATGTTCCTGGAATGAACACGAGAGGAGACTTACTTCCATAACCGATCGCCGCCCATACCATCACTCCGCGTGTAAGAGCTGTATGGCGTACCACTGCAAACTGTAAATTTCCTTCTTCTCATCGGCGACGTCTATCCATTTTACGACCATCGTGGGCACACAAACAAAATCTCTATTCATCGCTAAAGATCGACCAATTGTAGTCTCTCATTGCACCATTCTAGACGGCACCTCTTGTGGCTTAGAGTTAAGGGCAAACAAAGAAAAGGACGGTACGACTTGAGATAAAATGATCGAATTCTCCGGTAAACTGTTCGAACGGAGATTCCTTGGTTAGTTAAACTTCTCCAGATGTCACCAATGGCTCTTGTTATTGAAAATCGATCCTGGACAACGACGAGCCGAAGAATCAAATCATTAATACTTAAACCATTTTGTTCTAGTTTTGTTAACAAAAAAGTTGTTAACCCTTCCCCTGTTGTATCCGTTTTTGGGCAGAAAGTTAAAAAAATTCTACAGTCATCTGCGACCGCATTCCACAATTGGTACTGATTATATTTCTACTATAAAAATAGTACATTATTATACAAGTTTAATGAGAGTGTATATTGTGGCACGAGTGGGATTGGAGCACGACTCGTGCAGCTCCAATGTAGCGAGTGCCCCACAATGCCTCTTATTAAACAAATATAATATGCTATTTTTCTACTTAGGGTTTAGTTAAGGATTTATTTCTAAAATAAAATATTTACTTACGCGTAGTGAGTTTTATCTGCAACATGTGGCAGCACTGAAAGAACTGAATGTTTCGTGTCGAATAAATTTAATATTTGACATACATTATTTCTACGGCTATTTCAATAGTTAATTTTAAAACATATTTAATCTAGAATATTACTTACACACCTCCGGAAGAAAGGGAAGTTGCTAAGGGTGCGGTAAACAAACTATATCCAAGTAAGTTGTAACCAATTTAAGTTTATAGAATATAATAATAATATAGTATAATAATATAATATATTTACGGATAAACCAATTTAGAGAAAATTACAAATTAAAAATTAAAACTAATATTACAACAATATATAAAAAATAATGCAACGTACTTGCCTAAATGTTTATCGAAATTTAAAGTTATGTTTATATTTCTTTCTGTAAGGCATCGATCAATGTTAATTAAAAATCCACACCGAATTAATACACAGACAGAAATGGCTCTTTTTCGCCGCAAATGAAACATATATTGTACTCTCGCTATTTCTTCCGTGTTCTTCATTTTGCAAACAAAGTGATAATAGAATAAATTACAACTGTGTATGTTGTTTCGCCTAAACGTCGTCTCGCCAAGAATTCATGCGTCCGGCCGCACTGTGGTTCGAAATGCCGAAAACGTGGCCAAAAGGAACTTTTCAGGCGCTAGTTAAATAGGTACCTATACTATTCGTACCCTTTATTTCAACAAATCTTTAAATATTTCGAAAACGGTTAACGATAGGTATAGGGAATATTGAAGTAACTCACCTTTATTTGTTCCATAGAATTAAAAAATGACAAAACATTCAGGGTGTTCTATTTAGAAAAAAACATAACTTTGATGTGTATTTTTTTAATGGGACACCCTGTATAACTGGTAATAATTTTAAATTGTGCATGCAACGATCCCACATCTATCCATTTCAAAAGACTAACAGGAAGTTGCATGGTTTTCCATAAAACGACCGTGTCGTATGCGGTGGCCCATCCTGTATAGCGTCGAATGTCATTCGTTTGGTCTTTTTTGTATGTTTAGGATCAAGCACCAACTTTTATAAAGAATAAAATTTTCTGCGAAATTAATAATAAAAAAGTTTCCCATATGTTGCATACTTACGTGAACACGTTGTATATAATACACAAATGCATGTTAATTCATGTCCAGTTAACTGAAAATAAATAAATATATGATATTCATTTGTCTTAATATAATAAATTTATTAATTGAAGTTAACAATAAAAATTAAAAAAATTGTTAAAAATCGATATTTACAATAATGGATAATTACTTTATTAGACAAATATAAACTATTTGATTATTCTTAATTAATTATTATCAAATTATTCAATTACCTGAATTGTATCAATAATAATATCAATGGTACGGCCCAAGAGCTTTTTCAAGGTCTTGCGATCCCCATCTGGCGCATTGTTTTAAACTCGTGTTTCGCTATTTCTTCTCTACTTATTGTCAGTTTATGAATTTTAACGTAACGAAATCAGATGTGTTGTGTTAATTTGTATGAATGTAATAATTAAATTAATTGTAATAATTAAAAATAAATAATTAATTAATAAAGAAAGCTGTATTGAATTCACAGGAAAGGTGTCATCGGAAACTGTAAGGAAGGGATAGGTATTTCCAAGTACAATTCGATACAGATATAAAATATCGACAAAAACATTGCCAACGAAACAATTAAAAGCATTGGACTCTGAACCCCCAGAATTCTTAAAAGCGCCCTGTTATGAGATTCAAGGCAGTAATGATGAATCCACGAATTCTTCATTCAGATGAAGAATATTAACATATTTTATATTAATAAATGTTTGTAATCGCATTATAAATTCTTACTTATTTTATGTTTTTATTAGCCATTACTGTATTTCCAGCAATTTTATTATTTCTAAAGGTGCTCTATTAGTTTATTGCCATATTTACATTTCTGGAGATTATATATTTCTTCGATTTATGAGCGTATTGTCTACAAACGTGTAAATTCCAGAAATGTTCACAATAGACAGGGATTACGGGAAATTTCAGCAATTATCCATCTGCGATGATGTCTTGCTGCAAGTTCCGCTACCCTAATTTATATAAGGTTTTTTCTCTACCTAGACCTCTGGGTCTAGGGTTACCACCCGCGCTAGTAAAGGTGTTCCCTGCGCCCCTCGGCGAAATGCGCATGTCGCCACCCGTCGCCCCCACTTAGTTTGTAGTTTTCTTTAATTGTAAATATTTTGAGTTGAGGAGAGTTTCATTTTATCACTGAAAGTGCTCAGTTGCACAGAGATTGTATATATTTGTAAATTGTTGGAGTGTGTGTGAATAGACGAGTTAAACTCAGCTTCGTTGTTTAATTTACCACAAAACGAAAATTACGGACGTATCCTTAAGAACCAGGAGGAAAACAAGTACGCCCAAACATTGGTCCTTCGAACCGGATATAACTTGAAAGTAAGCCGAATAACTTGTTATAAACTACACAAGCTGTTCGCGTGCAGGTGACACTCCTCAATCAGTGATAAGGAAATTCCCAGACCAAGCTTAAGCGACTCAAAATAGTCCACCGCAGTCCATCGACGCCGTGTTCGTGTCCAAAGATCACCGCCACCGCAGTCCACCGACGCCGTGCAAGTAGCCATTGCCCAAGTCAACTATATCAAGTAGTAAGTCATTCCTACATTTTTCCTTCCTATATCTTTTTACCGCTTCTACTTGTATTTGAATAATGTCCGAAAAAGAATTAAAATCACTTATTTGCAAACGTAGCAAAGTAAAATCTACTCTAACGCGAGCTAATACATTTTATAACAATACAAATATTGCTAGAGTAACTGAAACAATATATAATAAACTCAGAGTGCGCCTCAATGAAATCGAGCCATTATTGGATGCATTTAATCGAATCATGGATGAAGTTGAGACACTTGACGAAGATAACATGGAAACCCATAATAAAGAGCGCGAAAACTTTGAAATCGCTTACAATGAGGCAATTTCAAAGTACGAAACATTTTTAGAAGATACAATTCCAGAACCAAGTGTGTCAGCTCGTTCAAATGATGTAACTACTGCTTCTCCTCTTAATGTAAAGTTGCCCGTTTTAACACTACCCAATTTTAATGGTCAATATGATCAGTGGACCCAATTTTCGGAAATGTTCCAATCATTAATTCATAACAATCATTCAGTAGACAATATTCAAAAATTCCATTATTTAAAATCTTGTTTGAGTGGCGAAGCTGCCAACACAATTCAATCCTTAGCTATAACTTCCGAAAATTATGAAATCGCGTGGTCATTATTAACTGATCGCTTTGAAAATAAACGACTTATAGTGAATAAACATCTAAAATCAATTTGGGACATACCTGCCGTTGCAAAAGAAGCGCAAGGGTCATTAAGAATTTTATTAGATGGGTTTAAAAGTAACTTAAGGGCCTTAAGATCTATGGGATTACCTATTGATACTTGGGATGCAATCATCATATTTTTAATAAGCACTAAATTAGACTTTGCAACACGTCGCGAATGGGAGCAGGAAAATAAATCAAATCAGCTACCAAATCTTGTATCTTTATTCGATTTTTTAAAGTGTAAATGTGATTTATTAGAAACTTTACGCCCAGAAAAATGGCAACACAAACATAATACAATTACTAGACAACATAAATCATCGAATATCTCAACCAATAAACTAAATTCTAGGTTTCTTTGTCAAATGTGTAATGGTTCGCATTCAATTAATTCATGCAGCAAATTCAATGAACTTTTACCGAATGATAGACTAACTAAGGTTCGAGAACTTAATCTCTGCTCTAATTGTTTATTTAAAGGCCACAGTAATAAACAATGTAGAAGCACATTTACCTGCAAAATTTGCCAAAAAAGACACCATTCTTTATTACATCTAGATACAAATTTAAAAATAAATTCAACTATAAATGAACCATCAACATCAAATAACTCAATTTGTAACAGTACTCATACACTTTTGTCAACCGCATGCGTCAAATTAATTGATAGCCATGGCCGATCTCATAATTGCCGTGCATTACTAGATTCGGGATCGCAATCAAATTTTATTTCTGCAAAAATGTGCAGACTAATAAACGCATCACGCGATGATATAAACATGTCAATCACAGGAGTCAATCAAGGCATTTCTCATGTAAAACACAAAACAACCGTTAACTTTAAATCCAATAATTCATCATATCAAGCGAAATTATCATGCTTAATTTTGGATAAAATAACTGACCGACTACCCCAGTTTTCATTCGACACATCTTTACTTCAAATTCCCAAAAATATTAGGCTTGCTGATCCCACCTTTAATAAAAACGGCGAAATTGATATGCTCATTGGGTCACATATATTTTGGAAGCTGCTTTGTGTGGGTCAGATTGAGCTAGACAAAAATCTTCCGACACTGCATAAAACTAAACTGGGTTAGGTTATTACAGGGCCAGTTCCGCTTTATCATAATCAATTAAGTGTATCTTCCAACTTATCAGTAAAAAGGGATTTTGAAATGTCGAAATTCTGGGAACTCGAGGAAATTGTTAACTCTTCGCCCTATACCCGCGAAGAAATTGCCTGTGAAAATAATTTCATTGAAACGACAAAACGAGATGAAGACGGCCGATTTATTGTCACATTACCATTACGCGAAAATGTAAATGAATTAGGAAGCTCACAACATGCAGCATTAAATAGATTTTACTCATTAGAGAGAAAATTTTCTAAAAATCCAGCACTTCGCGATTCATACATTGGGTTTATGCAGGAATATGAGCAATTAGGACACATGAGTGAAATTAATCCAGTGCAGTCGCAACCAAAATTAACATTCTATTTGCCTCATCATCCCGTGTTTAAGGAAGAAAGTAGTAGCACTAAACTCCGTGTAGTGTTTGACGGATCAGCGCAATCAGACTCATCATTATCACTTAATTCAACTCAAATGGTAGGGCCTACTATACAGCGTGATCTATTTTCAATTCTGTTACGATTTAGACGATTTAAATACGCATTAACTGCCGATATCACGAAAATGTACCGCCAAGTTTTGGTTGACCCCAATAACAGGTCCCTACAGCGTATCTTATGGCGACAATCGAATAATGAAACGATTAAGGAATACGAATTAAATACGGTAACATATGGTACCGCATCAGCATCATTCCTGGCCATCCGCTCTTTAAAGCAACTAGCTATTGACAATCAATCAGACTTTCCGCATGCTAGTTATGTCATTGAAAATGATTTTTACGTCGATGACTTATTGACAGGGGGTGATAATCTTGAAGAACTCGTGCAATTACGAAATCAAATAACAGATATTCTTGCTAGTGCGGGCTTTGAATTGCGCAAGTGGTTGTCGAATAACATATTAGTTATACCGCACTCAGCAAAAAACGACGCGAATAATTCATTAGCAATTTCAGATTCATTAGAGATCAAAACCTTAGGGCTGCTTTGGGATTCAAGGTCAGACTCTTTTCGATATCAAAATAAAGCATTAAAAAGCGCGCGTATAACGAAGCGTTCAATCCTTTCATTCATTGGTCAATTGTTTGATCCATTAGGTCTATTAGCTCCTCTTATAATTGCTGCCAAATTAATTATGCAGTCATTATGGCAACTCAAAATCGATTGGGATGAGTCATTACCTACCGAAATACACACACGCTGGTTAAATTTTGTTCATAATTTGGATAATTTAGATCAAATCAAGGCAAACAGGCGAAGCATATGCGATTCATATAACAACATTGAACTACATGGATTCTGTGATGCCTCTCAAGTAGCATATGGGGCATGTGTGTACATAAAGTCAACAAATATAAACGGAGACATAGAAATTCATTTACTCTGTGCTAAATCAAAGGTTGCCCCTTTAAAACAAATTTCAATACCACGCCTAGAACTGTGTGGGGCCCTGTTATTATCTCAATTAATTGATAAGGTTCG
Source organism: Ocypus olens (assembly GCA_910593695.2). Taxonomy (NCBI): domain Eukaryota; kingdom Metazoa; phylum Arthropoda; class Insecta; order Coleoptera; family Staphylinidae; genus Ocypus; species Ocypus olens. The sequence goes on from OU343053.1 coordinate 34,479,670, forward strand.
CAATGCTTTAGAAATTAAATTTAATAATGAATATTATTGGTGCGACTCAACCATTGTTTTGTGCTGGCTCAAGGCCCAGAGTAATAGGTGGAAAACCTTTGTCGCGAACCGGGTTTCTGAAATACAAAACCTCACGCAGAGTGGAAAATGGTTACATGTGAGAACACATGACAATCCTGCGGATCTGATTACAAGAGGCATTGATTCTAAAGATTTAGTCAATAATAAATTATGGTGGTCAGGTCCTAACCATTTAATGTGCAATTCAGATAAATGGCCATCAGTTGAATTAAATTTAGAAAATTGTGAAACTGAGGAGCGTAAAATACTAACATGCTCTCTCTCCATTGACAAAGAATTAGAATTTGATCTTTTGGCAAGGTACTCTAAATTCAATAAGTTAGTACGGGTAATAAGCTATTGTTTTAGATTTATATCAAACTGTAAGGGGACAAATAATTGTAAACAATCAGGTACTTTGACTGTTAATGAGCTAAAGCATTCTACCACTGCATTAGTTAGACTATCTCAAGCCGAACATTTTTCGCAAGATATCAATGATATAAAAAACAATAGGCCGCTAAATAAGCGAAGTTCAATTTTGGCGCTTAATCCTTTTCTTGATGATAAAGGCGTGTTACGAGTCGGTGGACGCCTAAACAACGCAAACTATGATTTCAATAAACGGCATCCAATTATATTACATAATAAACAAAATTTAACAAGATTAATTCTTGAAAGAGAACATATAGTTCAACTCCATTGTGGTCCGCAAGCTCTCTTAGCAAGTATAAGAACTAGATATTGGCCACTGTCGGGCCGCAATACGTGTAAAAATATTGTGCGAAAATGCATCAACTGTTTTAAATGCAATCCTATCAAGCCAATGCATATAATGGGCGATTTACCAGTGGGACGTATAACACCCTCCGCGCCATTTCAGACCTGTGGCATAGATTATGCTGGGCCTTTCTTTGTAAAGGATAGGAAGGGTCGCGGCGCTAAGGTCACCAAAGCTTATTTATGCATTTTTGTGTGCTTTTCAACCAAGGCGGTACACTTAGAATTAGTATCCGATCTGACGACTGAGGCATTTATTGCTTCACTGCGCCGATTTTGCGGTAGACGCGGAAAACCTCGTCATATTCACTCCGATAATGGGAAGAATTTCATTGGGGCTCGCAACGAATTGAATGAATTGGAAAATTTTATTAAATCTGATAAAAATAAAGACACTTTAATCGATTGTGTTAGTAATCTCGAAATCAGCTGGCATTTTACACCCCCTCGTTCTCCTCACTTTGGCGGACTATGGGAAGCGGGTGTAAAATCTGTCAAAACAATATTGAAACGCGTGGTTGGTGATGCTTCGCTTACCTTTGAAGAATTAAGTACTCATTTAATACAAGTAGAGGCTATCCTAAACTCCCGCCCTTTGACACCTATGTCCAATGACCCTAATGATTTCGCCCCATTGACACCGGCTCACTTCTTGATTGGAAGGCCATTGACTGGGCCTCCTGATGAAAACGTCGTTGATATACCCTCGGCGAGGCTCTCCAGATTCCAGAGGATCCAGCAGCTTACCCAACACTTCTGGAAGAGGTGGTCAAAAGAGTATTTGGCCGAATTGCAGCAGCGTTCCAAATGGAAACGCGACTCCTCCAAAGCTATCCGTGTTGGTGAACTAGTACTCCTGAAGGAAGAAAACTCCCTAACGACCCAATGGCGCCTTGGCCGAGTCCAAGCCATACATCCTGGTGCTGATGGTAAAGTGCGCGTAGTGACCGTGAAAACCTCGACTAGTGTGTTAAAACGTTCGGTGATGAACCTGTGCGCGTTACCTATTGACTCCACCGAAGGAGTAGCTAACCCTATTGGCTTATAATTTACTATGTTTGAATAATGATTATTACTTTTATATACCATATATATATATATATATATATATATATATATATACCGGGTGTGGCACTTAAGACGCCTCGGACCATAGCTCCTTTACGATAAAAGCTATCGAAAAAAATCTAAGAACAAAGTGATGCATAGTTACCGTCGCTATATTTCAAAAATATTTCTAATCATCAGTGGCGTGCCGTACTCCAGTGGCGTACCAAACTTATGTTTTTTTAAATGGAATGCCCTATTTTTTATTGCAAATTTGGAAAGTGCTCGACGAGTACTTATTTTTTTATCTAACATGTTATACCCTTCACTTTAGCGGTTTCGCTGTTATAACCCCTTCTTTCAAAATTGCGCCCCATTTTTGAGATTTTTTTGTAGAGAAACTAATTGACGCCGGCGCCTAAATTTTGAATTAAGGTACAGGTTAAGACCTCGTATACCTTCGCATAATTTTTTTTCGGGTAATTTATTGAAAAAAAATAATTTTTGATTGATCTTCGCATGTTGTCATTTTTTCCGAAAATTTCAAATGGCACCCCCCTAAAAAAATTACGGTGTTTTACAGACAAAACTCTAAATTTTTCATTGGTGTAAAAAAAATTACACATTGCATAACAAAATTTCGGGGAAAAAAGGAATTTCATCGCAAATGTCGGGAAACGTTTTCCGTTCCCAAGTGTGCCATGAGAAAACAAAAGATTGGTAATTGTCAAAGTAAATTATTAGACGTCAGTAGCAGCCATAAGTCATTTTTGATAAACGTTCTAAAAATGTTCCGAACTCAAGAGGAAATGGTTGACATGATATTTATTCTTGGAGAATGTAACAAGAATTGTTTCTTGGCATCACGAGTGTACGCTGGGAGATATCCGCACAGGACACATCCAAATGAACGTGCGTTTCAAAAAGTGTTGGAGAGATTTACTACTACGGGAAGTGTGAAACGGCCAAGGAGAGTTAGAAAGAAGGCAGTTATTACCGAAAATAATGAACTGCAGGTTCTGGAGGCAGTTATTGAAGATCCTCATACCAGTATCCGTGATATTAGTAGGAATCACGATATTTCAACGCGATCCGTACATCGTGTTCTTAAAAAGTACAAATTCCGTCCATTTAAGATTCAACTGCACCAAGAATTGCAACCTCAAGATTTTCATGCGAGGCAAGATTTCTGCATGTGGGCTATCAACAAAATTGAGCAGGAGGAATCATTTCTTATGCGCGTATTATTTTCTGATGAAGCAACGTTCCATAGAAATGGCCATGTCAATCGCCACAACTACCATTATTACGCCGATGAAAACCCACAAGCCATGCGAATGATAAACCACCAGCAAAGATGGTCGCTGAATGTTTGGGGAGGCATACTTGGAGAACACCTTTTGGGTCCTTATTTCATGGAGGGGCACCTGAACGGCAACAGTTATTTGAGGTTCCTTCGCGACGACTTGGATGATCTCTTGGAAAATGTCCCTCTAGCCTCTCTTCGACAGATAGTTTTCCAGCACGATGGAGCTCCTGCACATAATAGCTGTGTCGTTCGGGAATTTCTCGATGAAACGTTTCCGGACTCCTGGATTGATCGTGGGGGTCCTGTGAGGTGGCCGCCAAGATCACCAGACCTCACTCCCCTTGACTTCTTCCTTTGGGGCCATATCAAAGACGAGGTTTACAGGACGGTACCAACTACTGTCGAGGATATGAGGGAGAGAATCCGCGCGGCTTTCCGCGGTATATCACCAGAAGTCCTTAGGGCAGTGTCTAGAGCCTGTGAGTCGAAGTTGCGGTTATGCCTCCAGCAGGAAGGTCGTCATTTCGAACATTTAGTTTAAGTTGTTAAATTTTCTTTATCTGCATTTTTCATATCATGTTGAATAAATAGGTACATACTATTATGTTGACCGTATTTGTGTATTTGTTTTCTCATGGCACACTTGGGAACGGAAAACGTTTCCCGACATTTGCGATGAAATTCCTTTTTTCTCAGAAATTTTGTTATGCAATGTGTAATTTTTTTTACACCAATGAAAAATTTAGAGTTTTGGCTGTACAACGCCGTAATTTTTTTAGGGGGGTGCCATTTGAAATTTTCGGAAAAAATGACAACATGCAAAGATCAATCAAAAATTATTTTTTTTCCATAAATTACCCGAAAAAAAATTATGTGAAGGTATACGAGGTCTTAACCTGTACCTCTATTCAAAATTTAGGCGCCGGCGTCAATTGGTTTCTCTACAAAAAAATCTCAAAAATGGGGCGCAATTTTGAAAGAAGGGGTTATAACAGCGAAACCGCTAAAGTGAAGGGTATAACATGTTTGATAAAAAAATAAGTACTCGTCGAGCACTTTCCAAATCTGCAATAAAAAATAGGGCATTCCATTTAAAAAAACATAAGTTTGGTACGCCACTGGAGTACGGCACGCCACTGATGATTAGAAATATTTTTGAAACATAGCGACGGTAACTATGCACCACTTTGTTCTTAGATTTTTTTCGATAGCTTTTATCGTAAAGGAGCTATGGTCCGAGGCGTCTTAAGTGCCACACCCGGTATATATATATGACATTGTTACTTTTACGCATTATCAATTGAAAGACTAGGTCCTTTCAAGGCGGGCGGCATGTTTGTAATCGCATTATAAATTCTTACTTATTTTATGTTTTTATTAGCCATTACTGTATTTCCAGCAATTTTATTATTTCTAAAGGTGCTCTATTAGTTTATTGCCATATTTACATTTCTGGAGATTATATATTTCTTCGATTTATGAGCGTATTGTCTACAAACGTGTAAATTCCAGAAATGTTCACAATAGACAGGGATTACGGGAAATTTCAGCAATTATCCATCTGCGATGATGTCTTGCTGCAAGTTCCGCTACCCTAATTTATATAAGGTTTTTTCTCTACCTAGACCTTTGGGTCTAGGGTTACCACCCGCGCTAGTAAAGGTGTTCCCTGCGCCCCTCGGCGAAATGCGCATGTCGCCACCCGTCGCCCCCACTTAGTTTGTAGTTTTCTTTAATTGTAAATATTTTGAGTTGAGGAGAGTTTCATTTTATCACTGAAAGTGCTCAGTTGCACAGAGATTGTATATATTTGTAAATTGTTGGAGTGTGTGTGAATAGACGAGTTAAACTCAGCTTCGTTGTTTAATTTACCACAAAACGAAAATTACGGACGTATCCTTAAGAACCAGGAGGAAAACAAGTACGCCCAAACAATAAACATGTTTAGATATGTTATATTGCAATTATACATTTCACCTTAAAATATATATTTTTTTAATTTGAATCTGCCATTTTGTTTTTAAATGTTTTAATTTCAGATTCCTAATCAGTGATCTCAAAAAAAAACAATATATAAATTTTCATACAATTCGGATAACGCCTTCATAGTTTGGCTACATATTCGGCATTTGGAACCACTGTGGGCCGTCCCGATTTCCCTCGTTTTCCACGCTGGTAAAAAGTGAACAATATTACCTCTCCGGTTTTTTAACCTTAGTGGTACAGGTAGCGAACTCCCCAATTTGCATTATCGAATATTTTCAGTATGTAACTTATTGAGGGGTTCCAATTATCCTATGAATTATCGTTATCGGCAATTTTACATCTTGACGTCTACATCTGTCACGTTTAAGTACTGCCAATCGCGACAACTAAAATGTCACCACAAATAGTTTAATAATGAGCAAAAACTGTAAAATAAAAAATCTCATAATTAAACTATTTTTGATATAACAGAAGGTCGATTATTAAACCAAAGTAGAAAATAGTTATTTAAGGTAAAAAGTAAAAAGTGATTCTTTATTGCACGAACTGGCGTTTTTTTTAAGCCAGGAGTGCAATAAATAAACTTTTTACACGAATTCCTTACAAAATTGTATCTTCGATCGTGCAGCAATTTTCAAAGAAGTTGTTCATACGAGTAATATTTTGTAAGTGTAATTTTAACTGCTGCTAATTATTCAATGAATAAAATAATGAATACCGTTTTGTCCAGAGTGCATTGACGAAAACGTTACTTAGCAACCAGTAAATAAATTGCACAAATGTCAGTCGCCATTAGGTGCGATAGTGTTAGTAGTGATATTCAAAACATTCTTTCCGATGCCGAAGAGGCCGCGGCAATGGCAATGAAAACTTTGCTTCCAGCAGAATCTCGGAAGCAGTATGAATTAGTTTATACCAAGTTCAATCAATGGTGTACATCAAAAAATATCCATAACTTAACGGAGAACGTCTTCTTAGCCTATTTTTCAGCAAGAGGCAAACAGATCACACCATCGAGCTATTCGGAGTATTCTATAGTTAAGCCGTCAGTATTAGTTAACAAATATATTTACCTTAAAGAGTTTTATAAGTTAACGGCATTTATGAAAAACCAATCAAAAGGCTTTCACAGTAGGAAGTCTCGCGTAAATTTTTAAACGATGCGCCCGACGACAGGTTTTTGATGATGAAAGTAATTTTAATCTAAATTGTTTGAATATTTAATGATAATGTTTCCAAATTGTAGGTCGTGGCAATTTTTGGAATTGCGGAGGCTGTTAGGAGAGAAGAATTACATAAGATGAGTATCAAGGATGTCGAAGATACTGGTCCGATGCCGATTGTAAAAATACCCACTTCAAAGACTAATAAAACTCGGGCGTTCCTTGTTGACGACGACACTAATGATACCAAAAAAATGACTGACGTTTACAGAAGATACGTTTTACTTCATCCTCCACAAACTCCCCATCAGCGATTATTTGTCTATTACCGTAATGGGAAGTGTTCAGTCCAACCCATTGGAATTAACACCATTGGAAAAATTCCAAGCCAAATTGCTAGTTATCTTGGGTTAGCAAATCCGAACGAGTTTTCGAAGATCTTCGGCCACATTTCTTGCAGATGCTAGAGCAGATATTTTAAACTTAAAACGACATGGCGGTTGGAAAAGTTCCATTGTAGCTTAATCGTACGTAGAAGAGTCAATAAATAACAAAAAAGCCATTTCCGTATATTTTAAAACAAAGAGGAGTCTCCAATAACAGTACTTGTTCTTCTACGGGATAATATGTAGAAGATTCAATCATTTCCAATCAAAGTTTGCGCGAAATTATAACTAATCAAGTAAATATTCCAAATGTTCTTCCTGAAACTTCTTGTTCGACGACGCCAAGGATTATCATAGAAAATTGCACGAACTGCAAAATTAACATTGACGTACATTATACAGTTTAATTTAATGTAAGTAGAGCCAATTACAATAGAGCGAAACTTTTGCAAGTATACAGATTGGTGGCGGCAAGTAGGAACATGGGCGGTCCGTTGGTGTAGTGCAGTGGTGGGGAAACTCTTTTTAAGACGGGCCATTTGTAATAACTAGACAATCGTAGCGGGCCAAAGAATAATGCGTAATCGTTAACTAATTTATGTGTTCTATAAACATATACATATATTATTACATACACTTATTATTTTAATAGTAAAAAAGCAAAAGGTAACAAAATTATAAGCACAAAATATAAAATGAATTTAGTGTAGTTCTTGATGTGAAGTATTATCACTTTATTTTCTGGTGTCATTACTGGTTGATGGTGCATGAGAAAAATGAAATTGAGACTGTTTCATCAAAATTTCATCACAGTCCGGTTCCATTTGCGAAGCAGAAATTCTTAAAACTGATGAAAGGTGCTCATCTGTAATTCTGTTCCTTAAAAAAGTTTTCCTAAGCTTCATTGTTGAAAAGATTTGTTCGCATATATAAGATGAGCTGAACATTGTCATTATCTTCATTGCATGAGTAATTAGATTTGGGAAATTATCTGGACTTAATTTTTTATAAAATTCTAGTAATGGTACTGTATGAAAAGTTTGTTTCAGGAGAGTATTACAGTTCAGTTCTATTAACTCAAGTTGAAATGTTGCATCAACTTCTTCGTAATTAACATTGAATGGGGTCGCAAAAATACTAAACTCTGGTTCCATTTTTCCAAAGTCCTGAAATCTCCTTTCAAATTCTGTAGATAGTTTTCTCAAATTAATTTCGTATTTTTTAATCTTATTGTTTGATATAGTGAATTTTAAAGATTGTATTCTTGGAAAATGAGAAAAATCAGATTTAGAGATCTGATTAGCAAATAATAATAACTGTAATTTGAAACTTTTCAGGTATTGCCAAATATCGTGAAGAAACTGATTTTTTCCTTGCAATTTGAGATTAAGTTTATTCATGTGTACAAGGAGGTCTGTGAAAAAAAGCGAAATCAGAAAGCCACGTTTCGTTTTCTAAGACGTCAAATTGATTATAAATGTCTTTATCAAGAAGAAAATTCACAATATCGTCTTTTAAATCCCAAATTCTTTCAAATACTTTTCCAGCACTTAACCAACGAACTTTTGAATAATACAGGATATCGGAATGCTCCGCATGTACGGACTCCAAAAACTGTTGAAACTGGCGATGTAATAATCCTCTGGAACGAATCATATTTACTAGTTTTACAACAATATTAAGTATATGGTCAATATCTAAAGCCGATTTACAGAGAGCATCCTGATGTATAAGGCAATGCAAAAAAACAACATCATTTTCCGGATACTTAGAATTAAATTTCCCAACAAATCCTTGATTGATTCCAACCATATTAGGAGCACCATCTGTAGTTACATTCCATAGCTTGTCAATAGGTAAACGAAGTTTATCGATGCAATTTTCAAATTCACAAAATATATCGGCACCAGTCGTTGTTCCTTTCATTGACTGCAGCCCTGCAAGTTCTTCTGTAATTTTAAAGTGGGCGTTGATTCCTCTTACAAATATGAGTAGCTGCGCAGTATCGCTGATATCTGTACTTTCATCCATGGTAATTGAATAAAAAATAATTTTTTGAGTTTTTGTAGTCAGTTGTGAAATTAGATTTTTATCAATATTTTCAATTCTCTTGGTGATTGTTCTTTTTGAGAGAGACAGTGACTGAAAATCCTTTTTCTTGTCAGGGCACATAATATCGCACACATCTATCATGCACTGCTTTATAAATTCACCATCTGAAAATGCTTTATTAGATTTAGCAATATTATAAGCCAACACATAACTGGCTTTCGTAGCGCATCTTTGAGAATGATTAGCTCTCTGAAATAATTGTTGTTGACTTGATAAATTTTTTATTAAATCTTTCGATTTAATTTTTTTCACCTCTTCACTTAACGATGAGTAGGAGTGGTTTTCATGTTTGCTCTTGAAATGGCGTTGAATGTTATATTCTTTTAAAACTGCAACAGTTGTCTTGCAAAGTAAGCACACAGGTTTTTCTTTAAATAAAGTAAAGAAATATTTCCACGTCCATTTTTCTTTAAAAACTCGACATTCTGAATCCACTTTTCTTTTTTTAACATCCATTTTAGACGTTACCTACTACGGAGAACAACACACAGAAACGCAATTGACGAAAGCTTACTGCTAACTAACGCTCTTACGCGGGAGTTTGTTGAGGCACTGGGAGTTTGGGGGATTACACAAACAATTACTCGAGTCACAGCGGCAGCGGGTCGTTGCAGATGACTGACTAAGTCGCTAACTGATCTTCGGGCGGCCTCGCTTGTATTTATACCTACCTGTGAGAGTGTCTGGAAGTTTCGAGCGAAGATGAGTCATCTGTTTAGGTCGGATGGATTTTTCCAGAATACTATTGTGTTTTGAATATCGCCGCAGGTAGTTTTTATGCGGGTCATCACATTACGAAGTAAGAACGCGTTCAAACATTCTCACGACGGCACTCTTAAACGGGCCGGATTAAACCTTTCCGCGGGCCGGACTTGGCCCGCGGGCCGTAGTTTCCCCATCACTGGTGTAGTGGATACAGGCGAGCGCTTGTGCCGGCTACACCGCGGCCGTGTGGGTTCGATTCCCAGCCCGGACGAAGGACTTTTCGGTTTCGAGTAGTATTCGTTCGGGTCCGTGGTTGTTGTATACGTCTTTCATTATTCATTTGTTCATTTATTCATACATAAAAAATATAAAACAATAGCCGTGTGACTGAATATCTCAGCCCAAGTCAAAAAAAAGTAGGAACATAGGACATGCACGACAGTCATGCGTTTTTGTTTAAATAAGTTCGCTATCAGTTTATTTAGTTGTCAAATTTATTTTCGTTACAATGAATACATGAGTTGCTTGAGAAAATACAGGTTATTAAATGGATCTTCATCGGCAATTTAGTATGTTGGTACCCAATTATAATATCTGCGCGGGTTATGTCATAGCCAACAACGAGCAATTGAAGGTATGTATCGTCCATTTATTGGAAAAGTTGATTCGTCCGTAAAAATAATGTTCGTGAGAAACTTGGGATTATTATTTGATTTCTCCATTACAACATTGCATTCGCCTTATTAATTCGGCGGGGTATATTTCTTTACTTTTTGACAATTTATAGTCCAACGGGGTCAAATCGCAGCTGCGAGGGGGTCAGTTGACATCGCCGTTTCGGCTAATTATGCGATTTTCGAACGTTCCGCGCAAAAGTTCGACTGTAACGTTGGCTGTGTGGCACGTGGCGCCGTCCTGCTGGAACCAAATGCCGCCGATGTATTCCTCTTCCATTCGGGGAAAGAAAACATTTTCCAACATGCCGCGATAGCGCTCACCATTGACGGTTACGGCGGCTGCTGTTTCGTTTTCGAAGAAAAACGGACCAATGATACCGCCGGACCACATACCGCACCAAAGAGTCACTCGTTGTGGGTGCGTGACTTTTCCATGATTACGTGTGGATTTTCTGAGCCCCAAATTCGGCCGTTTTCCTTATTGACATAACCACCGAGGTGGAAATGAGCTTCATCTGAAAAGATGATTTTTCGATAAAAATGCTCATCTTCCATCAAGCGTTCTTCGGCCCATTGGGCGAACCGAAATCGCATCGGATGGTCGTGCGGCTTCAGCTCTTGCACCAATTGAATTTTGTACGGCTTCAAACCGAGGTCTTTCGTCAAAATTCTTTGAAGGGACGTGCGAGTATCCGCGGGTAGCTGGTTGGGCTGCCAAATTATTCGAGATAATGGGAGTCAACGCACTGTGGGGATAGCATAACGTGGGGTGTTGGAATCGGGGTTGGGGTTGTAGCTATTCTCTTCTTCGAGGCCATACCCAGCGGAGCCGGGAGGTCCTCGTTGGTGGCGTCCAGGTCCAGGCAAATGTAGGCGTTTATCTTGGTCACGGTGGGGGGCTCTTGAATGGGGGGTTCTGAATGTTTTATAGTTGTTGTTCTTGTTGAGCGGTCTGGCGGAGGGCGGGGCTGGCTGTTGCAGCTGGTGTTGCAGCCGCGGCGGCGTAGCTCTTTGAACTCGAGATGCCGGTCAGCTTAACTGCACTGCGGCAACCTCGAATGCTGGCTGGATGGGCTCCCTTGCAGTTGGTGTAGGGCACTGTCGTCTGGGCGGACATCTCCCAGATTTGGGGCATTTCACAATAGCTGTGCACGTGACCCCATTTCGAATATCTGTGGCACTGTTTGCTTACTATGGGCCAGTAGGCCGACCTGTCAAGGTATATTGGCAGGGTTCGCGGTGCCTTTTTCTCGTAAACGTGATTACAAAAATTTAAAATGAAGTCAACGAAGTCATACTTATTGAATCAAGCATTTTAAATGGTACTGTATCTTAAGAAAAGAAGCACAAAATCTATCTAGAGTATACTTTGATAGTTACGTGCAGGAAACAAAATCTAACGTAATAAACAACACCAAAAGCTTCTGGAATTACACAAAATTATTGACACGAGTTGATGACCCAGAGTTGATAGTCAACAGTTTTGCAGATCACTTCCAGCGCACTTACTTATTCCACTAAAAAAAGAAACAATTACCATGATGACACAGTGCCAGTGTCACAATATCATAAATGAACTTAAATGTAATTAATATAGTGTGGAGAAATGATCAGTTGGACAGTAAAAAGGGTCCTGGTCCTCACCATTCATTTTAAAAAGTTGTAAATTTACTATCTCTTGTCCTTTACATACTATATTCACTGAATCTTTAAATGTGGGAAAGTTCCCTACCAGAAATGGTGTTGTATTCTATTTTAACTTTACATCACACTTTAGGTGACGGTAAAGCAGTCATGAATGCATAGGAACTAATCATACTGACTCGCTGTGATTTATGGCAGAGCCATCGATCGCCATTACTTGCCAGTTAATGGCTGTAAATAGTAGGTGTTTAGGTTGGGGTGAGATTAAGGTTCCCCCCCTTTTGGACCGGCCAGTAGTGTTACCCGCAGTAGCTTAGGTGACGGAGAAGCCGCCATAAATACATAAGAAGTAGTCATACGTGCTCACTGTGGTCGATGGCGGAGCGAAGTGCAGCCATCTATCGTCATTACTTTCCAGTTTATGGTTATGTTTAATTAAATTTAAAAAATGACAAAGGGGACATTCCGGTGTGCCTTCTGGGCGCAAATGTCCCGATTTTTGACAGCGGTGCAAGTGTCCTGGGTGCAACTACCACCAAACCCCAGAAATATGGCTTTATAACTGTGCATAAATCTGGGGCCAGGAATATATTGAAAATTATAGACCCATTATAATTTTAGGTACGATACCCAAGTTATTTGAAAGTTCTTCAGCAGTCTTAGATCCTATAATTTTACCTGAACAGCATGGATTCCATCCTGGTAAGTAATTAATCGCAAATCTGTGTATAGTGAATGATACTCTAAAAGAAGTTGAAAAAATAAACAACTTGCGTGCATTATATGATAAGGAATTAACATTTAATCAACTTACAGTTGAAAGGCTTGTAAAGCATTAGGCTTCATAAAGGGAAGCACATCAGGTTTTGCAAATATCACAGCTATAAAATCTTGGCACATATCACTTGTGTGTTCTAAGATGAAATACTGTTCAACTATTTGGTCTCCATACTACACCTTGTAAATAAAATTCAGCATGTGTTCTTATGCTACATTGCACATAAAATAAGTTGGAACAGAAGTAGAGCTTTTTGTGAATTTGAAACAGTACTGGAAATAGAGATCTTGTAAAATAGGAAGAGATTAGCCGACGTTTTTATCAAAAATAATTAATAACATTATAGATTGCTCCCAATTGCTTTAAAAAATACTGTTCCACATCCCCACATGCTCTACATGTCAAAACATAATAATCTCTTTTTTCCCCATACAAATCACCACTGCAACGCTCCTTTGTTGTGTATGCAACGTTTAGCAAACCAACACTGTAATGACATTTGTATGTATACCTGTAACATTTCATATAACAAATTTATAAAGTTTTTTTTAATACACTGATAATTTGAAAGATATTTATTAGTACAACTTCATTTTTGTAAATATTTTTTGAATAAATTATGTACGAGTACCTTTATCATTACTTTTACAATATCTCATATTCTACTGAAGTATTCATACGCATTTAATTTTTAAATATGTTTGTTAATTAATGTATTCATCGGCCATGGCCCGTTAATTTAATTTAAAAAAACACTGATACAACCAGACTTTCGATCTTGTCAGGTCATTTTTAAGTGTGGTATACAACATCAAAAGTTGTTTCATTTAATGTTACCTGAAAATAGATACACTAGCAATTTATCCTGCAAAAAATAATATTACTTACCTGAAAGAGGTTGCATCAAGGAAAGGTAGAAATAAAACAACATCACATACTATTGAGTTACTGTTTACTGCACAAAATATATTCATCAAACATTCTCAAAAAATGCTTACAACACTCGTTAACAGGTCAAGTTGCAGGTAATTTACAGGGCTCTCGACAACTTCTCAAACAAAAAAATAAAAGTAAGTCTGAAATTCGGTTGCACCGGCCTTTCACATTCAATTAGAATTAATACTGCCATTCAGTATGCTCAGTAGAAAATAACGTTATCTTTAATTACTTCAATAATCATCTCATATACAATAATAATTAATAAAACAAGTAATATTATAATATATATAAAAAAGTAAAATTAGTAAAATTTGTACATATTGCACTTTCCATTTATTCTAAAATATATTTTACACTCTTTCTTAGGAATGGTACTCTTTCGTCTTGGCAAAAACCAAACAAGATAAATGGATTAATTAATAAGGTCGTTGATGCAAAAACGAAAGGTTGAATTTTTTATACATAAAAACAGAAGAAGGATGAATTATTAAAGCACGATACTACATCCCCGTCTGGATATTGACCACTGATCAAATAACAGTGTTTTTTTCTTCTTAAGATTCATTTAAAAGATTGTTATGTAAAATTAACATCACATCCCTACTTATACACAAATGTTTGTTTCCAATATGCCATTCAATGCATCAAATCAGATTTATATAAATAGGGCTGTTAATTTATTTCTCTGAGAATATTACGTTCTTTTAATACATACATTAGATATTAGATCCCATAGTATATTTTTAACTGGCCACACGTAAATGACACAACCGATTAACCCTTAAGCACCAGTGTAAAGGTGCAGTATATGTAACAATTATATACTTAGTCCCATGTTGGGCGCCATATGCGAGTACTCAAGAGTTAAAATCTACTTGCACGTAACTACGTCGGTGATTGGTATCATTTAGGTTGTACCATTTAAGTGTGTTTCAGTTGACCAGTCCCAATATTAAGTGATAGTAAAACGTGAAAATTCAGGAACATTAACGATTCCTAGTTTTCACTTAATTTAGATGCCCGTGCATTGTTCTTGCTGAGTTATTAAAAACACCCATGAGCATTGCTTTATATACGAAAAGTACTATAATTATTTCGGTGGCAGTCCAATTAATTTGGCAGTGAAATTGGTAAATTTGCTGAACAGGTAACCAACGATGGCCAAAACGAATGGAAAACAATCACGATTGTTGATTATCTGAGGAGCTCTGATTTTTATTTACTTCAAACACACGGACATCCTTGTTTCTTGATGTTGTTACTGATGAGACTAGATGATTTAATGAATAGAGACAGAATCACTGCTGGCAGTGAATTTTTAGCACATCGACCAACATATAACAATATACATCTATATTATCCTGAAGTTTTGTACCTTATTTAAATATTTGTACATTGATACCTGACAGAGGAAATTATATTCGTTTTTTCAAAACGATTTCACATAATAACATTAAATATATTTTTTTGTTTGTTTTGTTTGTGAACACTTGCCCCAGAAATTATTTGGCTATACGTTATTTTACATCAGAATATACCAATTTGTATTTGCTTTTTATTTCTACATAAGAATGCTTTGATGAGATGAAAGAAAAGTTGAATGATAATGTTTAAAATAAAATTGTTTAAAACAACTGTCTTAATATTATCCAAAAAATTAAGTGAAAGAGTCTTCTTTTACTATTAATATGTAATACTATTCACAAGTGGTAACTTCATTAGTCTTGGGACAAAACCATAATGTAAGTTTTTATATTAGTTACATGTATGTAGTTATGGGGTTTGTTTTACAAATGGTCACCTTGCAAGCCGAAAATATATTAATTATTAATTGTTTTTTTTATTTTTTAAAAGGATGAATGGTTTTTAGAAATGGGAAATTGGCTTAGGCAACTAGGGCCTCTTGCATGTACGCTATGCAATCATATACAGGGCTCTTATTTTAACACTGAACATACTATTATTAACGCCTATGTTCAATGGTAAAATAATCACATCAACGCATGGCATTTAATTGAAACAGCATTGCGAATAAAGTTAGTTTAATTAAATTAAATACGGTTTCACAGAATTCTCTTCTTTTGCCTTTGTCTTGATTTGATAATTGCTGATAATTTGAAAACTTGTAAGCATTGTATTTAAATTTTTTTAATGTCTTATAAATGGAAGCTGAACTTATTCGAAACTGTGCTGCAATAACTCTTAAAGATGATATGGGGTTCTGTTCTACGTAACATGTTCTACGTTGTGTACTATGGTCATTTGAGGCAAGTAATGTTGTTCATTACCCCTAGTGAGAGAATAACTCGGACTCACGGAATACATACATCCTTCATTAGATTTTTGAAATAATTCAAACTGACACCATGTATGTTAAAATTTCTTGTCAACATTTTATAAACATTATTTCAATATTTGTTGCAATTGCACGGATGATTTTGGATAAAATGTTATATTATATAACGTGGAATTCCTCGTTAGTTTCTTAAGAAAATTAAACTTTTTATTGTGGGACCAATTACTTACATTAAACACTCGTATAATAAATAACTATTATTAACACAATTTTGACAATTAAATAAAACTTATAAGTATGGTTGCCTACATATTAATGTGTTGATTTGATTATTTTACAATCATATGTTCAGAGTTAAAATAAAACCCCTGTATAAGTATGAGAGGAGACAAACGCTGGCACATTCATGGACCCGCAAGGCCATTTCTCTTGTTCTGATTCTAACTCATGATCCCAAAGCCCAGGAGCAGGAACGCTACGCACTCACTCACTCACTGTGGTCCGTTGCTCATTATTAACCCTTAAAAATATGTATGTTCATTCTGCATATAAGGGGTTAAAATTTTATTTTTAATCCATTTATATTTAAGCAGAAAAGGAAAGAGAAATGAGTTAAAAGGAATAGGACTAGTTGGAATTGGCAGCCGGCCTTACTTACTAGATTGTGGACCGGAATTTATAAGGCTGAGTAATTCTTAATCTAGCATAAGTCAATCAAAACCATTCAGCAATCCAGTTAATGGAAATCTCAATAAATACTGGTAGCATCATTAATAAAGATAAGCATCCTAGGTCAGAATGGAGAGAATAAAAAGTTCCATGGTTTTTGATAAAAAAAAATCAACAGGAGCTGAAATCTGCTCAAGATATTTATTATTATAAAGAGTTTCATACATTGCTTAGCACCTTCATTAAACCTGAGAACATTGTCAGCTGAAGTATGGTCAAGCTTACTGGTAAATCTGAAATGGAAAGTTACCAATCTAATTCTAATTTCAGAGTTGAACGCTACAAAATCCATGTTAGGAATAGCTGAAATGTTTGGCATTTGTATGCCATTTATCAATCCACTTACCACTATTCTTTTAATACCACTTACAATAATCAAGCAAAATCTTAATAATGGCTCTATAAGTCTGCCTCAAGATTCCTAGAGAAGGCAATGATCAAAAATAAAGGATTACAGAAAGCTATATACTTGTGACAAGTCAAATTAAGAGGTACTAAGAGAATGGCAGAGAGCTCTAAATCATGGTTCCAAGAAAGTAATGATTTATGAAATTAGAAACGTTCTATTAATGGAAAATTTAAGAGCAGTTGAAGAAGATGGAATCGTAGTTAAATCTAGAAAAAATTGAAATTGAAATTTTATCTAATAAATGGTTGAAATTGTGTACAATATCACATAAATATGAACTTGAGAACTATGAACCCATTACATGTATCTCTTTTCATGGCAGTGATAATAATTGATAGTAACTATTACGAGACTCATTTTCTTTTAAACAGAAGACGGTTTTACAATAGAACAAATGTACACGTTATAAAATGCCTTATGAAAAAATTTGTAGAAGTACCATAACGTTAATATCCCATTATTATGAGAAAGCTTTTGAATTTTTTCACATCTTTAGCTTTGTTGCAAAACAAGAAAAGTACATTTAAAAAAACATCATATAGAAGAGGCATAAAAAATATCTTTGTTAAGGCCAAGATATCGACTAACCTTCTTTTAAGTGAAAAAGTTACTATCGGCAATATATAAATAGATAGGTCTAAGCTTACAGTATTTGGGTAATGAAATAAAAATAGGTACAGGTACGCAAATGTTCTTTTAAGTGTATAATCAAAGCGTACTTTGGAATAATTGTTTTATTATTACAATTTAGTGCAATATTTGCAATAAGTTCACAGAAAACTAGGATTTTGCAGAACATCAGTTAAGAACCAATGCTTTAGAAACAGTGACATAGAGAGCAATGCTTGGAATTGGTTGGGAGTGGGAGAGAAATAAAACAATTGTAACGAGTACAGGTTATGATCGAGAGAATATCATGGTGCAGATGGTACCAAGAAGATTGATGGTTGACATAAAATATCTTTGGATTAGCACATTCACTGCCGACCACGCACTATTTGTATGGTATGGTTTTAAAGCCGTGGCCGACCACGCACCAGGTGGCATTAAACCAATGCGTCGGCTTGGCTGGCAATCAGTTTATCTGATACAGGTAGTAAACATGTTAAGGCAGCTTTAAACAGATGCGAAAACAGTGAATTATGTTAGACAGGCGGCACACCTAGACAAGATGGACAAACAAGTATCCAAAAAGGGCAGATCAATCCAAGAGCACCCATGCACCAAGAAGAGAACAATTATTAGAAATAAGGAATTGCTAGGTGATAGCTAGAAAAACGCTGACCTGGACAAAGAAGGTAAAAGAGGTAAAGGTCTAATAGGACCATAGGGGCTCGGAAACAAAAGATAAAACATGACCGAAGATACAGAACATCATAGAAGTATAAGTCGGCTGCTAACAAAATATATCTAAAATATTATGAGATTGTTGAAAGTATTGGCAGCATAAGATTAAACAGAATGGTAATAATCAAAGAAGACAATATTCTGCAGTGATATTAGATGGATGATGTTAAAGTATTATCAAGCACTCAAGACGTGTGGGGGTAAAGTTTGCACAGAGTGAGAAAGCATTCGGAGAGCGCGACAACAAATCTCTCGAGCAAAGTGAATTTAAGAATGTCATGTGCAACATGCCTTAAGTGCTTGGTACAACTCTACTTGTCGAAACTCCTTTATAAAGACTTAAAAATACTGATCTAGTGTGAGGTTTCGAGAGTTGTTAATTGCTCCACAATAATTGTTTCACCACATAGTGGCTTTATCAGGTAGATGAACTATATTATTCGTCTCATCTGGCAGTGGTGACTGATGCAGATAAATATATAGATTGGTCGATACGGGAGGCAGTGTTGCAATGGTGAGTGTACGCCCCTACTAATATTGCAGTAATTTTGGTAAATTTTTTATTCCTGGTATTTCTTATACTCCATTGTTTTGCTGTCTGACACAGACGACTCCTGTGATGTGGGTTTTGGATTTATGATATAAATGTTAGGTTAAAATAATTTTAAATTATCGCGATCTGAAGAAACTTTCCTTTGCTTCTTAAATTTAGTAATCTGTATTAAAATAATAAATGTCTCTGAAGTAACAAATCCAGTTACACATGCACAAATACACAAATGTACATGGCTGAAGGATCTCTGTTTGATGGCCAGTTAGGCAAATACCACTACTACACTACTACTAATACTAGACGTAATTTTAATGATGGTCAAGATAAAGTCTAAAAATTGTGAGTGGATGTATAATACATGTTTAAATTAGTTTTAAGAAATAGCAGGTGTTGGAGACCAGCATATTCAACAGCAACTTCAGCATATTGTTGCAGCTAAGAAGTGCCTTTCAAAGGTTAACCATAATTTTATAATAATAAAAAGAACTAGAGATTTGGGAATGAAAATTTGAAGACTCTAGAAATGGGCAAAAAAATCAAATGTATGCAAAATTCTATGAAGCACCAACCAATGAATATTAATACACAAAATTTTTGGGATAATGGGAAGGATCGAATGAGCTTAAAAAAACTATTACGAAAACATAATTTTTAAAGTAAACCAAAAGATTAAGTAGATCTTTAAATGACATGTATCCCTTGTTTTTATCCATATATTAAAAGTTATTTTAAACATGAATACTTAACTGCCAGGTTTTATAATATATGGATAAAAATCAGTTAAAGATTTCTTTCTACTTTATTTAGTTCACATTATGTTAGGTTTGTATTTCTGTATAATCAAATCTTTGATAGACCCGTATAGATCAAATATAGTCAAACACTATTGAATTAAATCAATTTGATGGTATTTTTGTTTGTTTTTTTTTTAAGGATGGTTAATGGGAATTCGGGTTAAAGAAGTGCAGATGACAGTGAGAATTGCAGAAGCCAACTAGGGCATTCTGGCACAACCGAGTTTTTGTAATTTATTCATATATTAATATGAAAGGACAAGCACCCACACAGCCATTTTTCATTCAAGCCGGATGGGATTCGAACAGACCACCCTTGGGCCCAGAAAAAGGAGCACTACTACTAGGCCACTGCGGCCTTGTCTGATGGTATCATATGATTCAATTCTTCTATCTAGAAAAGTGGTGGCCAACATACGGCTCACAGGCCGCGTCTATCCCCTTGTCAAATTTTATCCGGCCCACCAAGCGTCCCGACTGTATACAAATTGACATGTCCAAATTTTAATAAATTGAACAAAGAAATGCAATCACAGTCTTTGCACTGATTTTTTATCTCTATACTTTGTAATTGATGTTGAAATGGCAATATAATTGATTATAAAAAATAAATGAATATCGTTTCATTTTGTAATTTCATTAGATATAATTCACTTTCTAATCCATCTGTCCCTCTAGAATTAATCAGCAGAAACCGGATACCAAATTCGGTAACATTGCTCTAGAAGGCCATGAAATTATTGTTTCAATAAACTTATGTTGACAGTGAAAAGTAAATGTAAGTTTTGACAGAATCAGTTTTACAGAATGTTTAATTACCGAATACAAAGTTTTATTACTGGAAAGCTACCATTGAAATGGTGCAAGGTTGGAAAATGACTGTTTAAGGTTAAATTTTTGTTGAATACATTTTAACTCTTTGAGGGATAGTGGTACACGCATTGTACCACCTTTTAAAATGATATAGTTTGGAAATTTTTGTTTTATATTTAGATCTATACACATGACGACATTTATTGACAAGTAGGCTAACTAAGTACTTCAATAAAACACAGTTTGTAAGCACCCGCCATTTTATTTCAACTCCAAAAATTTGAAACTTTTATTTTCTTTTTTGTCTTGCCCAACTTGGATCTTGAAATGTAGGAATTTCTGGCCCTTCAAAGAGTTAAGGATGATATCTGCAAATGTTTAAAGTGAGTTCCTTTATTTTCTATACATAGCATGTAAGTATAGTAAGATAAAACCACCAGTATATAACATGAGGGCTTTTAAAACTAAAGATGGAAGGAAATCTCATTTAATAACTTCAACAGTGTGACAAATGTGGTAATAAATATAACTCTGGCTTAAATTGACAAAACACTGGTATTATATTTTAAGCTCTGTAAACGATCTTTCAAATGGTAAACAGAGTGCATAATTTGAGTTTCTGTTCTGCGATTACATTACACATATTTTAATTGTTATTTACTTTCGCAATGTTAGTTAACAAATTCTTTTCTTTTTCGATGTATTTTTTATCTTAAATCCTCTTCCGAGGCTCCATTTCTAATTTAAACAGAAACGATTTAAAAATGTATTTGCTGACTAACAATGACAGACAATGGCGAATAAAGAACGTTTACACAGCTGAACATATAACACCGGCTTAAGAAAAAATAAATGTTTGTTAAATCCACCGTAAGAGACGGGCGGAAAAATGTAGAATGGATTGAAGGAAACATAGCAATAACATCAGAAGATGTCGAAACTAGCCGGCAGCCCTTAAAACATAAGGTAAGTAACAGAAGTTCATTGGCGGCACTAAAATAGCTAGATAATGAATCTTAAATGTATTATTAATAGTGATCAGCTAGATTCCAGTGTCTGTCCCACTCGCAAACGAGCAGGCGCGAATCGTGCGGTTCCAGCAGCACTCAACCCGTTTCATTTAGCCCACACACATGATTTTGACGATTAGTGCTTATGCTTAGGTTAGGGTGAGGTTAAGTTTTCCTGCTTTTGGACCGACCTTTTCGGACCAACTAGTAGTTTCAGGCGAGTGTGTGTACGTGTGAGTGGTTAAAACAAAACTGGTTGTGTGCCACTGGAATCGCAATATCGCGTTTTCGAGTGGTACTAGCTCTGGGATTTTACTCCAGACAGCAAATACAATTTCACTTGAATTATTATAGCGATTTTGTAGAAAATGTGCTGCTAACTATTTTCAACTTTTTGATTTCACGGTATAAGTTTTGTAGATATTTTTTTGACAGCAGGCGCTGATTGGGCCGCCGGGACACTGGAAATTTTCCCGATGAGCCGGCGGTCTCTTTGGCTGAATAATGAATAATTACAGGTGTAATAAAAACAGTTTTCAAAAAATAGTAGATTACATATCAAGGGAGAGGAATGCGTGATCTTTCCCAAGGTGCAAATTTGTATCCCGAGGGCGAAAGCCTGTATCCCTCACAGAGGGAAAAATAGCATTCTCTTCCGAGATATATATACTATTTTTTCACAAACTTAAGATATTTTAAGAATAAAACGTTCGTTCCTAAAACCCAACCTAGAAAAAAATTCTGTCAGACGTGACAGTTCAAGTAAATAATGGAACCTCGCATGATCATTTCTCTCCCTAGGGAGAGAAATATTACTTCTCTCACGATATAGAAGGCTGAGAAATTGACTTTTTCTCCGGTTTGTGAAAAAAATTTTTTTTTAGTGCAAAAAGATTAATGTAGGTTAGAACTTTAGAGGGCCGGTAAATGTTGCTAGTCCACGCCTGTTTGACAGTACTGTACTGACAAATTTATGTTTTACTTAATAGTTTTCTGAAAAACCTACAGGAATGTAACCTTAAACAGTCACATGTAAATTTCGATTTTACATGTCTCTTTTATTAACCACATTAATTTAAAATAGCCTTCTAGAGAATAAAGTATGGTACATTCCAAATTGAAAATAAAACAGGGTGGTCTTGGTGAAACAAAATTCTCAATTCTGTACAGCCAAATTTAAAATTTCAATCAATTTGAGGTTACAGAACTTTTGCAAAAAAATGTCGATTATCCAGTACTTAATTAGCTTATTATAACTCGAATGCTATTGTTGGATTAAATGTAAGTCGATACTGGGTAAACAGTGGAAGACATTGCGCACGTACATAGCCCCATTCGCAAGAAACTATTGGCTGAAATCTTTATACAGGCAGTCATCTCATACAGATGAACGTCGCTAATTGTAAGTTCAACTGTGAGAGCTGAGAAAGAAGGGTTAATGTCCATTTGTTCAATATTTTGGTAGTCTGTCCCTGTAATGTTTGCCAAATTAGATTGGGTGAAAATTACAAATACTAAATATTATTTTTTGTGATAATTTCATTTGAACAGATTGACAAATTGTGAAAATTGCCATAATTTTGGTATGTACACCATATGATACCATCCCCATTGTCTTGTAATCTGGATAGCTCTATTAAAAAAACGGTCACCTGGTAGTCAAGTCAGTGAAGTGATCCAACTCAAAGTGACTCAGTTGAAAATATGAAGGTCTTTTTGATTCAGTGCAGAATGCATGGTTTGAAAGATTTCAAAAAGATAAGCTTCTCTTTATTTATGGGAAATTTTGAAAGTGAGTAAATTTTTTTTGCCGTTCACATAGAGAGACATACAGAGACAAAAAAAGCGAGGACATACATATTAGATATTGGAACATTTTTTAAAGTGAGAACTTTTTTAGTTCTTCACTTCATGTAACATCTACTTTTAACTTTTTTTAAATAACAATTATATTGTCATGTCATTTATTCAACGGAGTTATGGCCTTTTTGGGTTGACTCTTTTCACTGAGTCAGAAATTATGAAAAATATCACAAAAAGGGTCACTTTGCCCATCTCTACCCAGAGTAACCAGAAATGTTTGTTCTACTGTACAGATTTTTATTTTCATTTACAGCACAGTGCAGCATTTAGTAAAGTTATACTAGAAACAAAAACACTCATCAGAATTTTTAGGGAAACCTAACCTCCACCCATCTAATTATACTTTAGCATCAATATAATTGAATATTTATATGAAAATACATTTATCCTAGACATGGATAAAATTTATGCACCTTCTCGCCATGAGAAAATCACTATTTCATAAAGAAAAGTTAATTTTTTAATTAATCATTACTTCACTAATCACGGAAGAGAATTTGTATATTCATTTATTACTAAATTTAGACAATATTAAACACCTCCAACATTGCATATTTTATAACCTCTAGTACAGTTACCTCGGAAAAATCAGAATACAAATTACAGACTGTATCTTAAAAACACCAAAAGCCATATCTTCAAATGGCTTTATGGAAACTACTAACTCCGATTATTTTTTAACATTAACATTATTGTCGAGCACGGTCCACTTGTTCTTTTCAAATAATACTTGCAACATGTTAGCTTTTTGTGTGAAATAATGTAAAGAGGTAAAAGACAATATCCATTTATATTATTTCACACAAAATACTTAACTTAGTTGAAATAAGAAAAAATGTGTGACACTCTAAATAACAGTTCAATCATTGTTTTTCATGGAATGAACATTTTATTGATTTTTGTATATACAATATAATCAACTTTAACATTTTAGATACCATTGGATTGGGAAAAAGTATCTCAACTAGGCTAAAATAAAAATATACAGATTGGTATATGCCCCAAAACTGAGGGGCAAGAACTTGCAAATTAGGAATTTGTGCTGCTGTAGAACAGAATTCGTGTGTCATGCAGAAATATTGCCGAACAGGTTAATTTACACCATACTATCGTGTTAAGGATTTTGAAGCAGAAAGGATATCGTTCCTGACATAATCCATGCAGACATTATAATTGGGTACCAAAATACTGAATTGCCACTGTAGATCCATTTAATAACCTGTATTTCTTAAGCAACTCATATAGGTATTCATTGTAACAAGAATAAATTTGACAATTAATAAACTGACAGCGCACTTATTTAAACCAAATTATCAAGGCGCATAGTGTAAACACACGACCGTCATGAATGCCCTATGTTCCTAGTACGCGCCACCAATCTGTATATTTAAGCCATTTAAAAAATAGTTGATTATCGTTTGACAATAACATTCATGTTAAAAAAATATAAAGTTAGTGGATTTAGTAGCATACATAAAGCAATTTAATATAACGTTAAATCAATCAAATTGGACTACAAATAATGGCATTATGGTTTTTGATATTTATTAGGAAACGGCGTACACATACAGGCTGGAAAACCATTTTTCACCACTCAATTTATTTTTATTTTTATTTACATTTAATTAATCATCAATATCGGTTCGTTATTAATTATATGTAAAGGAATAGAGAACTTGCCCGTTCATCATAGTGGGGGAGAGGGGAGATAACGGCCCCTTAGCCCCCTATACGCTACGCCACTGTTTATATTTGACTTGCATTTATCAATCTCATAATTTTGCTTACAAAGTTCACAGTCATCAAATTGATTGTAGCTCAGTTTCCAATTGATAAATAAGCTGTGGGTCATGCGATGACAGAATAAGTTATAAGTGACTGCCCAAACTCAAAGATAATCTGCAGCTTATGTTTGAATATAATTTACTATGCAGAATTTGCTCTTAGAATTTCTTTCAAAGACTTTCAAAGTTTAACAATAGTAATGATAAATTTACTGCAAAATTTAAGCAACTTTTTTTTTAGTTGCAGGCCAAAATTTAAAATCTAATCATGTACAGGGGACCGAACAAAAAATTGTTGTACTAATGAGCTGCACTTACATGAAACATCCAAAATACAGAAAAATAACATGGCTGCAGGGCTCAGGGATGCTAATACCGAACCCTATCCATACTCAATGGAAAAAAATGACTGGGTGTAGTTGTGCTTAGAAAAATTTCTGTGGAGATTCAATCCAATCATTTTAATAAACTCAAATTAAATTGTATACAATTTGAAATTGGCTTAAAATATTTAGCCACTATACTGTCTTTTTACTTGTTGCTAAATGTGCTATTTTATAATATGTACTATCTTTACTAAATACCAATACCATTATTTCATCTCTTTTTATTGTGTATTTGACATTCAAATCACCATCTATGTCTACATCAATCAGGAGTCGGACGGTTGTCAACAATTAAATAAATAAAATCTCTTTAATGTAAGGACTTGTATTTTTGCTGGAATACATCTCTATGAGTCTATGCTCTCCATAGAATGGTTTAATTTCGTTACTTAGTAATCAAAATTCTGATTGTATGTGAATATATTTTGTAAATTATTTTTAAATGATTTAATGTGTGCATCAGGAATGGTTTTCTTATTTCCAATTTCTGCGCGAGCGTTGTAATTATTTATTGCACCCAACAATGTACACTGTAATTGAATTTTAGTTTTGTGCCAGAACTATGCACCAAAGCACAATAATCCAAGGGCAAGTGGTCTTACCGAATTAAAATTAATAAAATAAATAGATCTATGCCTCAAATATAATTTCTTTAAAATTATCACATGTAAATTACTTTAGTACGTAACGTTAGTATTATTATGCAAAATTGTTTTACAATATGCAGCTTACTGTAACTGCTTGTATTTGCTCTGAGTGCGAGAGAGGCGCTTGAAGGAGTAATACACAAACAACTAGGACAAGGATTCACCCCTAATATACATTAAAAATTTCACTTTAAACAACAGAGTTAGTCTGATGGTCGATGGCCGAACGAAAAACAAAACGTGCATCCCGAATAAGGCAATTGATGGCTCAAACAATCGTGTCAAAGAAAAATACATCTGTCTCTGCATGTTATGAAAATATGTTTATCTACATTGATGATTATGAAAATATGTTAATATATGTATGCATCTTCAATAATGGGCACCTAACGACGAGTGCTTAACCGTACATATTTGTTGATTTGAAACCAATGGTGACGAGATTATTATTATATATAGTACAAAACATGATTAGACTACAGCCACACATCCAGAATAGTAAACGACACTTAAAAAGGACAGGAAGGGCTCCTGTACACAGTATAATGTATTTATAATATATATACATAGGACGGCTCAGTCTATGTGTAATTTTTTTTATGCCGATCGAAATTGCACTTATCCAGACATGGCCCTCAGTCTGCAGAAGGCACCTTGTATCAGTCCAATCCAGTCTTAAGTAAATAAAATATAATAATGAGACCTATCTACCTACCAACAGTCTAGATGCCAACTCGGTTAGTGAGAAAAGTTACTAAGAATATTTCACAGCCTACAATTTCATCAAACGCATCGAAAACGTATTCACGCACTGCACAAACTTCCCTCCCGTGTGTCCCACGCGTCGTTATTCGAAACGCCCGCAGAACTCCGTTTTACTATGTCTTCATGTCCACATCCCAGATCTCCTCGAGGAACGGGGGCAGCTTCTTGTTTTTCAGTTTCAGCGTCAGACACATCTCCGAGTTTTGGTTGCCGAGTGTACGCAGTTCTGTCAGTACGGATAGTAACTTGGCAAATATGGTGCCCGCCTTCGGGCGCCTCCTATTGTCAACGTAAGCTCGTAAGGCTTCAAGGTAGATCTCCTGAATCTTCTCTACTTTCCAACCTTCAATTAGAGCTGGCCTCTCTGTGGAAAAAAAAGGCTTTTTAATTTCAATACACAATTTAATAAAGGGCCTAACACTACCAACATTTAATTAATAGATTGATCACCATACTCATTGTAATTTAGCAGTTTTAGTTGAGAAAAATATCAATCATCACATGAAGGTACAGCTATTATTTATTCACTATTATTTTAAGTCCTGAAATACCTAAGTGAGAAAATTTGGTTCTACCATATGTTGGCTACTTTACATCGGGTTATTTGTTAAAAAACATTTGAGGTCATATCACAGTTATTTTCATTATAGTAGTGAAGCAAATATTACTTAATAATAACAATTATTATTTTTTAATATATGTTGTAGATGTTCTGTATGTAGATTACTACCATTATAAAACAGTGTCAGCTGTCGTACATTATAAAACCAACATGAAAACAACTTATACTATTTCTGTGACGTCTAAAATGCCACACTTAAGTGTATATTAATAATCTTACCTGAAAATATGACAATTGCTGTTAGTAGCGCATACTCAGCATTATCCACCTTCATTGAGTACATCGTCCTACAGAAATGCAATAAATCTTCAATTGTATCACCCATTCCTGCTAAGTTATAACTGTCTCGAGAGTATGGCTGATTATTCACAAATAAAATTGAATCTGATTGCACGTCATAGCGTCGGGCCATCCTAAACATCATCACTTCACTGGAACAGGCCTAAAAATAAACAATAAACATCTGTAGTACTTTCTAGGTTAGTATAGTTTATATGGTAGAAAATGATGTTTATTAACAGAAGTAACAAGAAAACATTCCATAAGTCTAAATGCATATTAATTAAATGAATAAAATAATAATCCTCTAGCCCTAAAAGCAATGCTTATCCGGGGTTTGAGGAACAATAATTAATATCTTTAAGGCTCATTTCTTTTCCGAACTGATGAAAATTTACACTAAAAAAAACTGTTGGATGCCAAAAATTCATGATACCTGGGAGCATTTTAATAAATGTGATCAAGCAATTTACACTAAAAGATTGATCCAGTAGTTTCTAATACAGTTGGTTTCTATTACAAAATGTTATGTATTAATACTTACTTTTAACAGAGCTATCTGATCTTCCCTGAGTAGTTTATCGAAGCCGGGAAGCCGCTTCGCGAACTCAACTATAAGCTGTACAGTCAGTATCGTGATCTCTGTAATGTGCCTGAAGCGGACGTCACACTGGTCTTCACCTTCAATGGGTTGATTCTGAAATTTTAAGTTACATTTAGATTATCTTTTGAAATCTCATCATTTAGGAGAGCATCACTTACAATAATTCTCTTAACGTCTTCCTCTGATGGGTGTTCATACTCATTCTGGAAGTAAACAAGTCGATGTATAAGTTCTTCTTGTTCCGGGGATATTGGCTTCACTCCATTCAGTGACGGCAATTTTTCATTATCAGATAACTGTAAAATAGTAAAAAATATTTTAGTAAGTAGTTGGACTCCAATTAACTCTTTTAGTCCTAATAATCCGCTAAATTCAGAATCTAGTCAGTTGAAATTAATTCGTAGACAAAATTATTATCCAAACAATTAAATTTTAACCAATAAAATATTGCAATTTTAAAGTAAATAGAACTATGTTCCAGCCAATAGACACCTATTTATATTTACAACTTTTGATTAACAAGATAGTAGTAAATAATTTGAGACAAGTACTCCTTACATGTTAGGATTCTAATATTTCTATTATATACTTGATTTATGTTTACCATCTTGATTATTATACATGGTGTCCCCAATCTTATGGACTTGGCTTAACCACAAATTCTTGAGATTAAAATAAGACGATTACAGCTTGTTCACATACAAAACTGTTTGGTTAAGCTAGTACTCTTTCTCAAAGCTATTAAAAAACGATTAATTTTGCTTCTTTTGAGGCAATATAGATATAAAAGCTAAGGGGATAAGGCTAACAAAATTGAAGAGATATTCATTGGTAAGTTTATTGGTATCTTCATCATTCTTGGTATTATTACGATTCAGACACAAAAAAATCAAATATTAGTGATTGCTCCATACTTTCTTGGAACCATATGTAATCTAGTTGCCCTTGTTTGTTTCTTAGTTGCCAAACTTGTAAACTAACTGCAGGAGTTTACTATACATCCTACTAGTTTCAATAAATATGAAGTAAACAAAAATCTCTTTATGCCATTAAATCACAAAGTTACATAATGACCATATCAAATTTCTTATTAGGATAAAAGAGCTTTTGAAAACAAAATTAAGGTGATAAAAAATATGAAGAACTTGAAAAATGCAAGAGATGAAAAATTTCTTATTAATAATGTACAATCAAATTGTTACAAGAATCGCAAAGAGAAGAAGAAATGGAAACATTGTGAAATTGGTTGCAAGATGGGACAGTACAAAAATTTAATAAATTAAAAGACATAGAGAATGAAGTGGGCAACAAACAAATTCCAACAAACTATTAAAAAAATATAGGAAAATATAATAAAGACATAAAAAATAGCAATATGGTAATGGAAAGAAGAGAGTGTATAAGACATAATGTGGAAAAATAAAATGATAAAAACAGATCAATGTATATAGAAAAAAAAATATGATTATGATCGACAAAAAAATAAAAAAAAAGTTCTGGTTATATTGTAGCACAGGAATTTGTACATATAACAATTAATTAAGGTGGAATATTTAAAAGGACCACGATGATGAATCTAAATATAGGCAGAAAAAATAATATAAATATCATAATTGCCTGCAGGATCACAAGAATTGAGCTGGATAGAACAAAGAGTAGTTTTGACACGAGCATATTTTAGCATCTATTAAGGGGGTCTTCCGCTTTGTTGTCCGATTTTTGAGACTATTTTCAGAAATTTAAAAAACCATACAATATGTTTAGACAAGGTTTCTTCATTTTTTTTTTTTTTATTGGTTAACGCTCTACCTTTGATTTCTAAAATTTTTGTATTTCTTAAAATGGCAGACTTTAAAAAACATTAAAAAAATCACAAGCCATTTTGTGACATTAAAATTTTGAGACATTGAATGATACCCAATGTAATAACAATTATGTTTCAGACTATCTGGAAATGCTGAATCACTGCTACTGTTTGACCTTCACTTTTTGACAGAGGTGCGGTCAAAGTCATCTGCAGGTTACCGAGGTCAGCAAAAATAATGTTAAAAATTCAAGAATGACCCAATAAAATATACAAAACTGTGTCTAAACATCTTTTATGATTCTTTCACAATAAATTCCTAAAAATAGGCTCGAAAATCGGCGATCAAAGAGGAAGACTCCCTCAATACTCTGTGCTCTTATAAGCACGGAGACATTCCTCAAAATAAACAAGACTAATAACCTTACGTTCTACAGGAAAGTTGAATTCACTTTTGATAACCCCAAATGCGATAATTAAATGTACTTCCTACAGAATTAAAAAGTGTAGTAAATTTAGCACTTTCTAATTTAAAAATCTTAACAGTATGACCAATACATAGACTTTTTGACACAAGCTTGGTTTATGCAGTTCAGATCATATACCGAGTGTCTGGGCTAAGGGGCTAACATAGGGATTTAACATGTAAAATTAAATATGTGTAATTATTAGCTCCCCTATTCATTTTAGAGAAAAATCGTTAAGGAATATTTTTTAGAGAATTGAAAATTGTAAATGTATCATCCATTTAATTTACGTTTGTACTAGAATTGCCAAATTATACTATTAATAATATATAATAGTTGTAATTTACAATTCAATATTTATTTGACCAATTCCAAAAAGATAATGACAGTGTGAAAGACGAACCTTATTCTGCGCAATCATCCAGATTAGATGAAGTGCTAAGCAGCCCAAAGAAGATATTTTGAACAGCATCTAACCAAAAAAATTTGAATTCGGAATCAACTAAAATTGTGTTTCTCAACCATTCGACGGTTACTAAGAATTCCACGTTAACCGGGGATCATCAACATTTAAAAAAAGTGATCAACCTCTTTAATTTATAATCACTTGTAATAAATATGTGCTCGACAGGTTCAGATATAGGGCTTGTAACAAGGAACAAATTAATAATAATTTTAATAACACAATAATTTAATAAAATCCTCGACCGGGCCCAAGATAAAGATATAATAGCGGGCCTTAATTATATAATTTGGAAATCAAAATCCAGGCAAAATATAAGTTTCAAACAGTTACTAGGCCCTTGGCTTCTATGGGCCTAAGACCATATTCTTTGTTTATGCGACAATCATTAACTAAATGTGACTTATATCCAAATGACTTTTGTAGGGTAAGCTGGGGACAATAGAAACAGGGAGGCAATTGAAACAACCCCCATAACAGTGTGATTATTCTTTTAACTTGCTCTCAAATATGCACAAACAAATTGCCTCTAGTTGTTAACCCTTCCACCTAGTTACCCCTCGCAATTATTTGATATGACTTGGGCACACATTCAAGTTTTTCCCAACACGGCAGTAACTATGAAAAATAGTGGCAGAAACAACAAAAACATGAGTATCTAGCTTCGGTCATACTTGTTTGGTATATTGTCTATAGTTGGAATTGCAATAGATTAAGATATCATTTGAATTCTATAACATAAAAATGTAGGGGACAATAAAGCTGGAGGTCGTGACCACGGAAAGAGTTAAACCATGTTTCAACTATACCCGTGTTAATTTTTTTAAATGATAGTATATCGTCATTTCTTTCGGCATACACAGTAGTAATAATTTGGAAGACCATTCCGAAGAGTGAACTCCGCCCGTTAGGCTTGCGATCTAAATTGTGTGTATATGATTTTACATGTATTTGCAAATTATTTTATACTTATTTTGTAAGCAATGCTAAAAAAGATTGATAAACTAAACTAAACTATGCCATGAGTAAGAATAAGAAAGACTGATCCAGGATTAGAATCTACAAGGAAGGTACGAACAAAAATATATCGATAAGATTTGTGGTAGCAAAATTTGAGCTGAACCATGTGTCTTAAGTAGATTTGTCAAAAAGAAAAACAGGAATAGAGTTCCAAGATGTAACTCAAGTGAAAAAAACTGTAAAAAATGTTTTTTTTCATTAGCTATGCCTGATCTTTGGTACATGTTTGAAGCAAAATATATATACTCCATTCATGAAGCAGGGATAGCGACAGTTCACAAATCTTGCAAAGTTGTTTTTGAAAAAGGAACCGTACAAGTAGGAACGTTGGCCACCGATAATGTTGCTGTTAATGCTATTGGTAACAATATACCATTAATTTGTATTTTGCCAGGGTTAAGATATGATCATCTTTTTACCTCTGACAGTCTAGTAGGGTGCATTGGAGCAGGGTTAGAAGAAGGTGAATTCTTGATATAAGTTAAACATTTTCAAAAGCATGTAAATTCTTTGATTAAGAATAAAGTTTTACTGTTGAATTTGTTTACCACCAGTCGCATATAAGCATAAAATGCTTAGATTACTGTAAAGAAAACAACACAGTTGTTCTCTCATTTCCTCCACACTGTTGCCACAAGCTGCAGCCGCTGAGCCTGTACATTTTTGGTCCTTGTATATCGGAATTTACTCATTTAACATATTTACTAAATTTCATTTTGTACGTTCATAAGCTAAGGATAGATTAGCCATTGGCTACACTGTCACAATTAAGTTTTAGGGGTACTTGATAGAAGCTTGCCAGCAGTGAAATTATATCAGGCGGATCAAATTGCACTGAAAGTATTCCCGTTCCAAATAAATACCATTTTTGCAGAAACTTTAGCACCGCTGAAATTCAAGTAGGACAGAGAGGTAAGTAATGGACGAAAAACAGTCTGCAATTTACACTGATACTCCCGAGAAAAACTCCATGGTTGCAAATACAAAAAAAACTGATAAGAAAAAGCAAACAAAAGATAATTCTAAAAATCTAAGAGCGTTGACAAGAAGTTGAAGTAAAATATATCTATTTGGTTTGTTTAGAACCATTTCGTCGACCTGTGAAAAAATAGGTCGAATGCATCTAGTGTCGTCATTGGTCGCACAATGAACCTCACATGCCACAATTGCTTATCCGAGTGATAATTGCTTTTTGCTAATTTTATAAGGATATATCTATATTTCATTCTGTGCAATAGAGAGTTCATGCATTCTAAGTGCTGCTTCAATTATCCAAGTTGTATGTTTTATACCATCCCTACCTCAGGGATGATAGAAACGCTTCCACAAAATTTAGTGTTTTCTTAACTATTGTGTGCATTATTATAGACCAAAATTTCAGTTATATCTAGAAACTAAAATAGGGATGGATTTGACTCAGTATTTTTACTATCGTCTGTGATCATTCTTTTTGTATTTGAATCCAAAAGTCTATTAATAAACTACTTTCAAATCTAAACGCACTTACTAACAGTTTTATTTAATAAAATAGATAGGTCTAGTGGTCGCACAATACTGATCCATTAGTGCAGTTTTAAATAATATTACTCAAATTACTCAAGTTTACGTTGTCAATGAGTGACACTGTACATGTACTAAAATGTTATTTTTATGCATCAAAAATACTTTATAGGCACTTATATTTACTTACATTAAATGTGTGACAGAAATGCAAAATAATAATGGTTTCATGGAATTTTGGTTCACAATGAACTCACTCATGTAGTTGTGTTGAATGTATGTCTTTATGTATGAAATTATTTATGGAATTTTCTGTAAAACAAGTTTAACAAAGCACAACAAAATTTTCAAGGACAATATAATATAATTTATCACTGCAAAAATTTTGTTTGTATATACCGGGTGACCCAGGGATCTGTAAAAGCCCCATAACTTATTTGCTTTTTGAGATATAGACTTCTAATTTTCTTGAACTGGTACCCACACTTATTCTACATATTTTAAAAATATGTATGTTTTTGTACAGGGTGTCCCAATATACAAAACAGAACAAAGTCATGTTATTTTAAATGGAACACCCTATATTTTATACTTTATTTTCAATCCTCTTGAGAAGCTGATAAAAATAGTATAAGATAGTATGGGTCTATTATGGACGGTTAGTTAGTTATGGGCAAATTTGTGGCAAAAACATATACACATTGAAAACATTGCAGAAGCGTTCCTAGAAAAGATAGCATCATTATTGATACACTAGAAAATTTCCCACATCCTAAAGAATAATACACATCCGCTTTGGTTTTCTTTTATTCATAGTGATATACAGGGTGTCAACATACGCAAAACAATGGATAACTATTTTTTTTCAAATGGAACACCCTATATAAGTTGCCACCAATCTATGGCATTTTTAATAAGCTTTCCAATGATATACAGTTTGTATAACAAAATATTAAGGTTTCTTGAGATTTATCAATAAAAACATATTTCTTTTGCCACCTTCCGCTGATTTTTGGATTTTCAGCCAAAACTATGCATTTTCTGGAAAAATTATAGGAGACCAAAGTTGTAGAGCGAAAAATTTCAGATCGATGTGGGTCTTTCAACTTTTAGGATAATGCGAGCATTGCCCGCCAGAGCTCGCAAAATCGTGACCGTATATGCATTTTAGCGTTTTCTTTTCAAAATTTTTATTAATAAATTGCACTATACTTTATTTTCCGCACCCTCTAGCCGAAAAACGGGAAATTATAGGGAAATTATCGATTGAAAATGTTCCGCTCTACAACTCTTAATAGGAGCAATTTTTGCCAAAAATGCATAGTTTTCCCTAAAAATGCAAATTGAAAATGTATGTATCAATTTTTGCGTTTTGCAATGGTTTTTTGTATTTCTGGCGAAAACTATGCATTTTGGGCAAAAATTGCTTCCTTTAAGAGTTGTAGAGCAGAATTTTTTCAATCGATGTAGGTCATTTGAATAATTTTATAATTACCCGTTTTTTTGCTAAAGGACGTGGAAAATAAAGTATAGTGCAATTAATTAACAAAAAAATTGAGAAAAACGCTAAAATGTATATACGGTCACGATTTTACGCACTCTGGCGGGCAATGCACGCATTATTGGAAAAGTCGAAAGACCTATATCGATCGAAAATTTTCCGCTCTACAACTTTGGTCTCTTATTATTTTTTAAGAAAATGCATAGTTTTGGCTGAAAATCCAAAAATGAGCAGGAGGTGACAAAAGAAAAATGTTTTCATGGACAAATCTCAAGAATCCTTAATATTTCATTATACAAATTGTGCATCATTAGAAAGCTTATTAAAAATTCCATGTACTGGTGGCAAGATATATAGGGTGTTCCATTTGAAAAAAAATAGTTATCCAATATTTTGCGTATCTTGACACCCTGTATAGCAGTATGAACAAAAAAGAACCAAAGCCGATTTGTATTATTCTTCATGATGTGGAAAATTATTTAGTGTATAAAAAATGACACTAGCTTTGCTAGGAGCGCTTCTGCAATTTTTTCAATGTGTCCTTGTTTTTGCCACAAATTTGCCCATAACTAACCAATCGTCCATAATAGACCCATACTATCTTATACTAGTTTTATCAGCTTCTCAAGAGGGTTGAAAATAAAGTATAAAATATAGGGTGTTCCATTTAAAAAAACATAACTTTGTTCTGTAATGTATACTGGGACACCCTGTACAAAAACATACATATTTTTAAAATATGTAGAATAAGTGTGGGCGCCAGTTCAAGAAAACTAGAAGTCGATATCTCAAATAGCAAATAAGTTATGGGGCTTTTACAGATCGCTGGGTCACCCGGTATATAATATTGGGATGATTTATTCCTCTTATCAATAAATCAAGAAGTAGATAACAAGAAAAAAAATATTGTCCACTCAAACTTGTTGAAAGGATCACTTACAATAAGGTGATTGTAAGAAATCATTTTCTATTTTAACAATACTTTCTTTTTTTGTCATCGAAACCAAAAAGATAATATAAGAAAATTGATAGAAATTAAATTAAGCTGGTTGCTACAGATTTTTGTACTTACAACATAGTAAATTTTTCAACTCAGTTTATATGTGTAATTAAATACCATGCAGGCCTAATTATTTTTTGTATACTTTTAATTTTGAATTTCTCTTTTAAATATTTTTGGAACATCCATGGTCAAATGACAAACAAGTACACACACAGAGATTGTCCAGCTTATATCTGCTTAATCATTGAAGATACAAAAAAAGTTTAATAAGCAATTGGCCAATTAAGCGTTTTACTGCCATCTTTACAACTGATTCTGAGTATTTTGGCAATGCTGATTTTAAATCTGAAATCAGTTTTCTTCTGCAAGCTACAGTTATCATGCAATTTTAAACATTTGAATTTTGTATTATTTATGTAGTTGGGCGTTGAATTTATTTAATTGCTCGCCAATGAGTAACATCAGAGTGATCGGGTTGGCTTACTTTTTGAGCCAAATATTTTACAAATAACCTCCTGTTTTTCATTTTTTTTATCTTTTGCATAGGTGCCGAGGAATAGGTGCCCAATCAAGCGAG
Organism: Ocypus olens; assembly: GCA_910593695.2. Lineage (NCBI taxonomy): Eukaryota > Metazoa > Arthropoda > Insecta > Coleoptera > Staphylinidae > Ocypus > Ocypus olens. Next base: position 34,516,492 of record OU343053.1, read on the forward strand.
TTCGACTAATTTGGACATCTAAAATTTTCACCTCATTTTTCTGTTTCTTTTTTTAATTCAGTTCACCTTACTTTTGTAACAAGAAACCTCAGCGTTACATACAGTTTTAGATATAATTTTTCAATATCCCCACTCAAATTATACTGTTCTAAAATTTATGAGATATGGTGCCATAGAATGGTTAGGAACAATGGTTTTAAAAACAAAGGTATTTGTAAAGTGTGTTGAGACGGTAAACAAACTTGGTTACCTTTCAAGAATGAAGGAAAAAGAGCCAGTTTCAAATCAAATCAAAACTTAATTTATTCTCAAGAAATAAGTATATACAAGAACGCAATACATATAAATGAAAATATGTCAAACAAAACAATTTGGATAATAGAAAATAAATACATAGAATTCAAAATAGCATAAAAAGTAGTACAACTGAAACACGGCATAAAAGTGACAACTGAAAATGAGATTTTTAGGAATTTAAATGAATTTAAGGGAATTTACTTTCCCTATATGTTGTTTAAAGTATATAACTCTTTCTTACAAAGATATGCCAGAAGGTAAGTTTTAAAGTTCTTTATGTTCATAACAGACTTAATGTTGCACGGCAGACGATTATAATACTTCATGGAAGCATATGACGGTTCTTTTTCATATATTGATAACCGGTGAATCGGTAGTGCGAAGTTATTGTAATGTCAGTTTGATGAGTATGTTGGTGAGTAGTATTAATATTAATTTCAGCTCTCAAGTTGTATGTCAAAAGTTCGTATATGTACATAGTAACAAAGTTAATATTTTATTTGAGTTAAAATATCCCCTGCAAGACTCCTTGAATTTTAATCCTAACATTATCCTGATAGCTCTCTTTTGTATTGTAAACAAACGATGAGCTTGATAGCTACAACCGTAGTATGTTATACCAAAGCGTAGTCGGTATGAATTATAGACAAGTTTAAGTATATCCAAGGATGCTCCAGCAGATTTTAGAGTACGCAACATGTAACATGCAGAATTCAATTCACTTTCCAACTTTGCAATATGTTTAGTTCCACTAAGAGTATCATCTAATAATATTCCTAGAAATCTCACACTTTCTTTTGTCTAAAAGAATTATTGGTTGTGGATACCTTATTCTTGAGCAGATTGTCTTAAAGAACACGATTTCAGTTTTGTCCGTATTTAATTTTAATTCATTTTTTTTTGAGCCAAGCGGTAAACTCCAAGAGTAGTTGATTACACTCATTTACTGCATCAGAAACATTTTTGCAGGAAACCAATAAATTAGTATCATCTGCATAAATCTCAATGTGACCGCCCATCGACTGCACAACCTGTGCTAAGTCATCGATATAAATTATAAAAAGCAGTGGGCCAAGGATACTACCTTGCGGTATTCCCTTTGAGATGCTTAAACTACTTGAAATTTTATTATTTATTTTTACCATTTGCTTTGTATTACTTAAATAGCTTTTGATGAGATTTAAGGCAACTCCATGAACACCGTACTTATGTAATTTGTAAATTAAAATTTCATGATCTAAACCATCAAATGCTTTCGATGGGTCGAGCAGTAATCCAAGAGATACTTCATTGGATTCTAATAATTCAACAATGTTTTTAAGGTAATTATGTAGTGCAGTCATTACTGATTTATTTTTTCTAAAACCATGCTGTGAGGTAGTAAAAATATTATGTTTATTTAGTCTCGTATTTATGATAATTTTTAAAATTTTGGCAAATGTTGCTATAACACTTATAGGTCTATAATTATTTAGAATATTTGGGTCCCCCTTTTCAAAAATTGGAGTTTGTGTTTGCAGATTGTGCAAGCAGACCTATGCAGACCGATGGAAACCAAATAAATAGATGGGTCAAGGTACTACTAACCATTTGAAGATAACATATGTATATTTATTGAAGTCCGAGGATGAAGTTTTCAATCAGTTTAAAGTTTTTAAGTCTTGTGGAGAACCAAAAGTGTGTAACAGACAACGGTGGGGAATTCTGCGGCAATTAATTCGAAAATTTTCTAAGGAACAATGGAATAATGCATCAAAAACCCAACCATTAAACTCCGGAGCAGAATGGGATAGTCGAACAAATGAACAGGATGTAGGTGGAAAGGGCTAGATGTTTGTTGTTTGAAGCCAAATTAAATAAAAGTAAGAAGCAAGTTTCGAGTTTTTGGTAAAAAGGTGCGAAAGCACTGATGATGAATACCAACCACCAACCGACGTTTGAAATAGAAATTCCAATAGTGGTTCAGGGAAAATCAAGAAGAGAAGCAAAAAGGAAACACTTCCAAGATTATGTAACATACATGTGTTGTGGCGAATAATCAGTGTTGGATGACCCTTTAACGGTGGAAGAGGCGATATCAAGTACAGAGGTTGAGAAGTGGAAAGAAGCAATGCCAAATGAATAGTTAAGGAGAAAATAAAGCGTGTGACTTAATAGATCCACCAAAGGAAGGAACCATAGTGCAGTGTAGGTGGGTGTTTAAAAGGAAGTAGGACAATACGAGCAATGAAGTGCGATACAGAGTTTGTCTCGTCATCAAACGGTTCACACAACAACAAGGTATTGATAAGTACTGCTCAGACTAACGTCAACTTTATTCCACTACCTAAGCATATACAAGATACACCATTAGATGTACAGTTTTAGATATAATTTTTCAATAGTATGCAGTATAGTCATGACATTCTTTGATAGTTACACTAGTTATATGAATTTTGGGTTTAAGGCGCATCGATAACTAAGGTCAGTTGCATGTTACACTAGTTACTTTGATAGTTATATTACACAAAACGTCTTTTTGTATCAATATTCATCTTGGTATTGCCAGAGAAGTGGTTGCTACAAATATTGTCTAAGACTCATATTTTACATCATGAACAGTTTATGTATGTGAAGCTGCCAATATTTCCTGCAATATAATGCATCTCTGCCAGCACCGCTAAGTGTTATTTATTGTTATAACTTTAAAAATAATAATTTTGCTCCACTCTACATCAGAAACAAATATAATTAAAGCACCCAAATCCAATATTCTTGAATCATCAACTTTTATGATTAAAAAAAAAGTACTGTACTTCCAGAGATTCTAAAAGATTCATTTTACTTTGAATTCTGCACTCAGCACCCAAAGAATGGTTTTCTTGAATAAGGTTTTGTCTAAAAAAAGCGCCAATGTTCTTTCCGATCCAGTTTGAATAGCTCAAGTTATATCAGGTGTGTATAAATTGGCGGATAATCTAGACATGGCGATATTCGTCCTAACATTCTGAATAGAAAATGTCGATGAAAATATGTTCTATCATACCTCATATGCTAGCAGGAGCCACTTAAAAGAAATGTACATTAGGCAACATCACATTCACAAGCTGTCCTGTTTTTCAATAATCTCATAATTAATTATGTGGGTTGGTTCAGAGTGGAAGATCATAGATAGATAGAGCAGGGTTTATTTACACATGTACTTATATGCAAGGTAAAACAGTGTATGAGTAAATAGTAAAATCCATTATAATTGAACAAAACAAACTGAAAATAACACAGAAACATAAATACACTGAAACGCGGGCACTAATACAAACTGATAATAATGTGAAAAGCAGAATTGGCACAAACTTAGAACTAGCAAGTTTGAATGAATTCGTTGTGTCAAAAGTGACATAAGAGGATGTAACGTTGGCAGACTTATTTTTTATGAAAATAGGCTAATTAAGAAGTATTAAAAATACAAGTTTGAGATAGAAAGGATAGCACACACTGACAAATAATTTTCAAACTAGGCTCAAGAAGCATGGTACAACATTTTAGAATTAGGATAAGCTGCTCACAATTTTTGGAAGAATATCGTCACATGTAGATTATCCGCCAATTTATACACACCCGATATATACCAGATTTTTCAAAATTTATTCTATATTGTATTTTTTAAAGACATCATCTTTTTGACATTACAAAATTTACAGCTTTTGCCTATTTTCGACCATGCCATATCGAACCATATGACACTACCAGAATTTCCCCTTCATCATAAGACAAGCTCACATTTTATTCTCATTCTAGTATTTTTTTCATTTAAACCATAATTTAAAGTGCAACAGCAAAATCAATATATAAGCGCTATGTATTTTTCTTTTATTTATATACGATTATAAATATTTAATTCAAAATCATGATTTAATTTTTTTTGAGGCTCTTCCCCGACATCTCACATCATCTCAGGTTGGATCAGAGTGTGATGTAATTTATGAACACTCCCATAGGAAGGAAGACACAGAAAACTACTGGAAATGACAATCAGAAAGATAATAGTGCAATGAGACTGATGGCATGATCAACTTCCCTAGTCAACTAGCTGTTGAAGATCCAGTACGTTAAGACTTGTTGAGTTTATGAAGTAATTAGTTATTTATTAATATGTTTTTTTAGGATAATTCATAATGTGAAATACCAAAGTGATTTTAGAAACTTGGTAGATTTTGTGTTATGTTTGCAGAAATTTCAACAAAAATACTAGTTACAATTCTTCATAACATGTTAATGTAATAAAGGAACATAAGAGTTGAAGAAAATATCAATTCAGTGTGAGGTAAGACAAGGCTGCTTGTTACGAGCTTTATATTCTAAGGCCTTCAAAGGGTTCTCTTCAAAGAAGAAGGAATTTTAGTCAACGGCGAAAAGCTGAAGTTATGTCAACCTAAAACATGTTTAAGTATGGTCTTCAATTAAACTTAAAGAAAACTAGGATTATGCTGATACAATACAATGATAACTAAGTTGGCAACTATAGATATCTTGGCACTGCAGCAAATGCAACATCAGATCATTTAATTAAATAACGTAATTTGAAAAATCAGAGCTGCCTTTACTTAAATTAGTTCAGTGCTATTTAACCTTACCCAAGTATTGCTACGAGCATACAGTTTTTTATTATGAAGTTCTTTCTTTTTTGTTTATTGCCATGGAATTATGTTGCATGGAGTCATCAGTAAAAGAACTGTAGCATTAAATAATGAAGATTGACTTCTTAGGCACCAAAACATGCATTGAATATTGGTACAAGATTAAGGTTATATTCCTTCCATTTTTGTTGAACCCTTACTAAAACTAGTAGTAAGAGATATTTCAGATGCAGTTTCACCAGTGGATTCTAAACGTATTTTAAAGGGATCATGTAATAAAATATAATGTTTTGGCTGGATAATCCCCGAATGCAATGTAATAATTATGGAGCTGTGCGAGTTGCAGTGAACAAGTCAGCTTTGCTGTGTGGATTAGCAACATCCGATAACAGGTAGGCATGATAAAAATGACAATGGAAGTTTGAATGAAAGCTTCAAGATAATATATATTCTGAAAATGAACTACAGTAAGATAGAAAGTCGAAAATAGTTGGCAGTACATTTTCTGAAAATCCCTATAATAATTATATTGGCTGTCTGGAATTGCAGTGCAGTGTACATTTTGTTATTTTTGACGTCTTGTGATTTTTTAAGGTTACTTGTTTTAAAAATAGTATTGTGTGTTTTTATCTGCCGAGTTTGCTGTTTTTAACATTATCAGCTATTTCTAGAACTGATAAAGACTATTAATAATACATTAAAGATTCATTATCTAGCTGTTTTATTTAAATTTCAGGGTTTTCCATGCCAAAATTCCCATTCTTAGTGACTCCACTGAATTTCTCTTTGTTAGGTTATGTTTTAAGGGCTGCCAACTACTTTTGACTTTTTGATTTCATGGTATTATTTGATTAAAGAGGACACTCAACTGCAGGGTAAGATATGATGAATAATGGGAAAGACCAAAACTGGTCTCGTTTACATAATGGTTACAGAACAATCATCTATGATGAGCCGTCTAATCGTGATAAGTGACGAACTGAAAGAAACTGTTGTTGCACACATTCAGCAAAACATGCGCTTCACTATTGATGAACTGCATAAAATTTTCTACGTTTCCTGATATATTGTCTGTGACATTGTCAGTATACACTTACAGAATGCAAAAATCTGCGCCAGGTGAGTTCCCAGAATGAACACAAAACAAAATGCATGGACTGGCGGCTGACTTCTACGAAGAGAGGATCATCAAACTCATTTGCCGTTCAAAAAAATACCTTTATCGGATCGAGCATTTTGTCAAAAAATAGCGAAAAGATATTAGTTATTGTGGAAATGAAAAAATTGAAGAAACGTTGGTTATATTTATATTTAAACTAGAACAGTTCTTACTTTAAAAATGACCCTCGTAATAAGGTTATGCAATTCATAGGTCTAAATGAGTTCCATAACCTGACTACAGAAGGGCTAGTCTGGCACAATTCCTTAATGTACTTTTTCATTATTTTCTCAACAACCACAAAACTGAACATTAAATTAAGGTGCTAGGAAATTTGAGAGAATTGAGACACATATATTCTCTTCTTTACCGTACCACATTTGTGAAACATTTTATGATAATGTGCCATCCAAACAACGAATCCCAAAACTACCACCAAGTTGTAATATAGTGGAAAAAACATTTTATTTTCAAAACTTTGCTTTTACTTCTTGCAAATTGTACTTACTAGTAATAGTATGTTATGTACCGAGGGCATAATCTGTAATTATGCCGGGGGTGTATATGTTTTATTTCATTTTGGTACTAAAATTAGATAATCCTGCATCAATTCTAAAAAAATCATTGGTGTGTGACATGAAGTTAATTGTTGTTCTGGTTTCTAAGTAAATTGCAACAGTGAAATGTTGGTTGATACACATGAGAAATAAACATTAAAGGTGACATGTTAGTGTTACATAGTTTTCAATTTGTGTTATGATTTTTGAAAGATTGCATCGTTGCTAGTAATTGTTTAAGGCATCTTATATATTTTTGCTGCACAAGAAAAACTTGATATTGCAATACTGCGAGAAATCATATGGAATAAATTGACAACTTGTCAAAATTAAAACAGCTGCTTTAACATAACAAAAAAATATTACCCCAGGAATCACCACCATGGCAAATGTGGATTATTGTTGCTTAGCAACACTTTATGGGCCCAAGGGCTAAAAACAGCACTTTATGCCCGCTAACGAGGGTCAATACTAGTAATTTATTAAGCAAATCAAAAAAATGAGTTTCACCGCTTAGCGAGTTGTGAATCCAGCCAAGTCAGTAAATCTGCTTTATTGCTATATTGAACATATAATTTTTTCGTGGATTGTTTAGGATAAATAAACAATAACTTGCAATGCAGTGATTTTCAATATTTTTAATTCTATCAACATATTGTAGGTAGCTATGTAAAAAGTTTTGCAGGTACCAGTGTAAAACAAAAATTGGCATTTTTAATGGACAGTGCTTCTGGTGCGATATTAACTCAGCCAGAGATTAGAGAAACGGCAACGAATATAGAATAGTAGATTGCATATCACGGGAAAGAAATGCTTGATTTTTTTCTGAGGTGCAAATTTGTATCTCGAGGGATACAACGTACTGAGGAAAAATAGCATTCTCTTCTGAAATATATGTATACTATTTTTTTAACAAACGGGATATTTTAAGAGTAAAACGTACAACTCTCCCGAGGGAGAGAAGTAATCATTTGTCTTCCTTGGGCGAGAAATGTTACTTCTGGACTTTGCCAGCTGAGAACTCGAATTTCTCTCCCATTTGTGAAAAATCTACTTATTGTCATGGTTTCATAAGCAACATGTAATGAATATTTAAATCTGGCGAAGAAAAATTTTGTAGACCGTGAAGTCTAAACTTATTGCCTCATTACTTTAAAAGCCTAATGAAGCATTTTTAAAGCCTAATCCGTAGAAGTGACACTTCGGCCTACTGGAAGTCACTAAAATCTTAGTATATAAAAATAAGATTAATGGTAACATTTTTAAAATTATTCTGTTTAGAATTACGGTAGCGACTGAAGAAAACTTTTACTTGTATGCATTATATTTCTACAACAAGGGCTATTGCCCATATTTTTCAGCTTTTTTGATTGGAAAGAGTGGCAACAATAAATCTTAAAAACATAACCATAATTTTTGGCATTAAACACAACTTAGTTCGCTTACTTTCTTGTTAGCAATCTTAACATAATTTATTTTATTAATTCTTTCCCATCTACCTTTCGGTGTAAGGCTTAACATAAATAATGCAAAATAGTTGCAAGTGACTAATTTTATAAACTTGAAACTATTCACTTCACAAAATAACTACAATAATATAAACGTAATAAGAAAATTACCTCTGGTTCAATTTTAATCGTATCTGGAGATCCATTTGTAGTACTATTAGGTTTATCCTTTTCCTTTTGTGCTTTCTTCTCTTTACGCTTAACTGCACACTGAACTTCAGGTACAACACACTCTGGCCGCATACCGACGCTAAGACACTTCTTCAGTCTACATTCCTGACACTTACGCCGCATGTACATGTCAATTTCACAATTGTTGCCATATTTACATTGGTATACAGCGTTCTTGGTGATGCTCCGCCTAAAGAATCCCTTGCACCCCTCACATGTCAGAGCGTTGTAGTGGTAGCCCGACGCTCTGTCACCGCACACCAGACAGAGTTCCTCCTGCTGTCGCGGCGTAGGTCCCTTCTTCTTCTTCGCGTCACAACTGTCTGCACTGTAGCCATTTAAACTGCTCGGAGATAAGTCTTCCCTCCCTGTAAAAAGAAGAAATAAACCTATTAGTTTCATTTTCACATTTGCACGATTAATCTTAAGATATACCGGTTGTAATTATTGTTATTAAGATATTAAAAAGACAAATATTTAATTTTTATAACTGAACCACATAAGTAGGTACAATAGTTACTATTGCCGAGTACTTATTAATATCACGAATTCCATATCTCCAGATTTAGTATACTGCTATTAAATGATAAAAAATAATTGTATTGTGTAAACTCCTCTTTGCGACAGTAACCTAACTTAATACAGGGTGAGCAACAATGTTTGCAGACAAGTTTAATTTCTCGCCCAAAAATCTGGAGAATTTGACCGCTCCAAGTTCATGCCAAGGAAAAATTAATAAAAAGTAACTAGATTTGGCACTTATTTATTCGGGAAGCGTCGTGCGCCGTATTTTGCCATTCATTAATTCGTCGAATTTAGTTAGTTTACTTTTTGTTTCATAGGTATCAGTTCTTATCAGGATTACTTTGCGTAAATCGTTGTTTTGTGGTAAGAGATTGGCTGTTTTTAAGGTTAGAAAATTATAAAATTTAAGTTTCATTCTAAATTTGCGACGATCGCATGCTAAGCGACGGATTATGGCCACCACGTTCGCCAGACCTCATTCCGTACGATTTTTTTTTTTATTCGGGCATGTAAAAAATAACCTCAATGCATACCCTAACAAACTTAAAGCAGCAATTGAAGAAGAGACAAGGTACATAAGTACGGAGCAGCTTCAGCGTGCATTTGAAAATAAAAAAAAACGTAGAGTTAACATTTGCCTAGAAAATCAATGGCATCATTTTCAACATTTGTTATAAAATTAGGGATGCCAACTCCACGTTTATTATTTTCAAATACACAAAACCTTAACTTACCTCAGTTTACTTTGTATACTTAATTAAAATTGTAAAAATTAAATATATAGTCATGGTGATGGTTGCGACCGTTACTACGTGGTAAGTGTTTTATTCAGTGTTTCTAAATATATAGTTATGATTAAATATTTAATTTATTTTGGGAAAAAATGTTTGCTACGCCAATGGAAAAGCAATCCAAGGGATATTCTTTTCATATACCAACATGCGTATTTGGTTGCTCACTCTGTAGAAAAAGCCGAACATTTCGTAATATATCTTGAATAGAAACTTAAATTACATGCACTTTGAATTTAATAATAATAGGTTATTTATTTAGTGACTATACATTCAAAATGTATATCACTATTACCGAACGAACAAGTAGTATTGGTTAGAGTTAATATTATTGCAAATTGGAATATCAAAAATATGTTAATTAGAACCAGCATTAGTAATTCTGTAAGCAGATGTGATTATGAATAGAACTATCACAACTTCTTTTCAATGTATTTAAGGAAGACTTATGAAATTGTAAAGAAATAATACTTTGTAAGGGGACCTAAAGTGAGTGTGTCATTTCAATCTTTGGAAGGTTGTTTACTTCGGTTAGTATTGCTGGCAGAAGACAATATCTGTCAAAATATCAACTTATTCCCATTTACCAAGAACAAAATATTAATTCAAAAACAATGAATTAAAATTATTTTCTATAACCTACAAATTTGATGAAATGAAAATACTTCAAAAACACTTTTACGTTGACAGCTATAACCGTCGGAGTATGACAAGATGGCTACAACTTCCTCTGTCACTGTTGCTCAAAGTGTTAGTTATAAAAAATGAAGCTAGACAACATACAAGCAAATTCTAGTAAATCCTTCAATGATAAAAAGTATATAAAAGAAGAAAAAATAAATATGTAAAGCTACATCAAGAATGTTTTCATTTTCTTCTGTAGTGCACAACATTGTTTCTAATTCAATTTAAATAAAATCGTGTAACTTGAACTATTGACAACAAATACTCTGGCTACTAATTCTTTCCTTCTGGCTATAATTTATAATTAACAATTGGATTGATGAGGCTGTTACTTGGTGAAATTCCATAATATATGTGGTAAATAAAACACGTGTGTTGAGAATTTTCACAAATGTTTAATGTCGAAACACTGCGACATATGTTTCATTAATCATCTGCCTGATGAAGCCACTGTGTGGCGAAACATATGTCACAGTGTTTCGACATTAAAAATTTGTGAAAATTCTCAACACACGTGTTTTACTTACCACTTATAATTAACATTTATACTTTTTAATAATTTGTGATATTATTTTTTCCTTCTTTCTTCTATTCTCTTATAAATAGTGTGCATTGACTGCTTGGGTCATTGCTACATTGTCATATGTTAATTTTAATTTCTTCATATCTTCACTTGATGATGAGAACTGGGCAACTCAACTTAGGAAGTATTTGAGAAAACGGCAGTAATAGTTTTACTTACACTCTACACAGCGATCTTTCAACATTCTTGTTTAAAGAAAATGGCTCCAATATTATGATTACCCACTATTATTGTTACCGTTATAAATAACTATAAATCACCAATTAAATAATAGCTTAGTTATTATTAAAAAAATTAAAAGTAGCTATTTATAACTATTCAACCTGTTGAATTCTGCAAATTAAGTCTTACAAAACAAATAACTTATTGAAACAACTATTTCGCTGGCTGAACAAATAATAATCATTAATAATTAAGGGTGTTATCCAGTTCTTGTACGTGAACTTCCCATTAATTGAAAATTATGGATTGCTGTATCTACTTTTTCCCTTCCATGATATGCATTGGTAAATGTACATAAATTATGAATAATAAAATAACAAGAGCGATCTAAAAACTTTTACTTCAAAACAGCTATCCATGCTCCTTGTATACTCCAGAACTAACAAAATCCACTTGAATTGACAAAATCAATGATTTCTTAATACTAAATTTATTAAAAGCAAATAAATGAAATAGAGGTTGTTTATAAAATACATAAGAACAAACATAATGAACAAATGTTAAATTTTTTACATACTTTTGTAAACATACTAACTTTGTAAGGACAATAAAAACATTATTCCATTTTATTCTACAAATGAACTTATGTAAATTATGTATTCATTTTAACTCAATTCAAATCTAATAATCTTCTTATTTGGGATATCCAAGAGGTACGTTATTATAAAAGTCATCGCCGGAGGCTTCACTGTAAAAAGCTGTAGGTTGGATCTCCTAACTCTTAAAGTAACATTGTTGGCTGAGTCTTCGGAAGGCCCTCTTTTAAGCTCCTCCTCAAAGAATTCTTTACGCTCAGATTGATAATGCGTTTTGTTTCTAAATAGGAATCAAAACAATTTTTTGTAATAAAGCTTCCTTGTCTGCCTTATCATGAGATATTGGTTGGAAAAAGCTTTCCTGTCCATGGTGTTTCCCGATTCAACCTCATGAACAAGATAAGGTCTGTCACCCTTTCTTCTTGGCCCGCATGCCATCGATTTCCAATCACTTGGCCAAAATGCCTTACCAACTGGTTTTGTACTATTAGTTTAGGCTCGTGTTTGGATCTGCAGGTAAAATTTGCTATTGAACATGGAGTAACTGTTTTCTCCGACGAACGTGATCTGCTTGATAAAATTGAGTCTACAAATGTAGTGAGTCCAAGCTTACAAAAGCCCTGGAAAAAACTAAACTAAATTTAATGACAATACTGACCAATCATAGTCGAGTTTTTCTGGCTGTGTATTCTCCAACAGAGCATTAGTTAATATTGTCTATTCATTTATTTCGTAAAATATTTATAGGTAAGTAAATTAAAATACATACAGCTGTTAATTTTTAGGTTTTTTTTCAATATTCGAAGCGGGTGCTGAGGATTGAGAGACCAACAACTATATAATATTGCAGGAAAGCAATAGAATGTTATTGGAATGGGTGACCGCAAGAGTGGTAGTGAAGTTTGAACGAAAAGTGCTATGTATGGGTAGTTAAAGACTGGTGAAAGAAGAATGGAGGGCAACACAGAGAAAGGAGGGGGAGCGAAGTGAGTAGCAGAAAAAGAAAAGTTGTATATAAAGGCAGGATGGTGAACAATAGGTATAGAAGAGGAGAAGCACAGGGCAAGGAGGTGGAAATTGGGTACGGGAGATAGGTTTACAAGAGAGGAAAAGGTGTTGTTGGCACGGTATAGATGTGGGAGCGAGGAGAAAGGAAGAAAGACTTGTATGGGACTGGAATACATGAAGTGTACTGCGGGGAACACAATGTGTGGGAGCATTGGATGAACGACTGCAAAAGATTGGAATGGCAAGTATCCTAAGAATAATTTTGTGCACCTGAGTGTACTTTGCAAGCATACTGCTCCCCCTGACGTACCCCCCCCCAGGGCTTTTGTAACCTCGAACTCTACCCGTATAGGGTTCTATTAAATGAAAATTCTACCAAATCCACCGGATATTTGTAGAAGGGAGACGACATCTAGGAATATCACTAAAGAATCATCAGGGAGCAAGTATTCATTGAACTCAGCAACAAAAGTGAAAGAATTTACGAGCAGGCAAATAAGTTGGTGAATTAATACAATAAATTATGGGCCGTAAAGAGACTGGAACTCGGTGAGTACTTAAACTAAAATGTAAAGAAGTAGTCTTGTTTAGTGACAAAAACTTTTAGTGGCCCACAAGATTCCACTGTATCAATGCCCATTTTCAAATGTCCAATGGTTGCAAGTGCCATATCATTAAAGTATAGTATCGTATGTTCATTAAAAAAAAACCTCAAGTGTGCCATGACTTTTTCGTTTTAAAAATTTCAGTTGGCACACTTGACACTTGTTGGGAATTGACATATAAACGTCAGATCTTTCTAGAAGTCACAATTATTCCGTGCTCACATTGGTTTACAGCAATCAGCAAAAAACGTTTCTAATTGAAAGTTATTTCCGAAATGGGATTAAAGTGGACGGAAATTGGGTGTATTCATTCGACGCACCTTTAGCAGAGTTTCAGGAAGAATTTCCTAACATGCCCATTATTTATGATGAATTTAAAAATTACTTATCACGATCTGTTGTATTATTTCGTGAAACAGGTAGTATTCTCCGTAAACCAGGAAGTGGTAGACCAGTTAAACGAACTCAAGATGCTATTAACACAGCCCAAGAAATTTTGAAAGATGAACCTACGACTTCTCTGCGTCATTTGTCATAGCAAATGAATTTATCAGTAGGAACATGCCACAAACTTCTACGAAAAAATTTGCAAGTATACCCTTATCGCATAACATCGGTGCAAGAGTTATTACCTGTTGATTACCCCAGACGACTGGAATTTTGTCAGTGGTTTTTACAAAATGTAAACGAGGATGTTTTACAAATTACTTTTTTTACCGATGAAGCTTGGTTTTACAAGGATGGGTACATTAATTCCCAAACTATGAGAATTTGGTGGGATGAAAATCCTCGTATATATCGAGAAAAACCACTACATCCAGAGAAAGTTGGCGTTTGGGCAGCGATTAGTGGGAGACGATTAGTTGGACCGATATTCTTTGAAGGTAAAATCCTATTTTTATTATTAATAATAAAAATTCAATAACCATGCATTCATTTTAGGTACGATAACTACAAACCGTTAGCGTACAGAAATTTTATTGCCTTTTATAAATGAATTATGAAAATAAAAATAAATTAAGAAATATACAGGAAAGAGTGTTCATCGAGGATGATATGACAAAGGAGGAAAGGAGGATCCAGAAGATCATAAGAGAGAAAGCAAGTAGGGAGAGAGAAGGGGGGAAGATGGTAAGGGTTGGTTACCAGAGAATGTTCGTGAATGGGGAGCTGTGGAGATGGAATAAGGAAAAGGAGACACTACATAGACAAGAGGAGCCAAAAAAGTAAGAAATGAGGAGGAGATAGGAGGAGAGGAGAGAGTAGAAGGGAGAAGGAGCTGTAAAAAAAAGGACAGAGGGGCAGAGAGTGGACTGGGAGAGAAGCACAGCGGGAAAGGCAAGCGGCGAGGAGATAAAGGGGGGGGGGGAAGGGAAGAAGGGGTCAGTAACTATCGGGTTTTGGAACATAGCGGGAATTAAGGAGAAGATAAAGGAGGGCAAGTGGAAGAGAGACTGGGAGAAGTGGTTAGTAGGGAAGGACATAGTGGGGCTAGTAGAGACATGGATGGGGAAGGAAGAGTGGGGAGAAGTGAAAAGATGGCTACCGGGAAGCTTTATATGGGAGAGGAAGGATGCGATAAGGTGTGCAACGAAAGGAAGGGCGAGGGGTGGAATGATAGTAGGATGGAAGAAGGAAATGGGGATGGACGTGACGGGACACTTCGGAGAAGGAGAAGACGTGGCATGGATAAAGTATGGACAAGGGAAACAGAGGATAAACGTAGGGGTGGTATATGTAAATAAAAATTGGAATATAATAAGAAAGGAGATAGAGGAGAGAACGAAAGGAGGAGGAAAATGGGTGCTAGGAGGAGACTTTAATGCAAGAATGGGAGAAATGGGGGGAGGGATTAATGAAGAGGGATCTGTGGTAGAAAGAAAGTCCAGGGACAAATGTATAAACGGGGAGGGTAAGAGAATGAAGGAGTGGGTGATGGAGGAGGGATGGGAAATTCTAAATGGATGCACAGAGGGGGACTGGGAAGGGAGGAAAACTTATAGTGGGCCGCGGGGATCGTCGGTGATCGACTATGTGGCGATTAAGGGGATGACGAAAAGGAAAATAAAAAGTATGGAGGTGGAGGAAGTGATGGGCTCCGATCATCTACCGCTAAAAGTGGAGGTATGGATGGAGAAGGAGAAGGTGACTGAAGAGAAGCAAGAAATGGGAAAGTTAGAATGTGGGGCAAAGGCAATAGAAGAAATGAGGATGAAGATGAGGAGGATCCAGTGGGAAGACGTCGAATCAATAGAGGAGATGGAGGAACTAATTGTGGGGTGCGGAAGGAAAGCTAAAGGAAGGACGGGAGAAGGGAGTAGGTGGTTTGATGAAGAATGCAGGCAGGCAAAAAGTGAACTAAGGAAGGCAATGGGGGAATGTATAAGAGGTGGAGGGGAGGAGAGGAAGGTAACGGCAGCAAAAAGGAAATATGAGGGGATATGCGAGAGGAAGAAGCGGCAGGAGGTGGAAAGAACAAGTGAAGAGTTGAAGAAGTGTAGAAACGAGTCGGAAATATGGAAAGTACTGAAGAGAGGCGAAAGAAGGAGACGGGTAGGGATAACACTGGAGGAGTGGACAAGGAAATGTAGAGAAACAAGTGGGTACCCAGAGGAAGTGGGACAAGGAAGGTGTATGGAGATGACGGAGGAGTTCTCTAAGGAGGAAGTGGAAAGAGCTTTCGAGGAAGTTAAAGAAGGAAAGGCGGCAGGGTTGGATGGGCTGAAGGCAGAGATGTGGAAGGAGATAGGAGAAGGGGGGAAGAAGAAATTCAGGGAGCTGTTGAACGAAATGTGGAGGGGAAGAAAGAACATACCGGAGGCCTGGAGATGGGGTACGATGTGCCCGGTACATAAAGGAGGGGACGAGAAGGAGGCCGGGAACTACCGGGGGATCACAGTGATGCCCACAGGCTACAAAATCGCTATGCTGGTGGTAAAGAATCGGCTGGAAGAAGAGGTGGAAGAGAAGGATTTAATACCAGAGACTCAGGGGGGATTTAGAAGGGGGAGGGGAACAAGGGAGCAGATCTTTACCCTGGCAAGAATGGCGGAGAGAGTGACTGAAGAGAAGGGAAGCATGTATGCGGTGTTTGTGGATCTAAAGGCGGCGTACGACTCAGTGCCGAGGGAGAAGTTGCTAGAATGTATGAGGAGAAAAGGAGTGAATGAGAGTATGATTGAGTGGGTAAGAGGAGTATATAAGGAAACCTGGGTGGTAGCAAGAGTGGGAGTGGAGGTGTCGGAGAGTTTTAGGACGTGGGTAGGATTGAGACAGGGATGCCCGTTAAGCCCGATGTTATTTAACTTATACCTAAGCGAACTGGAGGATGTGTTGAGGAAAGGGCAGGCGGGAGGAGTAGTAATCGGGAAGGATAAGGTGTGGATGCTGTCATATGCGGATGACATGGTGTTGATGGCGAGAGATTGGGAAGGGATGAAAGACATGTTGAGGAGAACGGAGAGGTATATGGACAAGAGGGGATTGTGTGTGAATGTGGAGAAGACGAAATGGATGAGATTTAGGAATAAGGGAAGAGAGGGGAGCGTGAAAGTGTTAGAATGGAAGGGAGAAGTGATTGAGAGAGTGAAAATATTTAAGTATTTGGGGTTTATGTTTAAAGGGACAGGGGGATATGAGGAGCATGTAAGGTGGGTGCAAGGAAAGGCCAGGAAAGCGTGGGGTATCGTGTGGGAAAAATGGGGAGAATGGATGAAGAACAGCGTCAGATTGGCGTGTAAAGTGTGGGATGCATGTGTGAAGTCGATAATAATGTATGGAGTAGAAGTGTGGGGCGTGAAAGGGTATGAGTGCGTGGAAAGGGAGCAGTGTTGGTTTCTGAAGCGTATGCTGGGAGTGGAAAGGTCGACTCCCGGGTACATACTGCTTCAGGAGACTGACAGAGGAAGCTTAGGATGTGAGGCTATGGAGAGAATGGTTAGGTATGAGATGAGGTTATGGGAGTTAGGGGAAGAGAGGTTGGTAAAGGCGGTATGGAAGACATGCGTGAACGAAAGGGGGGGTAAATGGAGGAAGGAACGAATGAAAATGTATGAGAGAGTAGGACTGTCTGAGGTGAAAGTGAGGGAGTGGTTAGAGAGGGGGGTAAATGTGGCAAAGTGGGTGAGCGAGAGGGCGAAGGAAGTGGATGTACAGGAGAGACAGGGAAGTATAGAAAAAAGTGAATATAATGACATGTATGGGAGTTGGCAGGTACATGGAAGGAGACCGAAGTATTTGGATGAGGACGGGTGGAACAGAGAAGAGAGGGTGACATTAGCTAGGGCTAGGTGTGGATCAGAAGAGAGAGGGAGGAAGAAGTGGATGGGTGAAGAGTATATGAGGTGTGTAATGTGTGAAAATGGGAGGGATACGTGGAGGCATCTGGCGGAGGAGTGTGAGGGAGTGAATGAAGGATGGATGGGGGGAAAAAGGAACAAGGGTGTAGCGGAATGGATGAGAGAGGATGGTGCCGGGGTAAAGATATTGCAGAAAATGGTGAGGGAGAAGGAATGTAGGAGAGAGTTAAATTTATGATTTAGTTGTTGGGGAATGTAGAATAGTTATTTTGTTTTTGTAATAGGTTAATATGCCAATAAAGGTCTTTTTTTTTTTTTTTTTTTAAATGAATTAAATGATGACGAACTGCAAAGTGGATATTTTCATCAAGACGAAGCAACTCCTCATTGCACAGTGGATAATTTGGCCATTTTGGAGGAATTTTTTGAGGACCGAATAATAAGTCGATAATATGGCCGCCCCGTTCATGCGATTTAACACCATGTGACAATCTAGAAGACATGCGGCAACGAATTCAAATAAATTTATAGAAATTAACAATAATCCATTGTTGTTGCGGAGCGTAATGGAGGGTGTGCGACGAAGAGTTCAGGCTTGTGTTCAAGAAGAAGGAAGGCACATACAACATTTAATATAATTTTATAGTGAAAAATTTGACGTATCTATAAATTGACTACAGTTTGTTTAATTTTGAGAAGTAACGTAACCTCAATATGTGTAACCAAATTACATTTTTAAAATTAAAAAATCATGGCACACTTAAGTTTGTTTTTTAATGAACATACTTTATTACACACTGATACCATTTATAGTGATCCCAAATAGTCTTGCTTAATACTAAGCCTTGCGGGATTCCATTTATTTGATTCAATACCTTGGTAGATTCGGAGCCTACTGTAACCTTGAAGGTTCTAATTTCGAGGGTATGCTTTCATACTTCATCTCTTAAGTTGTGCTAGGATTCTCTTGTGTCTCCATTTGGTGCCATAAGCCTTCTCCGATTTGATAGCATAATTGTTTATACTCTTATGGTTTATTTTCAGTTTACTTTAAATGTACATCGAGCATTTTGTAGGATCAGATGATACTGCAGTTTGAAATGTGACAATTATGGAAGATGAAAATAACAAATTATACTTCAAATTCTAATCATCTTCACCCTCAGTTTACTCGAAAACAAATGAGATTTAGACAAAACCAATTGTTTATAAGTTGTTCATTTCGGCATTCTCTACAATTATTATTCATATCATTTCATAATTATAGACCAAAAATTGACCAAAATTTTGAATTGATTTTATGAAAAACACGTTCATTTTTTTGATATCTTCAACATTTTACCAAAATCTTTTCAGTCAGTCATTGTCAAATAAGTTTTTTGTTTAAAGTTTCATGTCAATTCTTGAGTTAGTATTTGAAATAGAGACTGCATAGGCACACACGCACACAAGGACACGCGGACACACGTTCTTCCAAAAATCATGACCTCAAAACTAATATTTCCGTTAAAATCAATTTTGAAAACATTTTCACAATATTTTTCGACAAATTAAAACGTTCATTTTTAAAAATTCATAACTAACGGAGAAATTTTTCAAAAATTTAAGTCAGTTTTAAAGGTAAATGTTTTGTAGAAGTCTATTATATCACTATTTATTTTTTTTAGATTTTTGTTCAAGTCTTCAACTACTAAAAATATTTGTTTTCAAAATTCATTCAAATTTTTATGGAATTCAATCAAATCTGTATTTATTTTTCTTTCAATTTCTTCATTGTTTCAACCTTAATTCGTACGCAACACGTTAAATCCAAATGCCGACGTTATATTAAAGTAAGGGATAGATTTATTTCGTACTTCATATTTTCTGGCGGAATTCTAGTGGAATCAGGTTGGCTATCTGGCGGAAATATTATGTGATCAGTTGGCAATGCTGATTATTATATGCGTAGATCTAGACGGTCATTCTAAACTGGTGTATCGCGAAAGATCATTTGTACTAAATTTTTAAGAATTTTGGTCAGGTGTATCGATCTAAATTAAGGTTCATAATTACTACTCTACAGTACCAACAATTGAACATCAGTTTTAAATAGTACCGATCGCCAAAACGTATGCAAATAAATTATTTATTTCATAGCAGCATTAACACTCTTAAGTTGTTTTCTCTTACAATGTATTAAATTATCACTTTCCGTCTTACTAAAACAGAAACTAGTTAAACAACTGCAGCCTTTTTACTTTTATTAACTAGACGTCGAAAAACAAGTGTAGCAAAACCAGTAAGTTGTTTTGAAGCGCTCGCTTAAAATAATATACATTAATTTTGCCAGAGTGAGGTCGTGAAGGTCATAAAATACCACTTTAAAACTATTTCGTCATATACGAGGCATTCGCTCCTAATGAATTGGCTGCATGTAAGTCCCGATCCATTGATTAATTTTTATTAAAATGTTTTGTCCACGCGTACAACTCAATTCTTCAGCAGGAAGAACCAATCTTCAAAAACTGCCGCTTTGATTTTAATAAATACTAGATCAATTTAAATAAATTATTCGCCGAAACATTGCAAATCATCATTGAGTCACTCGTCTCGATCAAGATACAAACTAGAACCTGAAATTAAGTATCTAATGTTATATAAAATTATGTAACAAAAGCGTATTATTTCAAGAGGAACTGTTCGTAATGTGCAAGATATTTTATTCAAAACTCTAGTGAATTCGACAATGTGTGTGTCAGATGGTGTACGGCTCGAGGAGTTAATCAGGAATGTTAGCTGCAAGTTGTATTCTTTTAATGTACGTCACGCGAAGTGAAACCTAGCTATTGTCCTTGAGAGCGAGAATTCTATGGCAGATTATATCTACATTAAGCCACAGATTGCTGGCGCGAATGAAAAACACAATGTCATGATTTTCCTCCGTGTTCTTCGGGCGAGCAAAGTGGAGAAGGAAAAAAAAAACGATTCTAAATGTAGATATGATCGAAGTAGGATGTTGAAATCAACGGGTTGGAATCGTTCTGATTGATTATGTAATTTTACTGCTCGATTTTAGTTATATAATTTAATTTAATTGGTTTTAAAAGTGGTAAAAACGGATTTATACAATCGATAGGATTCGTCACGTTTTTTTTAGAAATACCGTTGTAGCTACTAAATGTTGTTTGCTGTTTGCTTATGCTGGTAATTTATTGAATAGTATATATACCAAATGATTGAAGGCGGCATATGAATTTCAGAGGTCTATTATAGATAAATCATATAAAAAACTAACACAATCAAGTGGTACTCAATTATTGGTCGATTATACGTTTTACAGGTATCTCGTCTTTAGCGCTCAAAATCGGCAATTTTCCACCAAGAACTCTAATGCATTGATGAGGACTAATAGTCCGAAACCAGTCTATGGTTTGTCGTCGATGGTGAATAAAATTGGTGATGAATTTTACAGAAAATTGGCAGATTGTGAGCCTATGAGTCGACTCTGCGGGTGCTGCGAGTCTGAAGCATCATTGCGCGTAAATCTATGGGTGCTATACATTAGAAATGGGTAGCTTATGAGTGAATCGACTTAACGAGTCAACTCTGAGAATTGAGTCACGGAGTCAATTGACGCCGGTCTGTTACTTTCTCCGACTTGATGGTATCATAGCCATTTATATTTACGTTTTCATGGTTTATTTTCAATTTAAATCATATTTTAAATGTACATTGAGCGTTTTGTAGACTCGGATGAAACTGACGTTTAAAACGTCAAAATTATAAAAGATGGAAAAATTATACTTCAAATTTAAAAACTCTGTTTACTCAAAAACTAAAGAGAATTCGACAAAAAATTATTCTTTATACGTTGTTCACTTTGGCATTCTCTACAATTATAAATTTGCTGTAACTATTATCGTTTCATAATTATAAACCAAAAATAAAAAAATAAAAATATTTTTTTTCTCGAATAAAAATGATTTTATGAAAAATGTTTTCAAGCAAAAGATGTTCATTTCTTTGTTGTCTTCAAAGTTTGTTTAAATGTTTTTGTGATATTTTTCATATTTAAGAAAATATTGGCAAAAAAACAAAAAACAGTTAAGGTAAACACCCACTTCCGGTGTACGAAATTTTACCAAAAGCTTTTCAGTTCTCCGGATTATCAAATAAGACGTATGTTCATAGTTTCATACCAATTAGTTTTTGAGATACAGCGCGCACAGACACACACCACACATCCCTACACATACACATACACACAAGAAAAAAAAATTTTTGAAAAATTTTTTTTGAAAAAAAAATACGATCACAATACTTCGTAACGGAGAAAGTAAAAATATGGTCTAATTGTTTGGAAGTGAGGACATTTTTTGTCTCCATTTTGTTTTCAGGGTGAATTGTTTATTATCACATGGGAGTCGCAACTTGACCCCCGGTGTCGACTCCTTTTCACTAACTTTTCAGTGAGGCAGTTCGCAAAAAGAGTAATTTCGCCCATCTCTATTATACACAAGTTGGCAAATTGAATTACGAAGTGTCAAATTTCAATTTTTGATTTTTTTCAGTCATTCAATTGTGAATTATTCGATACATAGGTAGAATTTTGAAGCTTAAACTACACACCAGCTTTAAAATTTCTTGAAGACGAAGGATGCAGCTTTAGAATTCTAGAATATTTTTAAAAATTGTATTCTTCAGAGACAACTTCACATTTATTTGCATAGACGATATTTGCAAATGATAAAACCACAAATTTGAAAAATTAGCACTACTAGTAATGCTAAATTGCTCGATAGACTTAAAACCTCCATAATAAATTCCAAAAACGATTAAATCAAGAATTTCAAGAAGATACAAGATAGCAAGTAAATATTCATTTTTAAAATTTGACCAAATGTTTTGATCCAAGAACTGCTGGCACCAATTAGTTTTTAAGCACCTCCGGTTGTATAATAATAACTTTATTTAGCACTTTGCATAATTACATAATGTATGTAATGTATAAAATAAAAGTATATACACGTGTCCCATTTTAAATTGCCACCCCAAATATCTCGAAACCTGAGCAACATGGCAAAAAATGTTTCAGATGAAAGTTGTAGGGTTCGGAGGGGGACATATGCTGGTGACCTTGAAAATGACCTTGGCGTTAATATTCAAGGTCAAACGAAGGTAAACTTTGATTTTTCAAAAGGGACCCCCTATTTTTTATTGCGGGATCGTATTCTACGGGAAAAATACGAACTTTTTGTGGGAAACGCTTTTTTAGAGATGTGAAAAATCAAAGTTGACCTTCGTTTAACCTTGAAAATTAACGCCAAGGTCATTTTCAAGGTCACCAGCATATGTCCCCATCCGAACCCTTGCGCAGGTTTCGAGATATTTGGGGTGGCAATTTAAAAAGGGACACCCTGTATATTTCCAATAATTCTATAATATCTGTATAAACTGAAGAGCTTTGAATCTTTCAAAAATTATTTATAACCATCCAGCCATTTCCACAGAAAATCGTCTGTTCTACCTCTCAGAGAAATTTACAAGAAACACTTCTAACTTCCAGTCCCTTTGCCAATTTTGTACACTTGTCAGGTGCCGGCAGTTTTTTGGATCAAAACATTTGGACGGAATTTTAAAATTCTAGAAATTAATATTTACGTGCTGTATATTATATCTTCATGAAACTGAAACTCTTGATTTAATCGTTTTTGGAAATAATTATTGAGGTTTTGAGCCGATCATGCAATGTTGCTAAAGTTAAATTTCAAATTCGTGCTTAAATTATTTGCAAATTTCAAATTCTAAGTATTTGACATTAAATAGGTATTTGAAGATGTCCTTAATTCAAAAGTTGTCCGAAAATTTAAGAATCCTGCACCTACTTTATTTGTATTGAACTCATCGGTTCATCCAAAATCTAATATTTAATATTTCTCCTTCTTACTTGTTTCAACTCACTGAACACAAAATGCCTAGCAAAAAGTCCTTTGGTCGATAGCCAATTGTTATAAGGAAAGAAAAATTGCCATTTAGTTGTTTGTATTTATTTATATTAGTGAATTTAACTAATATAATTTGACAAATTCCATTTACTAGAGATGTTCTAGATATCTTAACGGGTTGGATTGTGGGCTAGGGCCCATCCACCACTTGTAACAGGTAATACGGCCCACCCATCACTCCGTATTATCTTTACTTTAACCTACACATCCCTTTTAGAACTAAGGAATTTAATTTGCATTTAATTCTAGAATTTTATAATTCATATCCGGCGTGGTATTAGCCAGGGATGGTTCACCGAAAAATCTCAGAAAATTCATCGCAAAAAATTTAACGTGAAATATTCATCGCAAAAAATTCAACGTGAAATATTCATCGTAGGAAAATCCATCGCAAGAAAATTTTTTGTGGGGAAATTACATCGCAAGAATATTCATCTTCTAAAATATCAACAATTTCTGATAAAAGAAATTTAAACCGTTTCACAATAGAGAATTTATCATTAAGCCAAAATGACATTGATGACCAAAATATATTGAGTGCGATTGATTTTGCCAAAAATGTCAGTTCTTGGATTGTCAAATAAAGCGTAAGTTTAAAGTTTCATAAAAAAAAATAGTTTTTGAGATAAAGCGTCAAAGGTAGACCCAGTCTTTTTCAAAAATAGTCGTTTTAGGGACCTCACATGAGACGATTCCAACATAAAAAAAATGTCAGGTCTGTCTCTGTATCTCAAAAACTATTTTTATCTAATGAAACTCTAAACTTAAGCTTTATTTGACAATCCGAAGAACTGCAATTTTAGAGAGATAATAGATATTTCCATATTTCGTTCCAATGAATGCTCGCATATTGACGTAGCCGAAGTTTAAATTACTTGTATTCCTCTTCTACACTTTGCATTTTCTATGGGGGATATATGGGATTTAAAGGTTTAAAGTTTCATTTTGTTTGAGTAGAATAGATGTCGGGCCATCAACTTTCCTCAACCGAAAAAGGGTTTAAAAGGACGTAAAGAAGAGGCAATCGTTGCTGCGGATGGCTGGTTTGCTGAGAAAAAAGAAACATGTTTTTATAGCTATAGAGTCATTGCAGTTTATTAAAGTGTATTAAATTGAGAGGGGACTACGTTGAATAATAAAATATTTTGAGTTTCATCTGAAGTAGGCTAGGATTTATCAATACACCCTCATACTCATACTCTGTCATAAATTTTGTGAGGTTGTTATGTAAATGTTTGGTTTGGTGCCGGAAAAGTAAGAACTGATTTTGGATATTTTTATATTTTTGATGTGTTGATTCCAAAAATACCTCGCCTTTTTTCGTAGCAGTTCTAGTTTTTGAAATACAGGCTAATTTATTTGCGTTTGATAAAACGGAAAAAATAATAATAAAATAATGATTTTATTATTACCATTATAATTATTTAATTTTATTATTATTATTATCATCATTATAATTATCTCGGAGGCCATAATTAAATTTTTGTACATAAAATTACAATCTAATTAGCCAGTTTTATCTGGTATTACCCATAATCGTGAAGCCCGATACTCCCACCACGAAATAATTAATGTCCGCCCATATTGACTCTGCAGTACACGATTGAGTTTACGTAGGTGAAGTTGTGTTATCATTTTTGCTATTTTTTGTTTTTACTAATAACAATTAAATAAAAAAATGGCATCTAAAAGCAGACGTAGCTGTGTGTATCATCCAGATGTTTTTTTTTTGTTATGTATGTGGCGAATACACTTGCAAAGAAAATAGAAAACCTATATTTGACTTTGTGAAAAGAACTGAATGATCTCACCTGAGCCTTTCAAAGGAGTCTTCGGAATGACTTACTTCCAGATTGAATGAAAAGAATATACTGTATCCAGGTACTAATATAACACTTTATTGTGAAAGACAGGAAGATCTGCTGCCATTTTTCTCTAAGGAAAATAACATGATATTCTGTAACGATATAAGAGGACTCGTAGACAAAATGGGCTCATCATAATAAAGACCAGACGACTGGCGTCTTCTATTGAGTATAATTGGGTAATTTGTAGAGATGGGCAAAACTGCTACTTTTGAATCACGTTGCTACCTGTGATTCCTACTTTCTAATATCAGTGATTTTAAACTGTGACTATGATCACAAAAACATCGCAGAAAAAAATATAAAAAAACGCAGGAAAAATTCCATAAAAAATCATCCTCAATGGCCGAAGTATCGCTTATTCAAAATTAATTTGGTTTTTGTAAATTCAACAATTTTCAATGGAGATATGGATTTTTGAAATTTTTTGTTTTAATTTTTTGAGTACTTTAACAGAAGCATCGCAGAAAAAAATATAAAAATCGCAGGAAAAATTCCATAAAAAATCATCCTCAATGGTCGAAATATCGCTTATTCAAAACCAATTTGATTTTTGTAAATTCAACAATTTTCAATAGAGAAATGTATTTTTGAAAATTTTTGTTTTAATTTTTTGAGCACCTGAACAAAAACATAGCAGAAAAAGTATAAGACGTGCAGGAAAAAATCCATAAAAAATCAACCGCAATGGCTGAAGTATCGCTTAATGAAAATCAATTTGGTTTTTGTAAATTCTACTATTTTCAATAGAGATATGGATTTTTGAAAATTGTTGTTTTAATTTTTTGAGCACCTGAACCAAAACATCGCAGAAAAAGATATAAAAAAATGCAGGAAAAATTCCACAAAAAATCATCCTCAATGGTCTAAGTATTGTTTATTCAATTTCAAATTTGATTTTTGTAAATTCAACAATTTTTAATAGGGATAGGGATTTTTGAAAATTTTTGTTTTAATTTTTTGAACATTTTAACGAAAACATGGCAGAAGAAAATATAAAATATTCAGGAAAAATTCCATAAAAAATTATCCTTATTGGCCAAAGTATAGCTTATTCAAAATCAATTTGGTTTTTGTAAATTCAACAATTTTCAATAGAGATATGGATTTTTGAAAATGTTTGTTTTAATTTTTTGAGCACTTTAACAGAAACATCGCAGAAAAACAAATAAAAATCGCAGCAAAAATTCCATAAAAAATCATCCTCAGTGGTCGAAGTATCGCTTATATAAAAAACCAATTTGGTTTTTGTAAATTCAACCATTTTCAATAAGAAAAAC
Source organism: Ocypus olens (assembly GCA_910593695.2). Classification (NCBI taxonomy): domain Eukaryota; kingdom Metazoa; phylum Arthropoda; class Insecta; order Coleoptera; family Staphylinidae; genus Ocypus; species Ocypus olens. The sequence goes on from OU343053.1 coordinate 34,543,184, forward strand.
ATCGCAGAAGAAAATATAAAACATGCAGGCAAAAATCTATAAAAAATTATCCTTAATGGCCGAAGTACTGCTTATTCAATATCAATTTGAGAGAGAGAAAATACATTTATTGAGTCACTTTTACAAATGACTCCAACAGGAAGTCAGCCTAATATCAATTTGATTTTTGTAAATTCAACAATTTTCAATAGAGATATGTATTTTTGAAAATTTTTGTTTTAATTTTTTGAGCACCTGAACAAAAACATAGCAGAAAAAGTATAAGACATGCAGGAAAAAATCCATAAAAAAGCAACCTCAATGGCTGAAGTATCGCTTAGTAAAAATCAATTTGGTTTTTGTGGAATCAACAATTTTTAATAGATATGAATTTTTGAAAATTTTTGTTTTAATTTTTTGAGCACCTGAACAAAAATATCGTAAAAAAATATAAGAATGTACAAAGTACAGCTTATTCAAAATTAGTTCAGGTTTTGTAAATTCAACTATTTTCAATAGAGATATGAATTTTTGAAAATTTTTGTTTTAATTTTTTGAGCACCTGAACAAAAATATCGTAGAAAAAATATAAAAAAACGCAGGAAAAATTCCATAAAAAATCACCTTCAATTGCCGAAGTATCGCTTATTAAAAATCAATTTGGTTTTTGTGAATTCAACAATTTTCAATAGAAATATGGATTTTTGAAAATTGTTGTTTTAATTTTTTGAGCACCTGAACAAAAACATTGCAGAAAAAAATATAAAGAACGCAGGAAAAATTCGATATAAAATAATTCTCAATTGTGGAAGTATCACTTATTCAAAACTAATTGGTTTTTGTAAATTCAACAAATTTCAATGGAGATATGCGTTTTTCAAAATTTTCGTTTTAATTTTTTGAGCACTGTTACAAAAACATTGCAGAAGATATTATAAAACATGTAGGCAAAATTCTATTAGGAAAAACCTCAATGACCAAAGTACAGCTTATTCAAAATTAGTTCTGTTTTTGTAAATTCAATTATTTTCAATAGAGATATGGATTTTTGAAAATTGTTGTTTTAATTTTTTGAGCATCTGAACAAAAACATCGCAGAAAAAAATATAAAAAAATGCAGGAAAAATTCCACAAAAATCATCCTCAATGGTCTAAGTATTGTTGATTCAACATCAGTTTGATTTTCGTAAATTCAACAATTTTTATTAGGGATATGGATTTTTGAAAATTTTCGTTTTAATTTTTTGAACATTTTAACGAAAACATCGCAGAAGAAAATATAAACCATTCAGGAAAAATTCCATAAAAAATTATCCTTAATGGCCAAAGTATCGCTTATTTAAAATCAATTTTTGTAAATTCAAAAATTTTCAATAGAGATTTGGATTTTTAAAATTTTCATTTTAATTTTTTGAGCACTTTAACAAAAACATCGCAGAATAAAATATAAAACATGCTGGCAAAACTCCATAAAAACTCATCCTCAATGGCCGAAGTACCGTTTATTCAAAATCAATTTGGTTTTTGTAAATTCAACAATTTTCAATAGAGATGTGGATTTTTGAAGATTTTTGTTTTAATTTTTTGAGCACCCGAACAAGGAGGAAGGGACATTTGGAGATTTTCTCAGTTTGGTGAATTGTTTTTATTTTTATTTTTCAGTTCATCAAGCTTGGAATTGAAAAATTGGTTCCGTGGTATTATTTCAAAATGTATGTTTAAATATTCGCACTTAACCTTAAATTAAAATGAATTTTGAGTCATTTTGGGTTTACCATTTGAAGCAATTGTTTTTATATATTTGTATTTCAGTTGATGAAAATCGTAATTTGAACATGAGCGTAAGAGTAAGTGTCAGTATACAGTATTGAATATAAAATAATATTCAGAAATGCCATTCTATTGTCTTCTTACAATCATGTTTTAAGTATCAGATGTAGTTTAAGTAGCAATCACTGTTTAGGCAACAGTCCTGATTTTAAGGAGCAATCACAGTTTAAGTCACAGTTTAAATAGCACAGTTAGGATTTTAAGGAGCAATCATAGTTTAAGTCACAGTTTAAATAGCGGTGATTTTAAGTAGCAGTGATTTTCGGTAGCTGTGATTGAAAGTAGCAATGATTTTGAGTAGCAGTGATTTTAACTAGCAGTGATTTTAAGTAGCGGTGATTTTAAGTAGCAGTGAAATTTTCCTATTGGTAACAGTAACGACCTGTGATTTTTCAATACTAGTGAAAAATCACAGGTACGCGAAATATCGTCTATCCCTAGTAATTTGTGTCGATCTTAAAATGTTTTATTAAAAGCCGTATTTTCGTCCAATCGTGTATATTAAAAATATTTAATATCAGGACATCATTTCTGTAATATTTATCCATAAAAGTAATCATTAAGATCAATATGGAAAATGTGTTCTATATTTTCGTCCAGTCCTGTATATTAAAAATACCTAATATTTATAACCTCAATTATGTAATAGTAATTAAACATAGAAATCATGTCGTGAATAATGGCAGGTAAAAAAAAAACATAAAAGTAATTCAATGGTTTCGTCTGATACATTGTGGTGATCAGTAATTTGTCTGAAAGATTCATGATGGTTTAACCAAAAATTGTGGGTTATCAACTTTCTTTCCTTGACATTGGCTTGTAATACCGAATAAATATAAAATTTTATAGGGAATGGAAGTAGTCAGTTAATTAAACATTAAATAACATCCACTTCCATAATACATGGTAATACATGTACATTTTAATTCATTATAAAATAGAAGAATCAATAAACGCTTCCGTATGTTGTAGCTATGCCCTTGACCAGGAGCATTTCCGGGCATTGGATTTTGAAGCTCCTCATAAAATTAAACCTTCCGCATGATCATACACACACACACACACACACACACACACATGCATGAATAAATGGAGAGGTTATAAATATGCATACGACTTTGGTATCTAAAAAAGAATGGCCGTTCGGCCATCATGGTTCGCTGAAGAAGACTGGGGAACGCGTGCTAAGAATGAGCAATCCACTCTCGGCCGAGACAATGGAATAGAAAGAGAAAGACTTAAATAGTGACAGTGTTACCATTCGAGAACAATGCTTTAATGGTTGCGTTGTGTTCGGTCATTTTCACTGTTAAGGCCACAACTGGGAGATTGTGTAACGTCTTAACATTGCACTTCTGGCTGCAACCTCGATTTCTCGCCGGTGATAAATGCGAGCTTGTTACGTGTTTTGCGAAAATCTATAAATCACGTGTTGGATTCCGACCGGCGGAAATAAGGCTATAGATACTGCATTTTTAACACTTAATAATTTTCATGAAATTAATTAAGGATTAATCAATTTTCTTCCTTTCGTTATTATACAAATTTTTAAATTTATTCTTATACGTGTTATTACGTTCGTATTCAATATGCATTTTAGAAGATAAGGCAAAATAATAAATGTAAATGCTTAATGCTGTATGAGCAAATGTTCTGTAATCAATGTAGTTACAGCGACAAAGAAGGCGTATTACGTAATAAAACATATGAGCCATTATTAAATAATATCTTTAGCAAATTCACATAAATATCACCAAATTGGTATTGTGATTCGTACCGTAGTTCCATTCTGCTGCTTAGGCTACCACTTATCGAAAATTGTGTACGAATTATTTCATTTCCCAATTAGATGAAAATGGCTATTCACGACTCTGCGATGGTAATGGGAACATGATGACCGCCTTACGTAACCATGACACTTCACCGAGCTGTGATTAATATCTAGCATAGAATTGTTTAACCGTGGCCTTCAACCTGCCACCGTCACTCAGGCTGCACGTTTCCTGAACACCCAAACCCATCTACCAGCTCAACAGAAGATGATTATTATGTGTACATTTTGTGGGTGTAGGTATACTTTATGGCAACTCGTTTGCGTGGTCGAGCCTTTCGAAAAATTATAATAGCCGCGGCAGTAATAATACAGATTATATCAATTTTTGTTTCTAATAAATAATACACTCCCTATCTAATACCTAACGATATATTCTTTTGTAATTAATTCTGATCATGTTTAATGAATTGGCGCCCTCACTGTACTCAAAGTTGAGAAAATATTCAGTCGCGGGTATTAAAAACGTTTTACATTTAAAAAAATTCAGACTAGAGGCACAATTCGTATCCCTTCTTTTTCACTCTTCGCCCTTTTGCCACCAACGAAACATTTATGTCCCAAACACCATGTCTAATAATTCTAAGCTTCGCAACTTCAAAGAATCCGAAGAAACGAAGTGAACTTCGAATATCGAAGTTTTCGGAGATTCGAAGTTTTGTGTTGTGAAGATTCGAAGTTTTCGACAGTTAGGGATTTTATGTAATTTCAAAATTTTTACCTCGAAAACCCAAGACGAAACAAAAGTTGCTGTAATAATCAAATTAATGTATTGCAAGGTAAAAAATAATCACATATCTTGCATAATGAATCGATTCTATTAGTTTTGAAATAATTTGTATTAACTTTTTACGATACAAAATTACATTCTAAACAATGGTGATATGGCCATCATGTTACTTTCTCCGACTTGATGGAATCATAGCCATTTATATTTACGTTTTCATGGTTTATTTTTAACTGAAATCATATTTTAAATGTACATCGAGCGTTTCGTAGACTCGGATAAAACTGACGTTTAAAACGTCAAAATTATGAAAGATGGAAAAATGTACTTCAAATTCAAAAACTCAGTTTACTCAAAAACTAAAGAGATTTAGAAAAAAACTTATTCTTCATAAATTGTTCATTTTGGCATTCTTTACAATTATTATTAACATAAATTTGCTGCAACTATTAGCGTTTCATAATTGTATACCAAAAATGAAAAAAAAATTAATAATTTTTTTCTCGAATAACAATGATTTTATGAAAAATATTTTCAAACGAAAGATGTTCATTTCTTTGTTGTCTTCAATATTTGCTTAAATATTTTTGTGATATTTTTCATATTTAAGAAAATATTGGAAAAAACAAAAAACAGTTAAGGTAAACACCCACTTCCGGTGTACGAAATTTTACCAAAAGCTTTTCAGTTCTTCGGATTATCAAATAAGACGTATGTTCAAAGTTTCATATCAATTACTCTATTAGTTTTTGAGATACAGCGCGCACAGACAGACAGACAGACACACACACACACACACACACACACAGACACATTTTTTTTTCCAGAAATGGTTGAAATGGCATTTAGGGACCCCAAAACGGATATTTCCGTAAAAAAATTTTAAAAAAAATCGCGATCACAATACTTTCTCCGTTCTTTGTAACGGAGAAAGTAAAAAAATATTTTCGTTCGTATTTTGCACTGTAGACAATTCCATTATAAAGTATAAAAATAAACGTACTTTTTATCGGACACAAACATTTTTGCCCACTCACTCATGTAAACATGCATTGAATCCAATGAAATAAATTGTGTGCCATTAATATTTTTCTAATTAACTTTTTTTACCTTCTTTCAAAAATTGCCTGTTCTGGCAAAATTTCGAAACTTCGGAAATTCGAGAAATCATTTTCAACTCTCGCTAAAAGTGTCTAAAATGTTTCTCTCGTTGAGCAATGAAGCACTTTCATAACATGTTGTGTAATATACCATTTTTAGATTGGACAAGAAAATCTCCCACTGACGACGAATTCAGAAAAATTCGGACTAGGAAGACCCATCTACAACATCTGAAGACTATTTGGAGGATGGGAACTACAGTTTGGATAGCGACAGCGCTCAAAGCTCCGCAGAAACTCGAAAGTTCTAAGGGTTCATCCAACGAGGAATCGAAAGATTTCTGGACCTATTTTCATCCCCGATGTGACTTCTTGGAATGCCTCCTAATTCCCATGTCACAACACCGAGGCAATGTGCTATCCTTAATGCAAAAAATTAGTCGTTAATCGAATGAATTTGAAGTATTTTTGCAAGGGTTTCCATGACATTAATTGTTCAATGTACTGGAAATACTGAAAAAAAAAACAAAGAGAAGATAGATGTTCCTAACACAGAGATCGGTGAAGTTATGCTTTTATTATGCTTATTATAACCTACAAGGCAGTTCCTAGCTTCACTGACTATTTGCCACATAATGCATCCATGGAAAATGAGGCCGCCAAAACTACAATTACTCGGAAACGACTACTTCTAAGTAGATTACCCAGAAAACGATGTTGATGTTCGTGAAACATATCATAATGATGAGGTTGTTTTTTGTCCCAAAGCAGTGGTGTATTGGTAAAATAAGAAGTAAGGGAACGAATGATGAGAGCAAAGAAGTGAGGGAACGCATGGTGAGAGCAAAAAAATAGTCCGCGACTTTCCACAGACAGCTTGCTGAAAGTTTTTCGGAGATCATCTTATTTTAGGCAAACTATTGTTTTACTTGTAAGCTTTTTTATTTTTTTTATTCTTACTATACAAAAACAAACGCGTTCCGTTTCTGAAAAAAGGTGACGGAACGTCGTTCCCCCACGTTCCCCCTCCAATACACCACTGTCCCAAAGTACACATTCCAAAAATGCAGAGAAGACATTGACGGATCAATAGCCAAGTTCAACAACAACAATATCTTCTTTTGAAACGAACCCATCAAGCGTGGAATCGGAAAGATATGTGATGTAGAAATGGAATATGTGCATACCTTAATATACATACCGAGTGTTTGGGATAAGGGGCGAACATAGGGATTTAACATGTAAAATTAAATATGTGTAATTATTTGCTCCCCTATTCATTTTAGAGAAAAATCGTAAAGGAATATTTTTTAGAGAATTAAAAACTGTAAATGTATCATCCATTTAATTTACGTTTGTACCAGCATACACCTCAGAAATAATAAAAATAAGTTTAAACAATTTACCATTTAATAAAAACCCTTGCCATGACTTTGACAAATGTCATGTTATGGTGAGAATAATTTTACTAGTCAAACATTAATTCGGGCGGCCCGTTGGTGTAGTGGGTACAAGCGAGCGCTTATGCCGGTTGCACCGCGTGCCGCGAGGGTTCGAATCCCAGCCCGGGCGAACGATTTCGGGGTCGCGGAATATTCGCTCGGGACCATGGACATTGCATTTGTCTTTCATTATTCAGTTATTCATTTAATTTCTGATATATTACAATACAATGATTATGGCAGATGGCCTCGTGGCCGACGCCAATTTCCCGAATCATTCAATCTCCTTAACCCGCAGTTCCATCCACGTCCAAATATCAATTCACGCATTGTTATTACTATGAACAATAATATGAGTTATTCCAATGGAGAGAGGGTATTATTTATTATCAAAATATTTACAGTGGCGTCAGTTTACACAGAGTTCGTGACATATTTTCGGTTACATTTAACAATCGACCAATTCCGTCTGTATCAACAATTTCCAAATTTGTGAAAAAGTTCGAAAATACAGCAAGTGTAGCGGCAGATGATTCAAAAGGTATTTCAATAGTCCAATTTCAACAAATATTATTTCAAACATATTAAAATTAAAGGCAAACGGAACAGAAGAAGCAACGATGAATTGAATTAAAGTGGCGTCAGATTACACACAGTTCGTGATATATTTTTGGTTTTACCGTAACCAGCGGTCAACGGGAAATTTTAGAGCAAGTACTCAAAAAGTTCTCCGTTCTGGTGTAAACAATAACCCAATCGGTTATAAAATGCATGTCTAACATTAGCCAACTGCCTATCTGTAATCAATGTGCATTCCGCAAAAATTGCTTCCCGCAAAGATTTGGATGGTGTTTTTTGTAAATTTTGTTTTTCAAGTGACCCCACAAAAAGAAATCACATGGTGCTAAATCAGGAGATCTTGGTGGCCAGTTGATAGTGCCACCGCGACCAATCCAGCAATTGGGAAAATTAGCATTTAAATATTCCCTTACATTTAAACCATAATGGGCTGGACATCCATCATGCTGATACCATATCTCCTGATTGTCACGTGCAACTTCTTCTAACGCAGGGCCAACCTGGTTGATTAAAAGGTCTAAATAAGAATTCGAATTTAAATTTCCACATATTTCAAACGGCCCAATAATATTATTTTTAAAAATACCAGCCCAAATATTGATTTTTTGCGGGAACTGGGTTCTACTTCTAAGGCATATCCGAGGATTTTCTTGGGTCCAGTATCGCGTGTTCTGAGTGTTGGGCTCGTTAAGTGTGAACGTGCATTCATCCGTAAAACAGATAGACTGCAAAAAGTTTCTGTCTATGTTTGATCGATCCTGCATTATCTCGCAGAATACACGCCTGCTTTCTTCATCCACTAGCAATATCTCCTGATGGCATTGATGTTTGTAGGGATAATACCCATGCTTATTCAGAATCTTATACACTGAGAATGTAGACACGCTGCACTCACGAGCAATGCATCGTATGCTAGTTGTTGGATCAGCATTTATCAACCCCAAAACTCTTTCTTCCAATTCATCGTTGCTTCTTCTCTTCCGTTTGCCTTCAATGTTAATGTTTTTGAAATAATATTTGTTAAAATTGGACTATTGAAATACCTTTTGAATCATCTGCCGCTACACTTGCTGTATTTTCGAACTTTTTCACAAATTTGGAAATTGTTGATACAGACGGAATTGGTCGATTATTAAATGTAACCGAAAATAAGTCACGAACTCTGCGTAAACTGACGCCACTGTAAAATGTTTTAATAATGAATACCCTCTCTTCATTGGAATAACTCAGATTATTGTTCATCGTAATAACTAGAATTGATATCTGACTTGCAATATTATTATTTTCACTATAACATGAAACATGACATTTGTCAAAGTCATGGCAAGGGTTTTTATTAAATGGTAAATTGTTAAACTTATTTTTATTATTTCTGAGGTGTATGCTGGTACAAACGTAAATTAAATGGATGATACATTTACAGTTTTTAATTCTCTAAAAAATATTCCTTTACGATTTTTCTCTAAAATGAATAGGGGAGCAAATAATTACACATATTTAATTTTACATGTTAAATCCCTATGTTCGCCCCTTATCCCAAACACTCGGTATATTCTGGAAGGACACTGTAGTACAAATAACTACTACCTTAGGAAAACATGTTCTAATATTAGTGATTTCTACAATCCTTGAACTACGAGTAACTTTAGCATTAAGTGTTATGTTGATGGACAACATTCCCTATCCTGCTGTAGGCACTCGTATCGTTTCGCATAAATTCTTGCTACAGTATGATGCGAAATTGCAGAAGAGTGATTCTTAAATTCTTGTGTAATAATGTAGCCACATAAGCGGGGGAGGGGGGGTCAAGATAGCAAAGATGTTTTTGTGATCACAAATTCTACGTTGCAAAAGGCAAAAGGATGTCGAGAAGAAGGAAGTACCATACCCAATAGCAATTGTGCTCTGTAATAAAATAAATAAGTGGGAGGAACTTATCGGTTCAAAAAGTCAGTTGAAAATTACAAAAGTAGTCGGCCCAATAGCAATTGTGCTCTGTAATAAATAATGGGCGATTCAAAATGTGAATTCTTTGAACTTTGATCATATCACAGAAGTGCTCGAAAAAATAAATAAATTGATCATGACAGCTTTTATTCAACGAACGGAGGGCAAAAACCGCTGTTACAGTTTGTGTCTCTCTTGCAGAACAATTGATGATCGAACAAACAAGTTCAATCAAGCGTAAGAAATCTGCTTAATGATATTAAGTTCCGCCTCTAAGCTTGATTAGACCTTAAGGATGGCCATATTAAACATGTTTTGCACATTATTCTATGGTGCAGGACTTTTTGGACAATGCATATTAAAGATCTTCATTACAAATTTTCTAATATTCCATAAAAAAAAAATTAAGAACCGTCGAAAATCTTTCTGCACGCCTTCAGTGGCGGCTCGTGAAAAATTTTGATGGTAGGGCCACTTAGCATACAATATATCCCCCTCGCCTCCTTTTTGAGGAAAGAAAAATCGATCATTAAAAACCTTTACTTGTTGCAGAAGCACTAAAAAAATTAATTAAATAATTTTAAACCGTTGTGACTCGGTCAATTTTGAATATTTTTTTTCAAACAAAATTCAAAATAATTGTTTTTTTCTTATCTACAAAATGTATATTCTGATTTTTGTATATACAAGGTGTCTAAAAAAGACACCACCAAAATGATATGGTGTATTCCTGAGACAAAAAAAGAGCAAATTAACTAAATTTATCTATATGAAAAATTACATACTTTCCAAGATACAGCAAGTCAAAGTTTAAGATTTTTAAAATATTTTAATCCATATCTTGAAAATGGCAGATGAGAATGATTTGTTTATTTTTTTCTGACAACTACATTAGGTGTACTACATTGTTTAAAAATTTCAAGAAATTTCTTCAAGTACAAAGGTGCTCCAGAGGACATGCTGTTTACATTATTACAAAGAACTTTTTTGTTCTTGATATTTTTTACGATTTAATATTTTTTTCAATGCAACTCATCACTTTTAAAGAATTTATAACTCTTAAAGTTCAATCTTAAATTGGCCAGTTGCGCCGTGGCAAATGGTGGGCGTAGGTTGGGAGAAGGCCACCGGTATAATACGGAGTGCGTTCGTTTGGAACATTCAATGACAAAAAATATCATAATCTATTTAAAACGGTGTGCGTTCCCTGCGAAACGCACGTGTCTGGCAGCAAATGTACGAGCCGAACGTCGACTTTCCCTACACTGGTAATAAACCACCCGATTTTTGTCCAATTGTACTCGGGCAATTGTATGTTCCTCTCGCTTGGATTCACGGTGCGCGGCCCGCGTGCCCATTAGCCAGTTTAACTTTGAAGGACAGTATAAGCGCAGCACATCCTACATCAATAGTTGGTTTCTGAAGATGTTTTTTAGTTGAATGTACACATTATTTGTTACTCTTCTGAGAAGACCACCAAAATTTGCATTTGCATTATCAGTACAAGTTACAATAACTTTTCTTTCTAAATTACATTGATCTATTGAGTGGGCATTTTACACTATTAACTTTGTCTCCACTTCAAAGCTCTATACAACATGACAAGACAAGTTAAGCACAGACGCTATACTGAACTGTATAAATTGCGGAGAAAAACAGAGCTCCATCTATTGATTCGAAAGGGGAAACATGTCGTAGAGGTTAAATTCGGGACATTATCCGAGATGGTGTTGATTCCAGGACGAACAACTCAAATCCGCGACAGTCCCCTGTAATACGGGACGTCAGGTCACTTAAACTAATTGAAATGTGCATTTTAAATAAAAAATAAACAAATAGAACTTAATTAGATGCTTTCTATGAATCAAAGTTAGCCGCATGAATTTTCAACTATTCCATGGTGGTTTCCGTTTGGGAAAACAAAAAAAAAAATATTAAGGTGACGAAAATTAATTGAATGATTATATTATAATCACATGGTTTAGAAGAAGGGTTGATTATAAGCTATCTAGTAACAATTCCAAGAATACTGGCGGTTTGTAAGAATTCGAAATAGTTTGTTGGCTGGTAAAAAGTGGTTTTAGAATTGATTAATATTTTTGCTGTTCGAAGAAAATTGAGGATCATTAGAAGGAGGTTTGTGTAGCAACAGACCACCCATATTTTTTACTCACAATCGGTTGGTAATGTGTGCATTTGTACCCTTCAAAACAGTCGGGAAACGGCTTATTCCCGGCTATAGCCGGGAAAGATCTTTCTCAGCTAACATGTGTCACTGTTATTTTAGTAAATCAATACCAACGGTTAATTTTAAAACATATTAGATCTAGAATATTACTTACACACCTCTAGAAATAAGGGGAGTTGCTAAGGGTGCGATAAACCGACTATTTCCAAGTAAATTGTAATTAATTTAAACTTATAGAATAATGCAACGTACTTGCCTAAATATTTTTCGAAATTTAAGGTTTATGTTTACATTTGTTTCTCGTGTAAGGCATCGATCCACACCGAATGAATGCACTTAGAGAAGCGGCTCTTGTACGCCGCGAATAAAACATACATTCTACTCTCGCTGTTTCTTCCATGCTATACGTTTTGCAAAGTAATAATAGAGTAAATTACAACCTTTCCTCCGTGTATGTTGTGTTGCCTAAAACGCCGTCACCGAGCTCTGGGTGAATTCATGCGTCCGGCATTAATCGACAAAAGGTCGATTATTAAACCAAAGTAGAAAAAATAATATTATTTGAAACTTATCTAGTGTTACTAATAATAGATTGTGAGTAAAATCGTATACGTACCTCGGGGGAACTCACACCAGCCTCGCGTCTGTATCTTACCTCGATGCTTCCGCATCTTGGTAGGCTACCTTGACGCTCGGCTGTAATAGAGTACTTCCCCGCTCGTTATGTAATATACTATTATACAATTCATACTTGATACAACTAGAGAATAATTTTTATTCTGATTTTTATTCCTTGACGGCAGGAGTTGTATAGGGCGCTTTGACGAGTGTGTCAAGTTGGCACCCCAATGAAAAGTTCTGATAGTTCTGAATAGCGTTCTCAATTCCTTTTGATGTATCTAGAAGTACTATCAACTTTTATAAAAGAGTTTTGTAAAATTGGGCTTTCAGGAATTTTTTGAAAAATGGGGTGCCAACTTAACACCGCACCCCAACATTGTTATCGAATAGTTCTGAACTAGTTTTAAGATGTATTTATATTAGTACTATAGTTCCTCATACTTTTAACAAAGAGTCTGTTGAATTTCTAGAGATAAAATTTTTCAAAATTGGAAATTCGAAATATTCAAATTCATATTACTCACTTAATATTGGTCGAATCTAAATATTTCATAACAACTATGGATAGAACTTACAAAGAACTACAGGAAACACTAATCAGAACTATCCGGAACTGTCAAAAATATTTTTTTTTTAAAGTCGCAAAAAGAAATTGAGTTCTATGAGTTCGAAGTTAATTTTCTATTTTTACTAATTGAGTACAATATTTCTTTCTCATAAACAAATTCGATACAATTACGATTTATGGCATTTTTAAATAAATTTAAAATTCGAAAATAGAAAATTTAATTTTGAACATACCTATTTTCTGCCATTTAATTGTAATTTGCCATTAGAGTTTTCGTTAAAACTCCTTGAGTACAACCCATAAGTCGAATCAAAACTCCCAGAACTATTAAAAAAAAATCAATATTTTGAAAAAAAAATCTAAGTCCGAAAAAAAGAGAGTTCTAGGAGTTCTGAGTTAATTTTCTATTTCTACTTATTGAGTATAATAATTCTTTCTCATAAACAAATTCGATACAATCACGATTTATGGCATTTTTAAATAAATTTAAAATTCGATAGTAAAAAAGAATTTATTTAAAAATGCCATAAATCGTGATTGTATCGAATTTGTTTATAGGAAAGAATTATTGTACTCAATGAGTAGAAATAGAAAATTAACTCAGAACTCCTACAACTCCCATTTTTTTTTTTACTTTGCGACTTTTTTCAAAAAAATATTTTTGATAGTTCCGGATAGTTCTGATTGGTGTTTCCTGTAGTTCTTTGCGAGTTCTATCAATAGTTATTATGCAATATTCAAATTCGACCAATATTAAGTGAGTAATATGAATTTGAATATTTTGAATTTCCAACTTTGAAAATTTTTATCTTTAGAAATTCAACAGAACTCTTTTTTAAAAGTATCAGGAACTACAGTACTAACACAAACACATCTTAAAACTAGTTCAGAACTATTGCGAACTATATTGCGGTGTCAAGTTGGCACCCCAGTTTTCAAAAAATTTCTGACAGCCCAATTTTACAATTTTTTTTTTTAAAGTTGATAGTACTTCTAGATACATCAAAAGGAATTGAGAACTCTATTCAGAACTATCAGAACCGCCAAGTTGACACACTCCGCTTTGACAAGTTAAGTTATTCGCGTAAAACGTTAAAACAAATGAAACGAAAAAGGGTTTTATTAAGATTATTAAACCAAATTATTTATTTAACCAACTTCTTTACTGGAAATAAATATAAAAACACGTTTTAGATGGCTAATGATTTAATTTGGGTTTTTGTAAATTTAAATATTTTGATTTTAATATTTTCTTATTAGGTTTATGCTCTAGAAGCAGTAAGACCATTAGTTAAAACAGTCTTGGTCGTTGACTTTGTTTTTAACATTATAAAATCACTGAATAAAACACTTACTATGTTTTTTACCACAATTTATTTGATGTATGTACAAATATTTCATATACATACATATCACGACTTAAGTTTCGACGTGAAATATTTGTACATACATCAATTAAATTGTGGTAAAAAACATAGTAAGTGTTTTATTCAGTGATTTTATAATGAATTACCACGTAGTAACGGTCGCAACCATCACCATGATTTAACATTATATATTTTAATGTTAAATTTAACTCAAGTTATTAGATATAGAAAACCGACGACCTAAAATGATTGTCATTTCTGCCTAAACTTAAACTCACTTATAGATGTCATACTCGTAGTTACATATACAGGCTGTGGATAAAATTCATATTATCTATTATCTTGGGTTTGATGGGAAAACCCTGAAACAGGTCTATTTGGTTTTTATCCCGTGCACTTATGACGTAGTAAATTTGATTCTGTGGCCATCTGGTTGTATCCAGGCGTGGCGTCATCGGCTTTTTCAAATGGTAACCCCCGATTTTTATTATCCTTTCTCGTTAAGTGCTCTATTGTTTTTAAAACAGTGCAAAAAGTTTGGTATCTTACATAACAATTTTTTTCAGAAAAACATTTTCGAATTTCAAAAAATCTAAATTTCATTTCTGTGACAAACTAATCAAAAACTATCAAAAAATATTTAACTTGTCAACTGAAGTGTTCAAACTGTCTACCGTTGATCACTTGACATTGTCTCTCGGTCAATATTTCGCATTTCCTTGCGGATACGAGTTTTCAGGTCAGTCATTTGGTTTATTTATCCAGTTCTTGGATTTCACATTATCTCATAGACAAAAATCAAGTGTGTTAGATATTCACACTTGTTATTTTATGTGTGATATTTTAAACTATATAATATTACAAGAAATTTATAAATAAGATAGGGAAAACAAAAAAGTAAATCGTTGCAGATCTTATCGCTTCTTACTTTATCCGTTACGAAGTACGAGAAAGTATTGTGATCGTGATTTTTTTTTCAAATTTTTTTTTCCCGGAAATATCCGTTTTGGGGTCCCTAGATGCCATTTCAACAATTTCTAGATTTTTTTGTGTCTGTGTGTGTGTGTGTGTCTGTATGTGTGTGTATGTATGTGTGTGTGTCTGTGCGCGCTGTATCTCAAAAACTAATAGAGCAATTGATATGAAACTTTGAACATACGTCTTATTTGATAATCCGAAGAACTGAAAAGCTTTTGGTAAAATTTCGTACTCCGGAAGTGGGTGTTTACTTTAACTGTTTTTTGTTTTTTTCAAATATTTTCTTCAATATTAA
Source organism: Ocypus olens (assembly GCA_910593695.2). Lineage (NCBI taxonomy): Eukaryota > Metazoa > Arthropoda > Insecta > Coleoptera > Staphylinidae > Ocypus > Ocypus olens. The sequence continues at coordinate 34,558,636 of OU343053.1, forward strand.
AAATATCACAAAAACATTTAAACAAATATTGAAGACAATAAAGAAATGAACATCTTTGATTTGAAAATATTTTTCATAAAATCATTGTTATTCGAGAAAAAAAATATATTTTTTTTTTCATTTTTGGTTTATAATTATGAAACGATAATAGTTACAGCAAATTTGTGTTAATAATAATTGCAGAGAATGACAAAATGAATAACATAAAAAATACGTTTTTTTCGAAATCTCTTTAGTTTTTGAGTAAACTGAGTTTTTAAATTTAGACTATAATTTTTCCATCTTTCATAATTTTGACGTTTTAAACGTCAGTTTCATCCGAGTCTACAAAACGTTCGATGTACATTTAAAATATGATTTAAATTAAAAATAAACCATGACAGCGTAAATATAAATGATACCATCAAGTCTGATAAAGAAACGTGATGGCCACATCACAATTTTTTGTAGTAATTATTCAATTGGTAGTTATTCAACTGCATTGCAAAAATGGCTTATTTGAGCGAACAAGAAAGGGTTCACATTCTTTTTATGGTTGGCTTTGGTAATAAAATACGCAGCCATGAAGAAGCCCGTCGATTGTTCAATGAAGAAAATCCAAACCGTACACCGATTTCGTAGTCAACGATGAGTAAAATTGTGGCAAATTTGCTGAAACTGGCAGTGTTAAAGACAAGCCTCGTCAAGGTCATCCAAGAATTGAGGATACTGGGCTGAATATTCTCTTGGAGGTTTAGAACAATACCCTTCTACAAGGAACATTGCTAGGGATAATGCAGTCGACTTTTCCACAGTTGCAAAGTTCCTTAAGAAGGAACAACCATCTATATATCTAGTTCAGGCGATGAATGAAGAGGACTTCGACCGCCGCCTCGAGTTCTGTGAACAATTCATGCTACGATGCGATGAGAATCCCGGATTTCTCGCAATGTGCTTTTTAGTGACGAAGCAACTTTTACAATGTTCGATAACGTGAATCGCCATAATTATAGGTATTGGGCGGCCAAAAATCCTCGATAGGTTCGAGAGGATCACACCCAAATCCTGTAAAAAGTTAATGTGTGGGCGGGAATAATAGTAGATCGCATTGTGGGATCTGTCTTTCTTGAGGGAAATTTAAACGCTGACAGATTCGACTTCATGCTAGCATTGGTAATGTTGTTTACGGATGAGGCCACTCCCGATGCGCCACTTCCGACGCGCCTCACCCGAGAATCTGGTTCCAACAAGATGGAGCACCTCCACATTTTGGGCTGCATGTTTGAAGGTACCTCGACGAAATTTTTCCCGGGAGATGGATCGGACGAAGGGGAACAATTGAGTGGCCTGCCCGCTCGCCAGATCTCACACCATTAGATTTGTTTCTATGGGTTCATGTGAAATCCAAGGTCTACATAAATAAGCCAAATCACTTTAATGACCTGAAAACTTGTAGCCGCGAGGAAATGCGAAATATTGAAAGTGTGTACGACCGTCTCGGCCAATGTCAAGTGGCCAACGGTGGTTAGTTTGAATACCTCCGTTGGCAATTTATGGCTTTTGATAACTTTTGATTAGTTTGTCACAGAAAGGAAATTTAAATATTTTGAAAATCGAAAATGTATTTCTCAAAAAAATTGTTATATAAGATGCCAAACTTTTTACACTGTTTTATAAACCTAACGACAGGGGATAGTAAATTGAGGCTACCATTTGAAGACATTGATGACGTCACGCCTGGATGCAGCCAGATGGTCACAGAATCAAATTTACATCAAAGTGCACGGGATAAAAACGAAATCGACCTGTTTCAGGGCGTTTCCATCAAACCCAAGATAACAGAAATATGAATTGTATTCCAGACATGATCCACACCCTGTATATTATTATTTACAGGTATACATACAGAAAGGAGCATTAAATGTGGAGCATACAAATTTTGGGATAAATAAGTTTCAACAAGTGGAGATTTGTTTTGGAACAGAGGAAGTATTAAAATTTGCATTTGCAACAACGTAAGGATTTTCGTTTTGACGATAAAAGCTTTGCCTTACTTATTTGGAGTTAGTTCACAGCTTCATCTGTAAACTTTTATCTAATTGTAAAAAGTGCCTAGATTCTTGTAAATATTAAATTACTGAATTAAGTGAAGTTTAATAAACTTGATAAAAGTAGGAGTAAGATTGCGAATAAAGGATTTTAGTATTTTGTATCAAATTTATCAAAAATTTAATTTCAATAATATTAGAATAAGTTGTCTATGATAAACAACCTTTCTTGTAAACATTCATTTATATACAATCAGAAATGCAAGATGAAAATAATCATGTCTGTGTTATTAAAAGCAGTTAACCTTGGATCCAATAAGCTAATTAGAAGATGAATACATTATAAAAATATGTAATTGGTCAACAAATTAACACAGCTGAAATTTAATTTATTATGTACATTTCTATCAGATATTCAATGTCAATTCTAAACATTTCAAGCACAATTGTCAACATACAATAAACTAAGACATGTCACCTATTCACGTATTCGGCCATCAGTTCTGTATCAAATCGCTAATTTATTCAAAACTCGTCCATTCCTACTTTGCATAATCTAGTTGATTCGCTCGATTTGCATTGTTATGCCATAATAACATATCTGCAATGTTTAATTCAAGCAGGTGCTTACCTTGGGAGCCCATTGGGAAATCGCTAATTGAAATGGCTATAATGGTGTAGTAGGAAGCCTTTAGTTTTAGAAATTCCTGAATTAATTGCCAAAATTACTACAAAAATTTCAGATTTGCTCTGGTGTGGCGGCCTTCTAAAACAAATAATGTCGATGACTTGTGCAGCGATGCGACCTTCTATTAGTTCAACGAATCGAATGAAGCTCGCAGATATTGAAATGTAAATTGAGAAAATTGGTTGGATACCGTGTCGCTGAATTACTTTTGTTAATTAAAATATAGCAAAACATTGTATACAAAAATTCGAAACTTGTGAATGTCAACATGAGTAGTGAAGACTATAAAATATAAGCGAATTGTAAAATACGTTCTGGATTATAGCGATTAAGGGTTATAGATGTTAATGAAGGTTTAGAGTATAATTGATGAATTGTTTAGTATTCAATTTTTGATAATTAAAACACTATTTGTAACAATTCAAATATTCAAAATTAGCTGGTCTATAACGTCATTTTGACAGTTGAAATATGAAAAATGTTCATGAAGAAAATTGCTTTTTTAGCTGACATATGTAATTCTGACATTTGAAAAATGCCATTTCGATAATTGATCAATATTAATGACTGCTAGAAAGCGTAAAGATTGCTAATATAATATGTTGATTAAAGTGGACTGTTTTTGACAGCCGAAAAACACCATTTAAGACAAATAACAAATGTTATAGTAAAAATCTGAAATTTCGTAGTCAAAAATGTCAGTTGAAAAATCTTTATTTTTATAAATTAAAGAAAGTCATTGTTAGATGAAGGATATAAAAAGTAAAAAATATTTATTATAGGGGGTAGTCCTGTTTGAACACCTGAAAATAGGTGATTTTCGTGATTTTTTTTCAAGTAAAATAAAAAGTAATGCCAAATCTGATTATACCATTTAATTTATTGTACATCCACATCGGACGCTCCCTGCGACCGCTGCACCAGGTGGAGCAACCCCTTGCAACCGGAACATTGATTGTGGGTGCCCACCCCCGGGTCACTCCCATTGGTCTTGTAATAAAATCATACATTTTGAGTCATTTTGATAAACCGGGTATTTCAGACCACCCGTACAACCCCAAATATCTCGAGAAATACAAATTGGATTGACATACAAAAAAATATATCTAATTTTTTTTTGAGCTCATCATGTGGTATGAACTGTGGACCGCCCCCCCTCGCCTCTGGGGCGGGGTGGGGGTAACTTTGAAATCTTAAATATGAACCACTATTTTTATTGCAGATTTGGATTCAAAGGGTTTTTGCCCGTAAAAAAATTTTCGATAAGCAAAAAAAAAAATTTTTTACATTTTTTTTATTGAATAAAAAACAGTTTTTTGTTACAAACATTCATACATCACCACAATAGAAAAGAATGGAATGGAATTTGATAGTCAAATTCATTTTTATTCGTTTCTACGAATTTTTTTACAAAGAATACTTATCCCAGATATCGTAGACAAGAACTTATTGATGACATAAAAATATTTAAAAGATGACTACGAAAAAAATGTTATAATCTGTCATGCGAGAAATACATTTAATTCAATAAAAGTTTTTCCCAAATATAACGCCATCTATCGCTCATCGAAAAATGTTTTTCGAATAAAAACCCAATATTTTTTAGCATAGAATCCAAATCTGCAATAAAAAATGGGGGTTCCCATTTAAGATTTCAAAGCTAGCCCCTCCCCGTTAAAGGGGGAGATGAACATTTCACACCACAAAATAGATCTCAAAAAAAAATTTGGACTTATTTTTTTAAATCTCAATCAGATTTGTATTTCACGAGATATTTGGGGTGTATGGGTAGTCTGAAACACCCTATATATATTTTTTCTATCGACATACTTAGGATATTTGAAAAATATTAAGTTCTGACAAAATGGTGACGTGTTGAAAAAAAAACGTCACTTTTCCGCCAAAAAATCGAGACAAATCTATTTGAAAAATACGGTTTCGAGAAAAACACGTTTAAAGTTTTGGGTTTTACTTTTTGTAGTTAAGTTAACCTCTAACTCTAGCCTTATAACTCGATAACGGAGTTTCCGGCAAACTTGGGATAAACAATACAATAAAGAATATTTTAAGCAACCAAAAAAATCGATTTTTTTTTAAATTTCAAACAGAACCACCCCCTTAACTAAACGCAGGTACCTCATAATACCTTATAATATTAATTGTTAACAAATGTAATTTTTGTCAGTTACTAAAATTTAAGTACAATGTTGGACAATCAAAAAATGTCGTGTGTAACATTTAAAATATGCAATTTCATGGTAGTAAGATGAATATTTTTTTAAATTAAATTTAAAAAAACTTTTGATTGCATTGAAAGATATAATTTTACTTGTTAAAAAAAGGTCATTTTTGTCAGTTATTTAGGTGGTTTTGCACAGCCATTTTTAAAAGCTGATTCAAATATTATTCTACTTTAGAAAAGCGATGAGACTCGAACCCACACCGAGTGGGTCTAGGCGCCGTCTACCCAGTAGACTACTGCGACCCTGATCTAAAATAAAATTCAAGAATTTCCTTCACTGTGAAACAGTGACATTTTGGAAAAATCGACTATTTTCTTTATCAGTTTGATAAATAAGTAAGTAATAATTAAACTTGAGAAAACCTTGCTTGTTGCAGATTAAATTTAAATTTCCAAACACTTAAAATATTCTATTTTTGACCGTTGGAAAAAATCGAAAATTTATTATGTAATGTTTATTTTTAGCAAAGAAAATCGACCTGTTCGAGGATTTTTTCCAAAAATATTTTATTTCGGTTTTACTGAATATATTTCATACTTTAGGCGCGCACTGTATAAAATTTGCGACTAGTTTCGCCTTATAATGGGATTTTCAAGGGAATTTTAAAATAAATTTATTGACAGAAATATGCAATTTTTGGAAAATTATAGAAAAATTACATATTGACATTAGAAACATTTAATTCTTGTACGCCATTTTTGACATTAAAAAATGGTAAAAATTGTATTTTTTGTTTTGTTTTTTTTTTTGCATAGGTTTGACCATTCAGCCACATTGTATTCTTAAAACTGATTTTTTGGAATTGAGATGTTCATTACTAACAGTTGAGAAGTTTCAAAATTTTTGGTAGAAAATATAATTTTGAACTCATGAAATGCCCCTTTGATATTGGAAAAATGTCAATTACATAGTAAAACTTGTATGTTGTGACACTTAAAAATAGAAACTAATATAATATCTAAAAATTCACAATTAATTCAAAAATTTATAATTTCAATTGTTGTAAAATATTTTTTTATGGTGATAAATGTAAATTTTATGTACATCCAACATCCGACACCTCATTCATAGTATAAAATTAATCCCAGACCTTTGCTCCGATCATTTATCGATACAATTTTATTTTAATACCCAATTCCAACCAATCCCATCCCCTCCTGAATATATTTTACACTACCAGAGTTGCAACATAGATAAAGTCATTAATGACATAACATTAACAATAGATATTACGCAAATACATCCTTAGACTTTTAAAATATGAGACAACTTTACAGAGACAGTAAATTCTACGAGGACAGTTCAATTAAAACTAAATTCAATAGACTGAATAAAGAAATTAAAAATTTGATTCTTGAATATAAAAAACATAAATGGTCCGAGACTTGTCAAGAAATTAATGAAAAACAAGGAAAAACTTACTGGACAGAAATTAAAAAACTTGCAAGATATAAAAAATCCGATTACATTGCCAACATTAAAGACCCAACGGACGGTTCAATAATGAAGGACGATACATTAATCACGAAAGCATTTGCAGGACAGTTAGAAAAGACATTTCAAAAATACTAGTTTCCAGCTCTCGTCCCATTACACTCCTCCCGGTTATAGGTAAACTTTTTGAATCCCTCATCAAACAAAAACTCCTTCAAATTTCCAGCAAACATATCCCGGAATACCAGTTTGGCTTCCTTCCCAAAAAATCTACTATGCTTCCCCTATCTATTCTAACCTCCAATATCCAAACCAATCATCTCGAAGGACATAAGTCAACAATACTGTTTCTGGACATTCAGAAAGCTTTTGATTCGGTTTGGCATATTGGCCTCCTGTATAAATTATTCCTCATGAATATCCCACGTCATTTAATCATACTCATCCATAACTTCCTCTCCAATAGGTCATGCCAGGTTAGAATCAGACAAACCCTTTCCGACTCATTCCAAATCTTACAAGGTGTACCTCAAGGTTCTCCCTTATCACCCCTTCTTTATAACCTATACTGTCATGATTTATTTAATCCCAATCCCATGTATTTTAATCCATCGCAATATTCCCTACTTTTCGCCGACAACACCGCTCTTGTCACCCATGCCCCTACGCTCCAAGTTGCCCAATTATCCCTCCAATTCTCATTCGACGCTATCCAATCCTGGTGCTCCAAGTGGCGTATGAAAGTCACCCTTCCAAATCAAAACTATTTATTCCCTACCATAAAATCACACCTCACTCCCCTTCTATCAATATTAACAATACCATAATTCATCCCACCTCCACTTGTAAATACCTAGGCATCCTATTCGACTCCAAACTCTCCTTCTCACCCCATGCACTTTCTGTAAAAAACAAAGTCAAAACTAGATCCCGACATTTTCGATCTTTGACTTATAAAAATCAAGGCATATCAACCCTAACAGCCGTCAATATATACAAGTCGATATGTCGGCCTCTTATAGACTACGGTGCAATCCTCTTTAACCAAATCCGTCGTTCCACTCTCCACCACTTCAACGTCGCCGAAAGGTCAGCCCTACGAACCCTCACCAAATTAAGACATCCCATCAACCCACTCCACAATCCCTCGAACGAACTCCTTTATCAAACCACCCAAGTCACACCTATAGCCCAGCGTATACAAAGCCTTGGTATAAAATTTGCCGACAACCCCTTTAACCTAACCCTACTTAACAAATTCTGCATTCTCGGAAACCCTAACATCCCAACTAAATATAAACACCCTTCAGTCACATTACATCAATTCATTAATTCGAATCATGTAGACAGTTCAGCTAGCTAGCAATTTATTTTTTTTATTTTTCATAAATTAGATTCAAGACAGGGCAGAAAGACCGATGGTCGATAGCCCAAACGGACATACTAACACCCACACTTAAATGTTTCTCTTTTTAATATTTGTAAATATTCAATGTTTTGTCTGAATAAAGATGTTCTCTCTCTCTCTCTGTAAATTTTAACCATTAAAATAAGCTATACTATTTGAGAATATAACTATGTCATTCCTGGAAATTGTTGAAAAATTACATGTTCACATTAGAAATATGTAAATTCTTGCACGACACTTTTGACATTTAAAAAAATGGTAACAAATACAATTCTATCCTTAAAACTGTATTTTTTTGGAATTGGGATGTTCATCAGTAAAGAGAAGAAATTCTTGGTAGAAAATATAATTTTGAACTCTTGAAATATCCCTTTGACAGTGGAAAAATGTCAATTACATAGTAAAAGTTGCATGTTGCGACAAAATAGTTTTCGCGGTTAAAGAAAATCCGGAAACCTGTATACTTTGCACAGTCAAAATTTATAGAAGTCAATTTTAGTATTTGAAACACGTATTGTTAAATATGCCATGTTACAGTTGAACAAATCCTATTTGTGAAAGTTAAAAAAAATAATTATTGAAATAAAAATATTAATTTAAAAAAAATGAAAAGTTTCAAAATGCTTGGCAGAATCTATAACTCTTGAAATGTTCTTTTGATTTTTGAAAAGTAAGTTTGAGACATGTCATGGAAAAATGTCAAAATGCATAGTCAAATTTGTAAGTTCTATCATTTACATTTTTTAAAGTTGGAAAATTCGGAAAATTTGTATTATCTAATTTTTCTTAGCTTGAATGAAATACGCCATTTTGACATTCGTAGAAAAAATTGTAACAACTGAACACATTCTATTTGTGAGAGATGAAAACGTAATTTTTTAAATTAAAATATTTATTTTTAGAAGTTCAAAACTGTACCGATGCTACTATGATAAAATATTTAAAAAATACCTGAAATTCTTTGTAGAACGGTTCAAAAGTCCCTTTGGGTCATTATTTCTGTCAGTTGAAAATGCCAAGTTTTGACAATTATATTCCATTTGAGGCAGTTGGAAAAATCCGAATATTTATGTTGTTGATAGTTGGAAAATTCAAAATTTACAGTAATTGAAACACGTATTGCTATGCTATTTGGAATTTAAATATGCCATCTCTAAAAAAATGCTATTTGTGTTAATTAAGAATTTTGTTGGTCTTTCTCATTGTCAATTGCAATATAAGACAAGTTATTTTAAAGTCATAATTGAACATATTTTGACAATTAAAATATGTAACCTATGAAAAAAATTCCTAGCTTGATGAAATACACCCTATTTGACACTCGAAGAACAATTTGTAACAATTGAATAAATTCTATCTGTGAAAATTGAAAAAATAATTATTGAAATAAAAGTTTCAAGGTTTTTGGTTGAAACTATAATTTTGAACTCTGAAAAGTCGTTTTTGTCAGTTGAAGAATATCAAAATATAGTAAAATATAAGTTCAAACACGTAAAATATTACATTTTTTACAATTCAGTTGTTATGGTCGTAAATGTGGCAATTTTGGTAATTGAATCACAGATTGCTATGCTATTTGGGAATTTAAATATGCCATTTCCTAAAAATTATTGAAAATGTTGTTTGTGATGGTTGAAAAATGACTAAGACATAATTTTGAACTTTTGAAATGTCTCCCACCGTAAAGTGCTATTTTGTGACATTCGAATTTGAATTTTACGTTAGAAATATCTAATTTTTGTACGCCATTTTTGACACTCGAAAAAAATTGTTATCAAATTCTATTTGTGAAACTTAAAACCTTTGACTATATACTGCTATTCCCCCTCCATTTCCCATATGATCACTGTTCCAAAAGTTGTCCACGAGCTGGAGCCCGATATAAGTCCAGCCCCGGAGCCGAAAATGGAGCGTAGGTAATTTAAAAACCGGAAAGCAAAAAAAATATTTCTCGATGTATTATTCATCAGCAACGTGGAGAATGCAAATGCGAGCATATTTCGGCAACTCGGGTCCACTTTCCTGCCTGTTCTTTACAAGCAAAGCATCAACCCATAATTTGCGAAGTTCTGGATTTGATGGAAATCTAATACAGAATTTTAGGTTATGAGACAAAAGTCAACTGACGTGTACATCAGCTGACGAGTATTATAACCGCGTTGGCATATATACGTGGACGTATTACAGCCTTTCGCATAGCAATATTTTGGCATAGTTTGAATATTTGACAATATAAATGTTTACATATTCAAAGGTGTGAATAAATTACAGGGTATCACAATATGCAGCGAGCTCATAGAGTCATATGTCATAGACACAAAATAGCTACCAATTTAGTAACATACCGCCACCATTTAGGGTCTCGCCGCGCCACCGTTGCTTGGAGACACACATGAAGCGGCGCTGGCAGTCCATTAGTATATAGTCAAAGCTTAAAACTATAATTTTTAAAATTGCTATATTGATTTCTAAAATTCTTGGTGGACAATGTAAATTGTCTTAAAATGTCTTTTTGACAGTGGGAAAGTCATTTCGTGAGATTCTAGTGTCATTTTTGTCAGTTGAAAAATGTAAAATACATGGTAAATTTTGCAAGTTTTAACACTTAAAATATTCCAGTTTAAAAAATTCGGAAAATGTATATATTTGACAGTTGCAAGTTTTAACATTTAAAATATTATATTCATTCTCGTCTGTTAGAAAAATCCGAACAATTTTGTTTTGATAGTCAATTTTTATGGTTGCAAATGTTAATTTTGGACATTGAAACATGCAGTTGAAAAATGTCATTTATAACTATTGAAAAAACTTTATTTATTTCATTTCGTATTTCAAATTTGTATTTTCTTCTAAAATGTATGACTTTATCTCCGCTGTCGATGGAGATATAAAAACTTTAGAGCTACTATTGAACTAAATTTTTTTATGGAAATATCCGTTTTGGGGTCCCTAGATGCCATTTCAACAATTTCTGGAAAAAAATGTGTCTGTGTGTGTGTCTGTGTGCCTGTCTGTGCGCGCTGTATCTCAAAAACTAAAAGAGCAATTGATATGAAACTTTGAACATACGTCTTATTTGATAATCTGAAGAACTGAAAAATTTTGTAAAATTTCGCACACCGGAAGTAGATGTTTACCTTAACTGGTTTTTGTTTTTTGCCAATATTTTCTTAAATATGAAAAATATCACAAAAACATTTAAACAAACATTGAAGACAACAAAGAAATGAACATCTTTTGCTTGAAAGCATTTTTCATAAAATCATTTTTATTCGAGAAAAAAATGTATAATTTTTTATTTTATTTTTGGTTTATAATTATGAAACGATAATAGTTACAGCAAATTTAGGTTAATAATAATTGTAGAAAATGCTAAAATGAACAACTTATAAAGAATAAGTTTATTTCGAAATCCGTTTAGTTTCTGAGTTTTTGAATTTGAAGTTTAATTTTTCCATCTTTCATAATTTTGACGTTTTAAACGTCAGTTTCATCCGAATTTACAAAACGCTCGATGTACATTTAAAATATGATTTTAATTGGAAATAAACCATGAAAGCATAAATATAAATGATACCATCAAGTCGGACAAAGTAACATGATGGGCCACATCACCATTTTTAATATTGTGGAAATTCACACCCACTAAATCATTGTCAAATTAGATCTAGTACCGTCGGGGTGCAGTTTCCAACAGTGAAATCTGTGAAACGGTAAAAAGTGCAACGCCAAGAAACACCGTGAGGATTAAAGAGAGAGTGGTGGCAATTTGTGGAGTTTTTGTGCTGCAAAAAAAAACCACAAACTTAATGATAACACTGCAATTTGCGAGTTGACATCAATATTACAAAATATTATTTATTACATTCTCTCGCTATCTCCTCATTTTAACTGCCGCTTGATCTCCTTGTTACATAATATGTATATATATATGTAACCTGGCGGCCACAATAGACATTTGATTGTTTAATTATAATAGGTTTTATTTATAAGAAATGTATATTTATTATTAATGCGTAGATTAGGTGACATCATGTGCCAGATGTTAATTAGCTTAGCTTGTAGATTTAGTTTGTATAAATAGGTTTTATATTATTATTATAGTCAGTCATATCTTAGCATTCAAACTATGTAGTAGTTATTTCAATATTAATATTCGTCTTTATATAATCATTCACTTTTAATGTAATAATTAATAAATAAAATTGTTTTTAAAAACTCTAAAGTGCAAAATCAAAAGTTAACTGGCGCAGTCGGTAGGATCTCCTAAGAAGTTACACCTGAGAGGATATCAGATAGTGCTTCGTCCATTTTAATGGTTTATTGGAGATTCGAATAGTTCCACGTCGCAGCACCAGAGAGTTCTCCAACTATCGAGAAATCAAGCTCCGAGGGCAGCATTACAACGAGGGACATCATTTCACCAGTTCCACAACCCTGAGGGAACATCAGGACATGGACAGCGTGATTTTTGTTAAGTGGTAAGCACAGAGTTTTTTTTAGAGGTTTTTATATATTGTAATTGTTCGTGAAATAATTTTATGTACGCGAGTGATACGTCTTCTGATTCAGATTCACCTTTAATAATTAATAATTCCCCAATTCGTATTCATTCTCCTATTAACTTCGTACTTGAAGAATTAATTAATAGTTTAGATCATTTAGAAATAAATTCAAATTTAAAAATGGAAAACGTAAATTATCAATTATTAAAATTAAATGTCGATACAATCCCTTCCTTTGACGGAAGTAATGAACTCACTGAAATTTTTATCTCACGGTGTGAGGCCGTGTTGGCTCAGTTTAGACCTTTGAATGATAATTTAGTCAATAGTTATTTAATTAATGCGATAATAAGTAAACTAAAAGATAGGGCGTTGATTACAATAGGTTCGCGAGCGGAACTAGATAATTGGCCTGAAATTAGAAACCATTTGAGGCAAAGGTTTGGTGATTTGCGAAACTATGACTGTATAGTTCAAGAATTAATTAATTTAAGACCAACGAAAAATGAAAAGTATTTGGATTTTGGCGAGCGTATTCAGGTATTAAGAAGTAAATTGTCGAGTAAAATTAATTCGTTATCTGCAGTTGAAATGCCAGATGCGGAAAAACGTATACATCAGCGTAGTTACGATGAATTGGCATTGAAAACATTCCTACGAGGAATTCGTGGTAATATACAAAGTATTATAAGATTAAGAGAGCCTGACACATTGGAAGAGGCAATTAATTATTTAATTGAGGAAAATAATTTTCAAAGTACTTTAGACACACCAAATGTATCAAATTTTAATCAGTCTAATTTTAATAATGGGTTTAATTACAGAAATTCTAATTCATCGAATTATAATCAAAATAATAGATCTAATAATCAATTTCCTAGACAACAAAATCAACAAAATTTTATAAGACAACCTGTTCAACAAAATTTTACGAGCCGACCTATAAATTTAGGCAGCAACCACCACAAAGATTTCCCACAAATAGACAAGTATTTGGGAGACCAATGAATTCTCAAAATCAAAATTTTAGACCATATAATAATTATTCTTATAATCAAAATCGTACAAATTTTAACCCAAATTTTGGTAATAATCCAAATCCTAATTTCAATAATAATTCAAATTTTAATTTTAATTCAAATGCTAATAATCAAACACCACGACAAAATTCAATAAGATTACCAAGTCCGACACCAATGTCGACCTCTACAACTTACACAAATCGTCCTAATTTGCATAATTTGGATGAGCCTAGATCATCCGTAAATATTAGTAGAGCCAGTAGTCATAATGAGGAATCTGAAGATAATTTTTTAGGATAAATCGCCTTGGGAAAACCCCAGTTGAAATTTTAGGTATAAGTAATAATTCTAGTAATCTACCTTTTATAATTGACCCTGAAACTAAATTAAAAATATTAATGGATTCTGGAAGTACAAGATCGTTTATTAGTCCTCGATTGGCGAGGAAATTAAATAAAAATTTATTTAAAATTGATCCGTTTGAGGTCACAAGTGCTCATGGTACCTCGCAAGGAACTCATAGTGTGGTCATTAATCTTCAAACATTATTTAAAACTAATTTCGCAGCCAAATTGAAATGTTACATATTTGACTTTCATTCTGCTTTTGATATTTTATTAGGAGTCGATAATATGATAAAAATTAATGCGTGTGTAGATTTTAAAAATAAATTAATAATAACTCCTCATAACGAAATCCCGCTTAAATTTCGGGATGACCAAGGCGTGTTAAATATAGATCATAATAGTATTAATAATAATTTTAATAGTAATAATGATAATAATTTTAATAATGAAATTAATAATGATTTAAATGATTCACCGGTAATTAAGCGAATATTAATTCCGGCTAGAAGTCAACAAGTCATACAAGTAGAAATTGAAAATATTAAAAATGGTGAAGTAGTAATACCCAGATTAAATGTTTTAAACTTTTTAGTGCCAGAATGTGTCACTGTTGTAAAAAATGGTAGGGCTTTTTGTACTGTTGTAAACAAAACAGATATAGACAGGGATGTAACCCTGAAAAAACCTTTTGTTGTAACACCCATCAATGGATATGATGTGGTGCCCCATCAACAAAATGCAAATAATAAATTAAATAAAAAATGCCCTAAAAATAAAAATAATAATAATATAAATATTTATAATGCAGAAGAATTTAAATTTGATTTTTCTAAAATAAGATCTGAACACATGAATGATGAAGAGAAAGCCGTTATAAAAAATTTAGTACTTAAATATTCAGATATTTTTCACGTAAAAGAAAATGATTTAACTTTCACCAATCGAATTAAACATAGAATAATCACAACAGATGAAGTTCCTGTTTTTACTAAAACTTATCGTTACCCGGAAGTACATAAAGCCGAGGTAAATAAACAAATTAATGAGATGTTGGAACAAAATATTATTAGGCCATCTTTTAGTCCATGGTCTTCTCCTATTTGGATAGTGCCAAAAAAGTTAGACGCATCAGGCCAGAGGAAATGGCGTCTTTGACTATAGGAAACTAAATGACAAAACTGTAGGTGATAGGTATCCACTTCCAAATATTACGGACTTGTTAGATAAATTAGGCAAAGCTCAATATTTTACTACTTTAGACTTAGCATCGGGTTTTCATCAGATTGAGATTGATGAACGTGACATTCAGAAAACAGCTTTTAATACTGAGAGAGGACATTACGAATTTTTAAGGATGCCATTTGGATTAAAAAATGCTCCTGCTACATTTCAAAGAGTTATGGACGATATTTTAAGGGGTATACAAAATGAATATTGCTTAGTATATATGGATGATATAATTATTTTTTCGACAAGTTTACAAGAACATATCAATAGACTGACAGAAGTTTTTAATAGATTAAGAGAATCGAATTTTAAGATTCAATTAGATAAATCCGAATTTTTAAAAAAAGAAGTAGCTTATTTGGGACATGTTGTAACACCTGAAGGTGTTAGACCGAATCCGGACAAAATTATCGCAATACAAAATTACCCTATTCCTAAAACGACAAAACAAATTAAAGGATTTTTAGGACTGTTAGGTTACTATAGGAAGTTTATTAAAAATTTTGCAGACTTGACTAAACCAATGACGAAATGTTTAAAGAAAAATTCTTCTATTAATATTAATGATATTGATTATCAAAATTGTTTTAATTTATGTAAGAACGTGTTAATAAATCAACCTTTACTTCAGTATCCTGATTTTTCGAGACCTTTTATTTTGACAACAGATGCTAGTAATCAGGCTTTAGGCGCTGTTTTATCACAGGGAAAAATTGGTTCTGATTTACCAATTGCTTATGCTAGTCGTACTTTGAACGACTCAGAAACAAAATATTCAACAATTGAGAAAGAACTTCTTGCCATAGTATGGGCAGTTAAATATTTTAGACCTTATTTATTTGGACGGAAATTTCAGATAGTCACTGATCATAGGCCTCTCCAATGGTTGATGTCGATTAAAGAACCCAATTCAAAATTAGTTCGATGGAGACTAAAGTTGTCTGAATATGATTATGATATTGTTTATAAGAAAGGTACTTTAAATAAAAATGCTGACGCACTCTCTAGAATCGAATTAAATATTAATGAAGAGTATGGACCAAATTTAGAAGGATATTTAAAGAATTTTGAAAATGTTACAAATAATCCTTCATCGTTAATAGTTGAACCAGCAGAAAATACACATATAAATGATATAGCAAATGATGGTGCAACCATTCATTCGAGTGTAGAACACCCTATTGTAGGAATTCCCATTTCAGATAAACCAGTTAATCTTGGTGACAATCAATTGATAATTTCAGAAGTAGATTATTCCCCTTCTAAACCAAAAATAAGTAAGCTATTTAATCAAAATAAAATGCGTATCCATGTTCAATTTTCAAAATCTAATTTTAGTCAAGAAGTAGTTGACTTTATTAAAGAATATATTGTTCCTAATGTAAGTTATTATCTTTATTTTAAAGATCCAGTGTATGAAAAGTTTAGTAGTATTTTACAAAAATATTTTAAAAATTCAAAAATTAAAATGGTTAAATGTACAAGTTTATTAAATGATGTGGAAGATAAAAATGATGTTTTAGAAATAATTCAGAACTACCATGAAGGAAAAACTAATCATCGTGGTATAGATGAAACGGAAGCAAAACTAAAAAGAATTTATTATTGGCCAAACATGAGAAGAACAATACAAGAATATATTAATGATTGTGAAATTTGTCTTGTGTCTAAATATGAAAGAAAACCTTTAAAGTTAAAATTTAGTCATACACCGACAGCAATGAAACCGTTTGAAATTGTGCATATAGATTGTATAGCTTTGGAAAATGTAAAATTTCTTAGTATAATTGATGCATTCTCAAAATACACACAAGTATATAAATTAAACTCTTATCAAGCTGTAGAAATAGCAACTAATTTAATTAAGTTCTTTTGTCATCATGGAACACCAGATTTAATTATTTCTGATAACCATCTAGAATTTAAAAATACTGTAATTAGAGAACTTTTGGCATTGCATAAAATTAAAATTCATTTTCTCCACGACCACCATAGAATTTAAGCATTCTGAAATCAATTTTGATTATAGAACGTACACATTCTCACTCTTGTTATGGAACAAAACACTATGCGCTTATGCGTTTTGCATGTAATTCATTCCATAACAAGGGATAGAATGAATATTCTCACACCGTTCCGAATAAAACAATTAGCCTTGGATATCACAATTGTCAAAATACTATAAACATAACCACAAACGTGATAATAAAACGTAAGTTCTTTATGTTAATTACTTTATTAGTCTATTTTATCTGGTCGAGGAGAAAGTATAGTCTGATACTCGGTAAGAATGGAAATTCAGATGCTCGTGGTTCCTCGCGCTCGCCTCACGGCTCGCGCTCGAAATATTCCACTCGCATCGAATTTCCATTCTAACCTTGTTACAGAATATACTATTATCAGTTCACAACACCCTGAGTCAAATGGAATAGTAGAAAGAGTACATTCTACAATAATTGAACATATGAGATTATTAAATAATCAAGATTTGTATAAAAATGAACCAGTTGAAATTAAGATTCTTTATGCCATATTAGCCTACAATAACTCAATACATTCCACTACTAAATTAAAACCTTGTGAAATTATTTCTGGTCATATTGACTCTAATTCTCTTTTAGATATTGATTTGGAAACTCTTCTTACTAATAATTATGTTCAAATGCATAAAGAAAAAGTAAAATTATTATACGGGAAAATTAATGAAACAATAAGTGAAAATAAAACTAGAGCTATTGATAGACAAAATGTAACTCGAGAGGAAATTCCTCAAATACCTGAAAATATATTTATTCAAAATAAACAGAAGCAGGCCAAAACAAAAAATAAATATAAAAAAGAAAAAGTTAAGAGTATAAGAGTTGATCATAAAAC
Organism: Ocypus olens; assembly: GCA_910593695.2. Taxonomy (NCBI): domain Eukaryota; kingdom Metazoa; phylum Arthropoda; class Insecta; order Coleoptera; family Staphylinidae; genus Ocypus; species Ocypus olens. Next base: position 34,576,411 of record OU343053.1, read on the forward strand.
AGCAGAAATTGATATTAGTCATCGTAACCAAGTAGGTAAAATTCATTTATCTAATATAAAAAGACCAAGGGTAAAGAAAGTAAATTTTGGAAATATCTTAGATTTTAGAATTTTTATGAATAATTATAATAAAAAGGAAATTATTGCAAATGAAAACGTAACAGAAATTAATGAAGATTTATTCCATGCTCCATTGGATTATTCACTTGCTCATTGTGTTAGCAAAGATTTAAAAATGGGTGCCGGTATAGCGAGAGAATTTAAAATCAGATTTGGTAAAGTAAGAGAATTGTTTAAACAAAATCCTCAACTATATTCTCTTTGTCATATTAAAGAAGACAATAGATATATCTTATATTTGATAACAAAAGAAAATTTTGATGATAAACCTACCTTAGAATGTTTATTTAAAACTTTAATCAATTTAAGACAATTTTGTTTAGATAAACAAATAACTAAATTGGCGATTCCCAAATTAGGATGTGGCTTGGACAAACTAAATTATAAAACAGTAAAAGCTATGTTGAACTATATATTCCAAAACTCTCATTTACAAATAATTATTTATCTTGGTGCAATTAAATTTGATAATTCAGAACCTGGTACTTCATTTGAGTCATTTTAATAAATTAATTAATCAATTCCAGGTTACTACTCATCACTCCAGTGATCGCTTTTGAAATAAGGAATGTTACGGAAAATACGGGACTGTTACCTATAAAATTAGGTTTAGCAAAATTGGAAAGAACAAAACATGTATTGGTGCATCATTATGATTTAAGTCCTGTTTACGAAGAAATTAAAAAATTAAATTACCAATATGAGTTTTTGAAAGATACTACGAGTAATATATCTAAATTTAAAAATGACTTCCAGAATTACGAAAAATTATTAAATTATTCTTGGAAAGATATAAGTAATAAAATTAAAACAATACAATTAAATTCTAAATCAAAACGTGTAAAGAGAGGTTTGATTGATGGTTTGGGTACTATTATTAAAACAATTAGTGGTAATATGGATGCTCAAGATGAAAAGAGAATTAACGAAATTCTGAAACACTTAGCTAACAATCAAAATAATTTTCAGAATCAATTAAAATTTGGCTATAGTACTAATAATAAGATTATTCAAAATTTTAATAATACAGTTCAAGATATCGCACATAACCAAAACTTATTAAAAGCCAGAATTATGCAATTACAAGCAATATATAAGACAGAGATCGATCATCAACATGTTCTGGTTGTAAAAGACTTATATAATCAACTTATACTACTTTTAGGTGTAATAGGAAATATACTACAAGAAATTATTAACTCATTAACTTTTTGTAAATTAAAAACATTGAGTCCTGATATAATTAGACCTCAAGATTTATTTGAGGAAATACAAAGAATTTCTGTTCACTATAATGAAGAACTACCTTTCGAATTGAAATTAGAAAACATTTTAGATTTTGAATCTGTAATAACAGTTAATTGTAAAATTAAGGAGTTGAAAGTTTATTACTTCTTGTCTCTCCCTATTAATTATGAACATTCATTTGATTTATATTCTATATATCCAATACCTTTTAAATTTGAATCAAAATACGTAACGATAATTCCAAATATAAAAATTTTACTTAAATCAAAATTTGATTCAAAAACATGGCCTCTAAGAGAAATGTGCTTAAGTAATAATAAACAGTTTCAATGCAGTGATAATTTAATATTGAACTATAAAGCGGATTGTGAAACGGAGATACTAATTAACGGAACCACTAAAAATTGTAAATATACAAAATTAGACATTCAACAAAATCATTTGGAAAAAGTACCATTTACAAACCAATTCTTAGCTGTTTTTATCAAGAAAGAAAGAATCAGAATTATATGTCCTGGAAAAGAAGAAACGAAGGATCTAGAAGGAGTCTTCCTCATTCAACCAGATAAGTGTGATCTTATCTACAAAAACTACAAAGTGCCCAAAATAGAAACAATGAACGGAACTCCGGTGTTAGTGAGTGCAACCGAACTCAAAGTAGACAATGATAAGATAAACAATTTTACTATTCAATTTAAAAGACTTAAACTAGAGGATGTTCCAGTGTTCTCCCCAATTCCAATTGTGCCAGAAACATTCGTACCCTTCAAACCTAGTGCATGGACACTTCTACTTTATGTTTTCGTGATAATAGTTATAGTGATTTCAATATATAAACAATTAAGAAGAAGAAGAAGAGCAGCAATCCTCCTTCAAGATAATAATTCGCCTTCTGGGATAAGTCGAATCTGAGGGGGAAGGTGTAACCTGGCGGCCACAATAGACATTTGATTGTTTAATTATAATAGGTTTTATTTATAAGAAATGTATATTTATTATTAATGCGTAGATTAGGTGACATCATGTGCCAGATGTTAATTAGCTTAGCTTGTAGATTTAGTTTGTATAAATAGGTTTTATATTATTATTATAGTCAGTCATATCTTAGCATTCAAACTATGTAGTAGTTATTTCAATATTAATATTCGTCTTTATATAATCATTCACTTTTAATGTAATAATTAATAAATAAAATTGTTTTTAAAAACTCTAAAGTGCAAAATCAAAAGTTAACTTATATATATATATATATATATATATATATATTATTTAAGCGAAGCCATTTCATAAGGTAAAAAATACGATTATTAAACAGTTCCAGATAAAACATGGAAAAACATGAATTAATCAGTTGAACAAACATTATTTTCCAGATAAAACATACAATTTAAATACTTAGCCTGGTAAAATATGTAATTAATTATTGTCGATTGCAAATGTTAAAATTCTTATACATGTTTGATTGACTGTAATTTTTGATAGTTGAAAGTAGAGAATTAGTATTGTTGGTTGTTGAAAATTTGATAGTTTTTAGCTGGGAATGTCACTTTTGACAAGCGAAATATGGCGCTGCATGAGTCGTTTTTAAAGGCCCGGCCTAATTAATAGTAGAAAAAGTAGCACAGTGGTAAAAAATCAAAGCCCGGGCCAGCACAGTTCGTAAAGTTTTTATTTTTCATACTATGTTAACTTTATTAGAAAAAAAAAGAATTGTTATAATAAACTGAATTGATGTTAAAAGAAAATAATAAAGCAAAATATAATTAAATTCGTTTAATTGGCACTTTCTGGATTGCACTTTCGAAAACTGTATTTTTTTAATATTAAAACATTCCATAAGTGAAAGTGTTTTATAGTGAAAACTGTCACTAAATATTTAAACTTAATTCGCATTTTTTAAATTAAACTTACCAGTCAGAATAGAGAACATTTTAGACTCACCTGTAACAAAAAAAAAATGAATTAGTATATTCATCGATAGTCCTTTAATAAATTAGAAGTATTAGAAAAGTATGTAGTACTAATATAAAATATTAATACGCGTATAATATATTTGGTTTTTTTCACGATTATATGCCGTCTCTTGTAGAACGATTCACGATTTGAAGTTTGCCATATTTCAGCAGTTACACCAATTGTCCCGGATTCCGATATTGTGGTCTAGACTCGCAAATACGCCCAAAAAGTTAGAAAATGGCAACAGTTGAAATTTGTGCCATTAGACATTTTAGGAAAACTACGTTAAAAGTGATTTTTCCTAAATGTAACTAACTTTTCTCAGAATGATTGATTTTATTGACAAACATATTGGTCATGTTTTGTTAGGTTTGTCGAAAAATGTTAATCTTTATTATTACCTACCAAAACCCTACAGTCAAATAAATGTCAACTCAATTCTGAGGTTTAAAAAATTTGAAATGAATTTTAGTAAATTTTAAGTAGATGGAAATTGTTTTTATATAGGTAGTTGCATTTTTAGAATAATAATTGATTTTGAGTAAGTTATTTGTTTGTAGTCTTAGTAAGACTGAACGTTGTTAATTTAAGTAAAATGATTTATATTTATATGACGAATGTATTTACACTTGTATGGTTAACACATAATAAAGATCAATATCAATATATTCAGGCTATTTTTCGTCTTTATTATTTGTATTTAATAAATCTGCAATAAGTGAGGTTGTATACAATTTTTACAAGTTTTCGCACTGTTGACATGAAATAATTCCAAAACCAGTGTTTCCAGATTTGTACAAAATATAGTTTACTAACGAGGTTGAATTAAAACCTTTGCTGGTACTCAATATCACAAAGAAATTGCTTCAACAATCAATCAGAATATGGATTATTTTATGGAAAGTAACATTACAACTATTGATAATTGTTGTTATTTTGAACCGCGATGAACACAGGAGTATAAATAAAAATTTCGGAATTTTTTGGTAGGAAGGAAGCTCACATGAGTAAGCAGCGTGCACACCTTGTTTATTACACGCCGAACCCCTTAAATAAGTAATTAGCCGACAACAATGTTATCATTCCGTCTACTTAATTAATTGTGGTCTTGTTCGTGGTGATCCATAAATTTATGTACTAGCCGCCGTTACACGGGTGCGAAGAATAAATTACACGTTTACGCGATCTCGAAGCGTGTAACAGCCGAAATTTTCGGCCGAGGTCATAATCTGTGTCGCAACCTGTTGAGCCTTTCCTTCTGGAAATAATCATTTTGCCATTGACACGAAGGCCCCGCATTTTCGTTTATATCAAATGTAAGTGTAATTACGAGATGGAAATATCCACTCGGATGCGGCACGTGTTTTAACTTTTTGATGAAAATTGTTGGAGCGAAATGGCGCATTAAGTCTCAATCAGCAGCTCCTTTGAAACTGCCAATCGAACTGAATAATTAGCGCGGGTGTCAACAATTTGTTACATGGTTATCTTGAAAATTCACGGCCTTTTGTTTACTCGGATCGTTTTTAATTAATTAGGCGATTAATGGTTTATTTTAGTTTACACTCAGTTCGGTTGTAGAGATGATTTTCAATAGAATTTTTTTTCTATGGTAGAAGTTTGGTGTTCCGATTTAAATTTATTTAAATAGTAGTTTAATGTATGGGTCGATCAATATGAAGTGATCCAATGAGGGTTGCTTGACCATTTTTTAATAGTTTGATTTTTTTTATATATGATTACCCTATAATTAAGCAATTCAAAACAGTTAAAAAAAAACCTTGCAACGTTACTAAATTTCGGCCATTTTGATTTGTAAGCACACGACGTTTTTTCAAATTGGGGATATTAGCGTTAATTTGAATATCTCTGCACTTTGTTAAGTTACAACATTGCAATTGACATTATTGTTTTTAGAAAAGTCTCCTTTACAACAATGTTTTTTTACCCAAAAGACCCTAGATTCAAAAACAGCCATTCAAAATGAACTCCAAAGTTTGGTATTGATAATTTAGAGAAAATCCACTTTTTCGACCTTAAAAAATAACAACCAAGGAATGATTTATCACAGTGTATTTTTTTTTCTAGTTTGAATTATATCATAAACTACTAGCCTTATATAGAGCAAGAACACAAATGTTTCCTTATTTTAATTTTTTGAAATTTGAAAATCTTTATTTTTTGTAAAGTTCGGGGCTAGTTATCTCTGGTGGGAATCCATATAAAAAAAATATTTTCGCATATTTTGTACACCTATATGATAGAAAAGTACTGCAAAAAATTTCAATTGATATTCGACTGTGAACAAAAATATTAATTTTTGAAAATGAGGAAATAATTCACATTACGCTACAATTGATCTTATGGCAGTTGCCTAAATCATGTGTAATATTGGCTAGATGGACTCAATTATAAGCAACAACTTGAAAAATTATTCAACTAAACATTTTTCGCCTGCCTCTACCGAAACCATATATTTCGGCCATAAAAAATGGGCCTAAACTACGATTTAGCGTATCTAGGGCCGAAAAAATAATATGCATAATCTAGACAACCTTCCGCGGAATATGAGTAGGCTATGCAAAAATCTGACAGTGTTTAATGGTACTCTATACAAAATTTCCTGAAACACTGTTTTTACTTAAGGCAGGCGAAAAAATATCGAGTGTAACTCATGCCAAAATGCTTTAGCAACCCTTAACTTTTAGCAACACGAGCTAGCGAAGCGGCGGGTTGCTAAAGCCTATTTTCGGCCCTTGATACACTATATACTATATATTACCTATCTTGACAAATTTAAAATAAATATTTTCAAATAACATACTTCCGAGATGCGGTGCTTCCTTATCCTAGTGGTGATTGTTGCCACTATTTCTTCAGACAGCTTTTGTGATATACATACATATTGTGTGTTCAAGCACTGAAAGCTTCCTAAATACGTTTTTCATTGGTATCCAAACTTTGCCACTAGTAGATTTCTTGAATGATGTTATTGGGCCAGCAGAGTGGTAAAAATGCACAAAAACATCATTGTTTTCCAAACGTATTCTTTCAACCACTTCAAGCCATCATTGTCCATCATAGGCACATCACTATGTCATTCAATTTTAAGGACAAAGGTGTAATTTTACTAACACAATGATCCTAGTAAATTTCGGTTTCTGATGTTACATAGCACCGAACTAAGATTTCTGCAATGCCAAGGAATTTGTGGAATTGCCTTGTTCCTTTTATTGCTATACAGTTTTAAAATCTGGTTTAAAGTGTTGTTTCGTTATGAAGAACCACATCTCCTTTCTTGTTGAGAAAATAGGTGATGCCTTTAACATTATCCTAGGCATTGTAAGAATTTGGTCTCTGGTAGTTTTTTTAGTCAGGCTTTACTCAATTTACGTTTTGTTGTATCCATCGCATGCATTTTTACCATAGCAAGAGGTAAAAAGTGCCATTCGGCCTCCAACCCGAAATCTACTTTGTGGTTGCAAATATTTGAAATATTTTTGTTCTTGTATTAACAACCACTTCCATCTGAAAAGTATATGAGCTTCTCAACCTAAGGCAACTTTTCTTTTATGCAATTTATTACATATTTTTGAAACACATGGACAACCAAGTAGTCGCTTAAAATGCAAATTGAAGAACTGCAAACTACATCTTTCTTATTTTTGAAGTACAGAACAAATGGACTGTTGCTCGGCCAATGACCCAGTGGCGTCCTTGTATTTCATCCTAGACCACAAATGTAAAGTTTTCTGCAAAATCAGCTGAAACTATGCATTCAGTTTTATAAAGTTGTGCTTTTTTGTCCTTCAAAAACTTGCTTTGTATTTTAGAAACATAGTAGTGGCTTTAGAGATTCTCTAAGTTTCCAATTAAAGATTCAAAGTACTCTTCCTGAGGTTTAACCACTGTTATCATTTCAGCCCTGTCGGTTGTGACCCATTGTTTAAAGGTAATATTGTCGGGAATTTCCTCATCAGATTCGTTAAACAATTCAACAGCGGTTTCTTTACCAGGGAATTTATCACACAAAATCATCATGCATAATTGTTACCGTCACAGACCAATAAATCTAGCAACTCTTTGTAGTTAACATTGAGTTTTGCACCGGCAATCCTTAGTTTGATATTTTGATGATATAAACAAAAGCATACGGAGTGTGTTCCTGAGAAGCCGGCCAAAATACACCACTTAGGGTGAAGGTCACAAAATTTTGACCAATTTTGCATTTAGGATGCGCAATTTTGAAAGCTACATATAGTTCATTTAAATTTGACAGCATTAGTCGTTACTTTAACTTCATTTATAACAACTCTTTTGCTATCTTTGCTACCTGGGCACACTCTACTGTTTTCATCGTCTTAAAAAAAACTGCTGGATCGTCGAGTGTGTCAAGTTGGCACCCCAATGAAGAGTTCTGATAGTTCTGAATAGAGTTCTCAATTACTTTTGATGTATCTAGAAGTACTATCAACTTTTAAAAAAGAGTTCTGTAAAATTGGGCTGTCAGGATTTTTTTTTAAATGGGGTGCCAACTTGACACAGCACCCCAACATTGTTATCGAATAGTTCTGAACTAGTTTTAAGATGTGTTTGGGTTAGTACTATAGTTCCTGATACTTTTTAAAAAGAGTTCTGTTGAATTTCCAGAGATAATAATTTTCAAAGTTGGAAATTCGATATACTCAAATTCATATTACTCACTTAATATTGGTCGAATCTAAATATTTCATAACAACTATGGATAGAACTCACAAAGAACTACAGGAAACACCTATCAGAACTATCCGGAACTATCAAAAATAGTTTTTGGAAAAAGTCGCAAAGCAAAAAAAAGGAGTTCTGAGTCAATTAATTATTTCTACTCATTGAGTACAATAATTCTTTCTTATAAACAAATTCGATACAATCACGATTTATGGCATTTTTATATAATAAAGTTAAAATTACATATTTCCTGTCATTTAATCGCAATTTGCCATAAGAACTCCTTCAGTACAACCCATAAGTCAAATCAATATTTATTATTTTACTTTTATCATTTTGAACTCATAATAATGTGCTAATTAATTGAGAATAGACCTAGATGTAAATGGGCAATTTTGTTTAACATGGAACTAAAGCAAAAGCTTCTATTGTTTCATATTTTATTATTAAGATAAACAATACTATCTAAATATAGGTTGCAACTAAATTTTATTGCAATGAAACAATAAACCATTTAAATAGGCAACAGCCATAAGATTAATTGTAGCGTAATGTAAATAGTTCCTTATTTTCAAAAATTCATATCTTTGTTCATAGTCAAATATCAATGTTGGAATTTTTTCAATACTTGCTATCATATAGGTGTACACAAACTGAGGCCAGTGTTCTTGCTCTATATAAGAAGAGTAGTTTATGATATCTAACTAGAGGGAAAAAATACACTGTGATAAATCATTCCTTGATTGTTATTTTTGGGTCTAAAAAATGAGTATTCTAAATTTTCAATACCAAACTTTGGAGGTAATTTTGACTGGTTATTTTTTAATTTAGGGTCTCTGTTGTAAAGGAGACTTTTCTAAAAATAATCATGTCAATTGCAATATTGTACCTTAACCCAGGGGCGGCTCGTTATGTAGAGCCAAGGAGCCATGGCACTATCTGTAGTTTCAAGCTCAGCAAGAATTTTTAATTAATTCTTAAAACACTTTTTCGCCAATTACTTTGGTGTAGGAGGATAACTAGTTCATTCTTTCTTTTGTTGTCAAAAATTGTATTTTTTAGCTGACAATAATGGTGTATTGCAATTGTCAATAATGGTTTGTTGCAGTTGTCAAGAATGGTATGTTTCAGCTATTAAAAATGGCAGTTTTCAGCTGTTAAGAAATGTATTATTCAACTGTCGAAAATTATATTTTTCAGTTGTAAAAATTGTTATTTTCCAGCTATCAAAAAAAAAGTATTTTTCGACATTTTTTATTTGTCAAAAATTGTACTTTTTGTTGTCAAAAATTATATTTTTTAGCTGACAATAATGGTTTGTTACAGTTGTCAATAATGGTTTGTTGTAATTGTCAAGAGTGGAATTTTTCAGCTGTTAAGAAATGTATTATTCAAATGTTAAAAACGATATTTTTCAGTTGTCAAAAATGATATTTTTTAGTTGTTAAAAATGTTTTTTTGATGTCAAAAAAGGTATTTCTCACCTATTAAAATGTTATTTTTCAGCTATCAAAAACAGCATTTTTTACATGTTTTTCAATTGTCAAAAATGGCATTTTTCAGCTGTCAAAAATTGTCTTGTAGTCAAAATGTTTATTTTTTAGTAGGCATTAATGATATGTTACAGTTATCAATAATGTTTTGTTGCAGTTGTCAACAATTGTATTTTTCAGCTGATAAAAATGGTAGTTTTCAGCTGTTAAGAAATGTATTATTCAACTGTCAAAAATGATATTTTTCAGCTGTCAAAAATGCGATTTGCCACTTATAAAAATGTTATTTTTCAGCTATCAAAAGCAGCATTTTTCTTAATTTTTTCTTAATTGTCTAAAATCGCATTTTTCAGCTGTCAAAACTTGTATTTTTTGTATTGTCAAAGATTGTATTTTTTAGCGAACAATAATGGCTTGTTACAGTTGTCAATAATGGTTTGTTGCAGTTGTCAAAAATGGTATTTTTCAGCTGTTAAAATAGTATATTATTAAACGAGTGAGAAAGTTGGCCATTGCCACGAGGGTGAAGTTTGCAACACGAGTGGCAATGGCTAACTTGCTCACGAGTTTAATACTATACTTTTTCGCATCATATTAAATAATTACCTAAAGATTTTTCTGTTTATATTAAATCATAACGAATACTTTTTCTATTTGGAAATTGCGGCAGTTCGTTGACAAAAAACAAATCGTAACCATAGTAACAACTAAACTGTTGAGAAAGTAAAATCGTGGTCATGCCATTGGCTGAAACCTGTTGGGCAATGAAACCGCTATCATTTGATTGGACGTCACCTGTGGAGAAAATGATTCTTTGTCAATCAAAAACGATTTAACAACATTTATATTATTTAATAAGATGCGAAAAATGGTATGTTTCAGCTGTTGGGAAGAGTATTATTCAACTGTTAAAAATAATATTTTTCATTTGTCAAAAACGGTACTACTCATCTGTCAAAAAGGCATTTCTTACCTATAAAAATGGTATTGTTCAGCTAGTAAAAGTAGCATTTTTGACATTTTTTAAATGTCAAAAATGGCATTTTACAGCTGTCAAAAATTGTATTTTTTGTGTTGTAAAAAATTGAATTTTCCAGCTGACAATAATGGTACGTTACAGTTGTCAAAAATGGTTTGTTGCAGTTGTCAAGAATGGTATTTTTCAGCTGTTAAAAATGGTAGTTTTCAGCTGTAAAGAAATGTATTAAACAACTGTCGAAAATGATATTTTTCAATTGTCAAAAATGTTATTTTTCAGCTGTTAAAAAAGGTATTTCTTACCTATAAAAATGGTATTTTTCAGCTATCAGAAGCAGCATTTTTCGTCATTTTTTTATTGTCAAAGTTTGGTAGTCAAAAATTGTATTTTTTAGCTGACAGTAATGGTATGTTACAGTTGTCAACAATGGTTTGTTGCAGTTGTTAAGAATGGTATATTTCAGCTGTTAAAAATGGCATTTTCAGCTGTTAAGAAGTGTATTATTCAACTGTCAAAAATTATATTTTTCAGCTGTCAAAAATAATATTTTTTAGCTGTCAAAAATTAGAGTATTTAGTATTCTTTATTGGTGCTAAATTGTTTGAGACTCTGATTTGGATTTTTTTCAATGACCGAAGTTCGATGTTTCGAATTTTATTTTATTAAATAACAATAGAATTTGTGCTGAATCTGAATATGTTTTAATTCCAGTATGTAAGGGTGCAATAAGAAATATTAGGCGTTGAAAATTTGGGCGTTTTTATGAAAATTTGTTACATCAATGTGTTAAAACAATCGATTTTCCTTGAAAATGTTCAGAAATAATGAGGTTCGGAATCTATAGCTAACTTCACACACGTCACGAATTATATTTTAACTCTTTGCTGCACGAAATTTAAAACATTTAAAAGGGCTTAAGTGCACTTATCTCAGTTGGCACTAGAAGTGTTAAAAATGAGGTTTATAATTCGCGTCTTTGTTCAGCTTCATACTTTTGCAAGTGGTCTATTTTGTGGACCGATTTGTCACAACTTGCTTAAATCTGGTTTCAAATTGTAGTCCCACATGCGGCAAAGAGTTAATAAAACCAATATACAAATATTGAAAACCCGTACTATAATCATACTCAAAAAATAATAACATAAAATTAAAATACACAACATTTTTTCCAAATCGCGGTTTTATTCCGTATAATTTCGACCGCTCAATACTCAAACCTGTCTTCTTCATTCTTATATTGTGGGAACAACGCAACAGTAATTATTGTGGGCAAGCGTTAGAACGATTTCTGTACAAGGCGAAGTAACAAAGTAAGAAATGGTGTTCAGTGGTAGGGATGTACGCAAGAATGGCTTAAGCTAGGTGAGGAGGAGCGACTGAGGCAGGAGTATCAAGAGTCAAGGCCGGCAATCGCTCCCGGCACTGAAGTAGACGAGTGTAACGAGTCTACAAAACAACATGGGAGTACTACTCCATATACACAGTACTCTGTTTTATGTGTTGCTACGTTCGTTCTCTCGCCGGTGAAATTCATTAAATGTCATTAGAGAATCACTCGAAAATTGCCAGTAGCCTAATGGTAATTGGGCCACTCACTTTTATTCGTGTAAGTGTATTGGCTCAAGTTCTGTGTCAATAAAAGCGGAACTTTCTTTTTCTTTATATTTTAATAACTAAGAACGTCTACGTGAGTTTGGAATAGCAATCACAGCTGTGTATAAAAACACTTTTAATTATATCTTGTATAACTTTCTCACTTATCACTTGGTGAAATAATAATAGGGATAAATCGAATAATAGCACTTTCAATTATAAGAATTTTTAGATCATACAAGAGTTATTATTTGATTCACCACTTATTACTTTTAATTAGCTCCTAATACTCCTAATACAGCATCCGTTTTATTTGCACCGAAAATGTTACCTCGGCGGCGCGTTCGGGTTCTTCTACGTCGCCACAGACAGCGTAATCCGTTTAGCCGAGAACAGGCTCTCCAGTTCATTAAGCAACTCCTGCTTACGCTCATCTGTAGCATCGACCGTCAACCATCAGAACACGAACGCGTCATTAATCTCATTACGCCGTGTGTTGTGACTTTTGGATTATATTATTAAATTAAATTAATAAATTGCATAGAAAATATTAAAGATTTCATAATTTACATTAATCATAGACAAAAATTAGAAACCTATGTATTTTGAAATGGAGAATATGCACCAAATGAAAGAGAACAAGAACATAAATGCTCAATAAGAAGTTTCTTGTTATTTTATAGTCTTTCTAAAACCTCATTTTTTCATCCAAACATTGGAATTAATAAGGAAAAATCATTTCATTAAGTAAATAATGATTGTTCCTTATTCATTCCAATGTTTTGATGAAACCGTGTTATCTTTTACCAGAAATAAAATAGTAGCAGTAGTTTCTTAAACGCCATTTCTTCGACGACAGCTGAATATCAACATGTGGTATGCTACATGAAAAATACTCAGAATGTTACGTAAAATCCATAAATGCAACAAAAAATGTAGGTTCCCGCTTGAAAATTTTAACTTAGGGGTCGTATCTCAATTTTGGGACACCCTGTACATTGGAATTTTATCTCAAAAAATGCGCGTTAAAAAACAATAATACACGAGTCCGAGCATTTTTCTGAATGAAAATTCCCTGAATTTTAATCGAATTTATTCCTTACTTTATGTACACAGTGATAGCCGCCTCATCATATAGTATGGTGCCTTTTTCAACATTGTTAATGAAATGGTCATTTCGTCTCGGATTTTAATGAAATTTGGTACATATAAAAATTTTTGACGGGGCCAATTTCCGTACATTGCAGAGCATTCAGAATTGAATATAGAACATAACATTTTTTGTTCATTATTACGTCCTTTAGGTACTTTTAAAATTGTCAAAAAAATACATTTTTTTTAAATAAATTTTGGCTTCGTCAGGCCCTGGAGAATTATATTCTCTTTAATTAGATAATTTGTAAAGGTAGAAACAACGCCAAAGTGGCGGAATCTATTGCCTGAATGCTGTACTGAACCAAATCCGGGTGGCTTTAACACCGACAAGATATGAACATTGCTCGATGTGTTCTGATGGGGGAACAATATTTAATGTTCACATTAATATTGTTATATTTGCCGCCACTGGCAATGACCATATCTTGTCGGTGTTAAAGCCACCCGGATTTGGCTCAGTACAGCATTCAGGCAATAGATTCCGCCACTTGGCGTTTCTACCTTTAACGGTGTTTGGAATACTTATATTCCAATAGTAATCTCCGATTCCCCATCAGCAACTAACTACACTGATGAGACCTGAAAGGTCGAAACCGGTCTGTAGGTGTTCTGATTGGGGAACAGTTTTTAAGGTTCACTAGATAATTTTTATTTAAATCGGTCAAGCCATTTTTGAGCTATCGTGCACGCAAGTTCAAGAAACGTGGTTTGAGAAAAAACGCGTTTAAAGTTTTTAGCCTGAAAAGCACAATATGATAAGAACTCATATTTCCAACTTTTAGAGGCGTTTTCTTTGTCAAAGTTCACGCAAAGGATTGGCTGTGACTGCGCGCCTTATACACAACGCGACGAGATCAAGAAAGCCATATCTTTTAAAAATTTATAAATTTCGGCCTGAAACTTGTCACAAATATTTTTTAATCAAAATCAAAAAATAGATTTTTTTCTTTTATCATGAATCAGAGACATATGATTTGCAATTCAGAATATTTTTGTGGCAAATATTGTATTTGCAGAATCAATGACATTTTTTAAATACAAGGTATTTAGAAACTTCCTACTTTTATTTCCATCCCATTAAGTAAATAAAAATAAAAGTGAAGATCTCAGAGTCAAATGGGTGAACTATTGGAATCGGCAACAATTTTATAAGGCAGACGGCAAACAACAGGAATTGGTGGCTACGTAACCATAATCTATGAAAACAATTGGAGGCTAGCGTATGTTCTGGCAAAAGAACAGACCAAGGGTGAAGTTTTTTTTTTACATGTAGTGGGTCCATCAATGACCTTCACCTACCGACATACTACGGTTTCTTGTAACGTTTGTCTATGTCTTATATATTATGTGTAAAGTTGATCCAGTGACTATGACAGGAAGAGTCGACAATCTAGCCGAAAAAAAAAAACTAGTGAAGCTTTTAAAGGATCTACAGTTGTAAAACAATTTTTGCAAGTTCAGATTTAGGCTACTAATATTTACAATATCAATTAAATGTAAGTTATTAAATCCCATATATCGGGTGTGCATAAATTGGCGATATTCTTCCTAAAATTCTGAATAGAAAATGAGGATGAAAAAATGTTCTATCATGCCACATATGGCATCAGGAGCCAGTTAAAAGAAATGTACATTAGGCAACATCGCATTCCTGGGCTGTCCTGTTATTTCAATAATCTCTTGATTAATTATGTGGGTTAGTTCAGAGTAAAAGATAATAAATAGATAGAATGGGGTTTATTTACAGATGTACCGGGTGACCCAGAGTTCTGTAAAAGCCCCATAACGTATTTGCTATTTGAGATATCGACTTTTAGTTTTCTTGAACTGGTACTCACACTTATTCTACATATTTTAAAAATATGTATGTTTTTGTACAGGGTGTCCCACTATACATAATAGACCAAAGTTATGTTTTTTTAAATGGAACACCCTATATATTATACTTTATTTTCAACCCTCTTAATAAGCTAATAAAAATAGTATAAGATAGTAAAGGTCTATTATGGACGATTGGTTAGTTATGGGCAAATTTGTACCAAAAACAAGGACACATTGCAAAAATTGCAGAAGTGCTCCTAGCAAAGCCATCGTCATTTTTTATACACTGAAGAATTTTCCACATCATAAAGAATAATACAAATCGGCTTTGGTTCTTTTTTATTGATACTGCTATACAGGGTGTCAACATACGCAAAATATTGGATAACTATTTTTTTTTCAAATGGAACACCCTATATATCTTGCCACCAGTGCATGGAATTTTTAATAAGCTTTCCAATGATGTACAATTTGTATAATGAAATATTAAGGATTCTTGAGATTTATCCATAAAAACATTTTTCTTTTGTCGCCTCCTGCTCACTTTTAGATTTTCAGCCAAAACTATGCATTTCTGAAAAAATAATAGGAGACCAAAGTTGTAGAGCGGAAAATTTTCGATCGATATAGGTCTTTCGACTTTTCCAATAATGCGTGCATTGCCCGCCAGAGTGCCCAAAATCGAGACCGTATATGCATTTTAGCGTTTTTCTCAAATTTTTTGTTAATTAATTGCACTATACTTTATTTTCCACGTCCTCTAGCAGAAAACTGGGTAATTATAGAATTATTCAAATGACCTACATCTATTGAAAAAATTCCGCTCTACAACTCTTAAAAGAAGCAATTTTTGCCCAAAATGCATCGTTTTCGCTAAAAATACAAAAAACCATTGAAAAACGCAAAAATTGATACATACATTTTCAATTTGCATTTTAGGGAAAACTATGCATTTTTGGCAAAAATTGCTTCTATTAAGAGTTGTAGAGCGGAACATTTTCAATCGATATGGGCCATTTTAATTTCCCTATAATTTCCCGTTTTTCCGCTAGAGGGTGCGGAAAATAAAGTATAGTGCAATTTATTAATAAAAAAATTGAAAAGAAAACGCTAAAATGCATATACGGTCACGATTTTGCGCGCTCTGGCGGGTAATGCAGGCATTATCTTAAAAGTTGAAAGAACCACATCGATCGGAAATTTTTCGCTCTACAACTTTGGTCTCTTATAATTTTTCATGAAAATGTATAGTTTTGTCTGAAAATCCAAAAATCAGCGGAAGGTGGCAAAAGAAATATGTTTTTATTGATAAATCTCAAGAATCCTTAATATTTTGTTATACAAACTGTATATCATTGGAAAGCTTATTATAAATGCCATAGATTGGTGGCAACTTATATAGGGTGTTCCATTTGAAAAAAAAAAGTTATCCATTGTTTTGCCTATGTTGACACCCTGTATATCACTATGATTAAAAAAGAACCAAAGCCGATGTGTATTATTCTTTATGATGTGGGAAATTTTCTAGTGTATAAATAATGATGCTATCTTTGCTAGGAACGCTTCTGCAATGTTTTCAATGTGTACATGTTTTTGCCACAAATTTGCCCATAACTAGCCAATCGTCCATAATAGACCCATACTATCTTATACTATTTTTATCAGCTTCTCAAGAGGGTTGAAAATAAAGTATAAAATATAGGGTGTTTCATTTAAAAAAACATAACTTTGTTCCGTTATGTATATTGGGACACCCTGTACAAAAACATACATATTTTTAAAATATGTAGAATAAGTGTGGGTACCATTTCAAGAAAACTAGAAGTCGATATCTCAAATAGCAAACAAGTTACGGGGCTTTTACAGATCCCTGGGTCACCCGGTATATGCAAGGTAAAACAGATTATGAGTAAATAGTAAAATCCATTGTAATTGAACAAAACAAAACGAAAATAACACAGAAACACAAATACACTAAAACGCGGGCACTAAAACAATCTGATAATAACGAGAAGAGCAGAATTGGCACAAACTTGGAACTAGCAGGTTTGAATGAATTCGTTGTGTCAAAAGTGACATAAGCGGGTGTGACGTTGCTGGACGTATTTTTAATGAAAATAAGCTAATTAAGAAGTGCACGTTTGAGATAGAAAGAAATTGCAGAGTTTTGTGTAAATTAATATAGAATACTAACGCATATTTAACGACTGAATGTTCAAACTTTGCGGATCTCGTGAAGGCTCAGGAAGCATGGTATAACATTTGAGAATTATGATAAGCTGCTTAGAATTTTTGGAAGAATATCGTCACATGTAGATTATCCGCCAATTTATACACACCCGATGTAAGGCTATAGTTTAGGCGTTTTTGCATTCCACGCTGTATCAGTAGAACCTCATGCAAGATTGATTATGCATATAGTTTTTAATGTGAATCCATTATTATCCCATATTTACACTTCAGTTTAAAACCATGTAAGGGTGGTTTTCGAATTTTTCAAAGGGGCGCTTTTTTAAATTCCAAAATCAAAATTTTCAAAAAGTTTTTATCATCTTAATCCTTGTATTTTAAAGAAATGAGTATTTAAAATGCGGCAAAAATATACATGTCCCAACCCTCTATCGCAATCTATCTGCTATCGCAATTCAAAAATATATTGATCATGCGATTTTGAGCAATTTAAAATTTTAGTAGAGTCAACTTTTTTCCAATTTGTTTAAATTGTGTAAAATGGCAAAACAAAATTTACTGAGTGATATAGAGCATGTATTTACTGTATAATTATGCCATACGGGTGAAAAAATCATCCCGACAGCTTCTGCTATGTTTGAGGGGAATTGACTTTAAAAGGACAAAGAAAATTCTTTTTCCGCTTCTTAAAACTGCTTATAAATTTTACTCTGATTGCCAAGTTCGCGATCAGGACAAGAATTAGGCTCTAACACGTAACTGCACTACTATTTACAGTAGCTTGACCAAACGGCCGAAAGTCACGCGTAAATCAATAGGTTGCAAAACAACGGACAAATCGATCGTTTTTAATGATTTTTTTTACAATCTAAGGGGACAAATCACCAATATGTACCTCTTTGCTGCACATGTCCATCTTTTCGAACTTTACACCTCTCTAGCCCCTCAGAAGTAGTGATATGGTTAAAAAAATCCTCTTGATCCCACCAAATGATTCAAAAGTGATCAAAACAGGTTGGGGGCATATTCGGATACAGGAAGTCATTTTACATTAGAATCAGTAGGAATGGTGTGAGGGCTCGATTTTTTTTCTTTTTTGTAGACCAGTGTATTCAGCTGGATTGTGCACATGCGCCAAAAATTATATGATTAAAATACAAAATACCTTGAATTTGCCTTTGTTTTGGTATATACAAGTATATTTTCTTCAACATTAAGCTTGCAAATTACCAACTAGTACTAAAAACAAAGGGTCAGACAAAACGTGTGTGTTAAATTTTCTGTGCAGTAACTTTAACTCAAGAAGGCAAACCATACATAAGATAAACTTAACTATCTGAATAGTTGAATTCATTTTGACAATTAGTCGCTAAATATTTTAATAATTCCTTCCAAATAAATTCTGATCATTGCTTGTATCGAAATTTGCGCCATAATAGCCAAGAACATTTTTATTCGAAGAAAGGGTACCTACGGTTAAGATAGTCAAAATGCCTTTTTTGACCGATAATAATAAATTTTTAATTTATCCGATAAGAGGGTGTTTTGGGGTGTAAAAATAAGTTCCCCATGGTCAGTGGGTGGACAACCCTCTCCGCCCTCTCTAGGAGTTAAAAACTGTTTTTTTTTTAATTAGTTTTTGTACTGACGAAAGAGTACATGAAAAAATTCTGAAAAAATTCATTCGATTTTTCAACTTTTTTAAGGGTTTATACCATTTTTCATGCCCGTACGTCAACATTTTCTGGCAACAGGTGGAAGCTTTAAAAAACGAACATTTTGGTTTTAATTTCACGTTTGTACTTAAATATTCGCCGAGATATCACATTTTGAAATTTTCGGAGCACTTGGTTTCAGGCATCAAAACGATGAGAAACTTTAGTTTTTCACTAAAAAATCACCAATTACTGTTTTATACGGCGTTTTTATTGAAAATAAAGAAATTTATTTTTCCACCGCAAAACAACCTCGTATCGGATAAATACAACAATCTAGGGTTAGGGGCAATTTAACTATCTTAACCGTAGGTACCCCTTTGAATAAAAATGTTCTTGGTAATAATAATAATAATCATTTATTTACGGATAGAACCAATATACAAATTAACAAAAGAAAATTATCAAAATATATACAAATAAAAATAAATACAAATATAGAGAAACAAAATCAAAGTAAGCATTTAAAAATTAAAAATCAAATTATATATGTAGAGGCTAATGACAAAGTTAGAATATTTAATGATGCGCAAAAAAACAGATGAAGATTCACAATAGTATATTGAGTGGAGCAAATCGTTCGAGTGATTAATAGCCATTATATGCGAGTTGTACACTATACTTTGTTCACGAAAATTAAAATCAAAATTAAAATCAAAATCAAAATAAAAAAAAACAAAATAAAAATTAAAATCGAAATTAAAGTTGTAATTACAATTACAATTGAAAAAAATTAAAATCAGTATTAAACAGGGTAAACAAAAATATTATCATAAATCGCGTTCTGTGAATTAAAGCGCAAGTGCGTGTGCGTGTTTAATAAGCATATTAAACACGCAAATGCGTCTTTAATGAAATTGAGGGTTAAATGTACCCCATTAATGTTGCCAATAGAATTAAATAATGTGCACATTATAACATTTTCGTGAACAAAATATGTTAAAATTAGGAACATGTATTTATTGGGCTGGGCTATTGAAACTGTAATTAGTTTTATGAAAAGGTATCCTAAATAGAGGTATGTGACAGCTGTAACCGTTGTCGGATTTGACGTAATGACTTAGCATATCCAAAATAACAGAACATTTGATCCCACCATTTATAATTTTATACAAAATTAACATATCTGCATATAATCTCTCAAAGTATTTTGGAGAGAATTTCCGGAATATTTTTACTATTTTATTTTGGTGAAACCTGGAACGATATACAGCGTATCATGACAGACCACCTGTATCAGGCTTTTTTTGAGAAAACGGCTAGTCATAGAGAGTTGGGACAACAAAAAAATTACAAAAGCCGTATTGAAGAATCGAATGGCATCCCTGAGAGCTTGTCCAGAACTCCAGATTTTTAATTGGCACGATAGGTCGAAAATTTAATAATCAGATATTATTCAAAATAGGTGCCAGTAACAAAAAAGTTGCTTGGATTTAAAGACCTTTTAAACGATACTGTGAATGGTTGAAGATAATCAAAAAATGATTTTAAATTATTATTCTCCGGCTTATCGAAATGCCAATTTAAAAAGAAAACAGTATTTGGTTTTATTTGTTTTTGGTGGATATCTCGTGCACGGCTGAAGATAATAAAAAAAATATTTCAAATTGTTATTCTTCGTTTTATCGAAATGCCAATTTAACAAGGAAACAGTATTTGGATTAATTTTCTTTTGACATAGAGGTGAATATCTCGTGACCGGTTTTAGATAATCAAAAAATGATTTCGAATTCGTATTCTCCGGTTTTAAGAGACCGCGTTGGCCTGGCAAACACCGTTTCTGCTTCCAGGTCTCGAGGTCGTGGGTGAGAATCCCACACAAAGGGATGAATGTCCAGTGTTTATAAATGTATATAAAATTACAAAAATATTGTTCTCTATTCCAATTTCCAACACAATCAGAATTTCTATTAACCATCCTTTAAAAAAAATATATTTTTCACGTATAAATGTATGCGCGTAGACAGTGGCGGCTCGTGGAACATGTTGATGGTGGAGCCACTTATACAATATACCCACTATACCTTGCTGAGTTTGAAACTATATTTAGTACCATGGCTCCTTGGATTTATATAACGAGCCGCCCCTGTCTTCGACAGCAAAATATACTATTTTTGACGATTCAAATTTGTTGAAAAAAACTATTTTTATTAGCTGAAAAATACTGTTTTTGACAGCTCAAACATACCATTGTTGACACACGAAAAATACCATTTTTGACAAAAAAAAAAATACTATTTTTGACAGTCAAAAATACTAATTTTGACAGCAAAATATACTACTTTTAACAGCGAAATATGCCACTTTTGACAGCTGAAAAATATAATTTTTGACAATTCAAAAATGTCGAAAAAAACTATTTGTATTAGCTGAAAAATACTGCTTTTGGCAGCTGAAACAGCATTTTTGGTAGCTGAAGAGTACCATATTCAACTTGAGGCAGCCGAAAAATACCATTCCCGACAGCTGAAACATACCTTTATTGGCAGATAAAAAAAACAATTTTTGACAACAAAAAAAAACATTTTTGACAGCAAAATATGTATACAGGTTTTGATGGACAGCTGAAAAATGCCATTTTTGACAGTTAAAAACGTTCAAAACATGCTGCTTTTGATAGCTAAAAAATACCATTCATATAGGTGGTAAATGCCATTTTTGGCAGCTGAAAAATATCATATTTGACAGCTGAAAAATTACATTTTTGACAGCGGAATAATACAATTCATAATAGATGAAAAATACGATTCTTGATAACAGCAACATACTATTATTGACAACTATATCATACCATTATTGTCAGCTAAAAAATACAATTTTTGAAAACAAAAAATATAATTTTTGACAGCTGTAAAATGCCATTTTTGACAATTAAAAAATGCTGCTTTTAATAGCTGAAAAATACAATTTTTATAGGTGAGAAATACCTTTTTGACAGCTAAAAAGTACCATTTTTGACAACGGAACAATATCATTTTTAACAGTTGAATAATACTCGTTAACAGTTGAAAAATACCATTTTTAACAACTAGAAATACCATTCTTGACAACTGCAACAAACTATTATTGACAACTCTAACAAACCATTATTCTCACCCAAAAAATACAATTTTTGACAACACAAAAAATACAAGTTTTGACAGATAAATATGCCATTTTTGGCAGTTAAAAAATGTCAAAAAATGCTGCTTTTGATAACTGAAAAATTACATTTTTATTGGTTGAAAATCGCATTTTTGACTATTTTTTAAAGTTGTATAATACACTTCTAAACAGCTGACAACTACCATTTTGAACAGCTGAAAAATACCATTATCGACAACTGCAACAAACCATTATTGACAACTGTAATATACCATTGCCTGCTAAAAAATACAATTTTTGACTACAGAAAGTCAATTTTTGACAGCTGAAAAATGTAATTTTTGACAATTAAAAAAACGCTATTTTTTGGTAGCTGAAAAATTAAATTTTAATAGGTGAGAAATACCTTTCTTGACATTAAAAAACAAACATTTTTGACAACTGAAAAATATCATTGTTGACATTTGAATAATACAATTCTTAACAACTGAAAAATACCATTCTTGACAATTGCAACAAAACATTATTGACAACTGTAACAAACCATTATTGTCAGTTAAAAATACAATTTTTGACTACAAAAACTCAATTTTAGACAGCTAAAAAATGCCATTTTTGACAAATAAAAAATGTTGAAAAATACTTTTTTTGATAGCTGAAAAATACCATAATAGGTGAGAAATACCTTTTCTGACAGCTGAAAAATAACATATTTGACAACTGAAAAATATCATTTCGACTGTTAAATAATACATTTCTTAACAGCTGAAAACGTCAATTTTTAACAGCTGAAACATGCCATTCTTGACAACTAGAACAAACCATTATTGACAACTGCAACATACCATTATTGTCAGCTAAAAAATACAATTTAAGACAACAAAACTGAAAGAACGATTTATCTTCCTATACCAAAATAACTGGTGAAAAAGTGTTTTAAGAATTAATTTAAAATGCTTGCTGAGCTTGAAACTACAGGTTGTGCCGTGGCTCCTGGGCTTTATATAACGAGCCGCCCCTGCGCGTAGAATGTATTGCAAACATTCTTTTAAATTCTTTGTATGTATCTCATTACAATTAAGATTAGACAAAAGAAACAATATTTCGTTTCAATTATAATATTCTTTGGACTAGCGAATTTTGGGTTTAAGGCGCATCGACAACTGATATCTCGTGAATCTGTGAAGATAACTGAACATTTCTTTTAAATTTTCATTTTACGAGTCATTGGACTAAAACCTAGATAATAGAACAATTTGTTTAATTTGTTTTTGTTACATTCTACTAACAGTGTATTTCGCAAAGGTGGTAATAAATATAACTCTTAAATTGACATAAGTCTGGTATTATATTTTGGGCTGTGTTTCAAATGGTAAAGGGAAAGGATAAGTTGAAGTTAGTTTCTGCGGTTACTATACACATATTTTAATCGATTTTTACTCTTTCACAATGTTTATTTATTAACAAATTGTTTTATATTTCGATGTATTTTTATCTTAAATCCCCTTCTGAGGTTCCAGTTCTAATTTAAACAATAACGATTTAAAAATGTATTCGGTGACTGTCAGTGACGCAACGAGGTATAAAGAACGCTTACACAGCTGAAAATATAATACCGGCTGACTAAAACCTGGCTTAAATAAATGTTTGCAAAATCCACGGTAAAAGCACTGCCAACGACAAAGAAAATACTTTAGGTATCTACTTTCGCAATATCATGACTCATATGTGACATGTGTAATTAATAAATTAAGGAGGCGCCCTCATGCTGTACATTACTTGCGCCTTGGGCCGGCCCTGCTTCAGAGAATGCCCCCCCTATTATACAGTGCGTTTTTTTATAGATGCACCATAGGGATTTACGTGTTAAAATTTGTATGTCTGTTAATGGTTTTCCTATTGCAAATTTTAGTATAATTTTTGGTACGCTTTAAGTTTGCATTGTCTTTCACAACTTCTAATAGTCTTTATAAAAAAAATCGCAAATTTTAAAGAAATTTAGGAAAATATTTTTCGATTTTTTGGTGCTTAATTATTATTTGTTTTATTAATAGGTGCTCTTGTTAACAATTAATCAACAATAAATAACTTACAAAAGTAGTAAATACGTATTAAAATATAAAATACAACTTGATAAAAATTTTGCTCTGGAAAATATTTAAATTTATACTAATATTCAAATTGTTTCCTGTAACAAGCTAAACAGTAACCTAGTCTATTTTGAAAATGTCTTTTAACATTTTGCAATTGCTTAACAGTTATTCCATTAGAGGCATCGATTATTCGATCTGTTAGTTCTTGCAAATCTCGTGGCCTGTTTCTAATGTTATCAAACGCTTTTGTTTGTCCTCCTCTGCGAATCAACAGTATTATCCCAATTTACATTTTGTTCACCTCTGATACATCCATGCTTAGATGTAAATACGAAATATAAAATCCAACGTATACAAAATTCATGCCTGAGATTAATTTTCGGAATCAGAAAATATGAAAGAATCTCACATAAACTGTGTGACTTACAATGGTTGGATTTGAATAATCGTCGCATATTGCAAAGCTATTGTTTGTTTTACGATATAATTACTTTGAAAACACCTTTTTATTTGTATGAAAAATTTAAATATCGCTATGACGTTCATAATATTACTGTAAGAAATCATGATCGCTTAACACCCCCAGCACACAAGACAGCAATGTTCGAGAGATCATTTCACTATACAATCGTTAAGTTTTTAAATAGCCTTAGTTTTTCTTGCAGCAATAAGATAAGTAAATATATATTTAAGAAAACAATCTTTAAAATGCTTTATACTCAACAGTGTACATCGTAATTTTTATTTTTTTTAAATTCAATTATTTTTGTTTAAATGTATTTATCACTGTATTAAGCTAATACTCATGCTATGATGGTGTCTTAATTTTATAACTTAATTTAATTATTCCAAGGTACAATGGAAGAACAGAGGGTGTCCTGACACCCATTTGAATTATATCTTGTTATTTTCCTCCGTGTTAGACGAAATTGCTTTTTTTGTATTGCATTATATTCAACTTATACTATACATATGTCAGTATTTAATAAGTGTTGTAAATTGTGGGAAAATAAAAAAAACAATTATTATTATTATTATTATATTATTTGCAACAAGTTAACACATTCACTTTGCATGAATCTCTAAAAAATATTCGGCTCTGCCGATTACGCTATCGGACCAGATTACTTAAATGTGTGATTTAATCCTTGAAGCTCCACAGTAGTTATATTCTTGTGTAAGCCAAAAACGAACGTGTTAATGGTCACTTGTAAATATTAACCTACAAAATACTGTAAAACACTATATAATCTTACAAAACGAGTCGAAAGACCTTAGGTCGATGGCCCATGCGATGGTCAAGTCATATTTTTATGCAATATAAATGAAATATCCTTGCTAGTTAACTTATGTCATTAAAGATCTTTTATTTACAAAATAAACCAGTAACCTTCAGGGTTACGCTTCACCAATTGAGCAAATGCTCGCCTGATATCGAATTATGAGATACTAGTGTTACATACCAATCATTTAAATAAATTAATGAAAAGTTAGATAAATCAATTTATTTAATTAGAGTTGATACTATTCCAGTAAATATTCAGATTTGTGTATTAAACTTGAATTAAAATATTATTAATTCAGCAAATATATTTAACTTTGTGGTATTTTGATATCTTTGTATTGTTTATCCAAATATCAATTATTTGCCTTATAATTCAATATTATTTGTGGCTTTAGCCCGAAAAATCAATAAATAATTTGTTTGTTTATAACTCATTTTGTAAATTGCGAAAATATCGTATTTCTCATTAATAATAAATACAAACAGTTCACGAGTGTATATTTAAACTTAAAGACTGGTTTTGTTATATAAGATACAAATGATTATATTATATGTCTACCGCAAATTTGAAAAAAAAGTTGCGCAAGGGGGATGTTTTATCTTGACGACTTTTTTTACGACCGTTTGATATTTACTCAAGGTGGGCCAACTACAATGTGCAAGCACAAAATTGTTCGTACCTCTTTACATTTACACGACTTTCCGAGCTGGTTTTTCCTATACTAATGCAGCGACTGGTTCACATAAAACGAATACCTTACGATGCAACTGCTCCTTGTTTTTTTTTTTTATTGCTATTAAAAAGCATCTAGGGTTACTGGGAAAGGAGTTTTTGCTGAATTAGCCAGATGTATAATTTGCAGATTTAGAATAGAATGCACCTGATATACCTGCAGAGGTCGCGTCAATGTCATGGTCATGGCCAACTACATCGACATCTGCATTATGCAGTTTATTATAACCACAGACCTCGCCTAACATAGACCACAAACACTAAATGGTCTCTTTTTCGAAACGCAACCAGCGTGGATGTGTACCATCGCTACAATAATTAGTGTGTCGCAATAAATAATACACAATGCGTGATAAATATATAATGCGATGCCGGTGACCATGGGATGGTCCTAAAATTGCGCAGGTGCTTATTAGGATTCATGGACGCTAGGCAAATCTGAACGCTGAGATTTAATTGCACAGGTGCTAAACCAAGACACGTGCGCACTAATTAGATTCGGGTTCAAAATAGCAATTATGCAATTTTCGGTAATTTCGAGTACATAATAGCGTACTTCCCCTTTACTAGTTTAAAAGCGCGCAGAAGAATTAAAATTGACACTAAAATCTACAGACTTCGAAAACCAAATAGAGTTGTTTAAGAATTTTTCATTTTCTTTACTGTTTTTGTATGTACGAGAAAGTATTATGACCGTGTGTCTCTGTGTGTGTGTGAGTGTGTCTGTGCGCGCTGTATCTCAAACACGAATAGAGCAATTGATATCAAACTTTGAACATACGTCTTATTTGATAATCGGAAGAACTGAAAAGCTTTTGGTAAAATTTCGTACACCGGAAGTGGGTATAATATTTTCTTAAATATGAAAAATATCACAAAAACATTTAAACAGACAATAAAGACAATAAAGAAATTAGATTATTTTGTTTAAAAACATTTTTCATAAAATCATTGTTATTCAAGAAAAAAATGGATTATTTTTTTTTCATTTTTGGTTTATAATTATGAAACGATAATAGTTACAGCAAATTTATGTAAATAATAAATGTAGAGAATGCCAAAATGAATAACATATAAAAAATAAGTTTTTTTCGAAATCTCTTTAGTTTTTGAGTAAACTGAGTTTTTGAATTTAAAGTATAATATTCTTTTATAATTTTGACGTTTTAAACGTCACTTTCATACGAGTCTACAAAACGCTCGATGTACATTTAAAATATGATTTAAATAGAAAATAAACCATGAAAGTGTAAATAGAAATGATGATACCACATCACCATTGTTTCCAGAAATTGCTGAAATGTTATCTAGGGATCCCAAAACGGATATTTCCGTAAAAAAAAATTTGAAATAAAAATCACGATCACAATACTTTCCCGTACTTCGTAACGGAGAAAGTGAAAATAGTTATAGCGATCTGATATAAACAACAATCTCCTGTTCACACATAATCGTACCTAACAAGCTATCAATCACACGGGTGCAAAACTGATTTTGCCGCCCTCTTTTTAGTACTTATTTGCTGAAAAAGAGTTTTAACTCTTCATAAACACACGAATTTTCAAAAATCGCACAGAAAATGTTTGTTTTTATTAATGTAATAAATTACTCATTTCAGTGCTTATTCGCAAACACCTTGTATATTGCTGGCAGGCAGGCAGAGTGACCATTATCATGAGGGAGGGATTTGTTAATTTAAATACATATGTTCTTACCATTATTTATGATCATTTTATAGGACCATATCAACCATGAAGTAAATTTTGAAATAAAACATTTTTTCTGCAGCCGTCCTGAAAATAAAACTTTCGGCATGATTTATTAAATCGAAAGTACAACTTTACATAAATCGTACCGAAAGTAGTTATTTTCGGGACGATTTTGTTTCACTTTCGGAACGATTTCTATACTTTCGGGACGCTTTTTGTTACTTTCGGGACGATTTTGCGTATATATGTAGGTGGCCTTGACATCACCTTCGTATTTAATTATGACAGCGCTTGTCATATAACATTTATGTGTGTTTTTGCTTTTTTAACATAAAAAAATGGCTGCAGAAAAAATATTGTACGTGAAATCAACGCAAAATCACGATTATGATTTTTGAAATTACACAACTGCCGGATTTTTGATATTGAAAATATGTATAATTTTAAAACGGATTTAAAATCTCACTTTTTTAAGTTGTTCGATTTTTATGATTCAAACGTCAAAATATGGACAATTTAGTGTTATTTAGTTATCTCCGGTCGATGGCCATTGTATTTATTATTTATTATGTATTTAGTTAGTACAATAAACGTTTATTATTATTATTAGTATATGTTTAGAACGGATTATGAAATTTTCTCTTGAAATTAACGCAAAAATTGCAGAAATCTTGGATATAAAAAATTTCCAAGATTTCAAAATCGCGATTTTGATATTTGAAATTGCACACCTGCCGAATGCGTCGTCCGATTTTGATGACTTAAACGTCAAAATATGGAAAATTTAGTGTAATGTTAAAACGGATTACAAAACATTTTCGTGAAATTAACACAAAACGCAAAAACCTCATTTTTTTAAGTTCGAAGATTTTTGAAATTACACATTGAACGCGTTGTCCGATTATGACGATTTAAACGTCAAAATATGGCGAATTTAGTGTTATTTTAAAACGGATTAATATATCTTTTTGTGAAATTACCGCAAAATGTAAAAATTGACATTTTTAATTTTCCAAAATTTTAAAAACGCGATTTTAATTTTTGAAATTGTACACCTGCCGAATGCGTAGTCCGATTTTGATGATTTAACCGTAAAAATATAGGGAATTTAGTGTTATTTTAAAAGGGATTACAATATTTTCTCGTGAAATTAACACAAAATGCAAAATTGCAGTTATTAAATTTCCAAGATTTTGTTTTTTTCTAATTGCACAACTGCCTCACGCATTGTCGATTTTGATGATTCAAACGTCAAAATATAGCAATTTTTATGTAATTTTAAAACGGGTTAAGACATTTTCTTTTGACATTAACACAAAATGCAAAAATTGTATTTTTTAAACTGCCAACATTTTAACTTTTAACTGACGACGAGATTTGTAAAATTCTTTCGGCAAAGTCTTATATTCATCTGAAAGATAGTTAAAAGTGGTTAGAACCAAAAAAATAAATTTGTTGTTCAATTGTTTTTCGGGTTTTAGAGGATAACTCTTCAACGGATGACCAAATTTGACAAATTCTTCCAGCAAAGTGTTGTACTCGCCGAACAGATGCAAGTAAGACCAAAAAAATGAACTTGCTGTATAATTGTTTTTTTTTGTCTTTGGGGATAACTCCTGAACGGATAAATAGATATTGAAAAATTTGCTAGCAAAGTATACACTCACCGTGTACACATAACAAAAAATTCATTGCTCAATTGTGCTGTGGTTTTGAGAAGATAGCTCTTCAACAAAATGGCAGATTTTAAAAATTCCCCCTGAAAAGTACAGTACTCATCGAATAAATGTACAAGACCAAAAAAATAATTTATCTTCAATTGTTTTGCACTCATTAAGGAGATGTAGATAAGGTTACAAAATACAATTCGTCGTTTAATTGATTTCCGTGGACGAAGAATATTTAATGCGGGCTATTTTCCGTCTTTTTTAATTTTTTAGTGCTTCTGCAACAAGTAAAGATTTTCAATGATATATTTTTCTTTCCTCGAAAAGGTGGGGTATATTGTGTATGCTAAGTACCATCAAACATTTCCAAGAGCCGCCACTGGTGTCATTTACCCGTAAGCGTAACTTAAATAAAAATAAATTATGATAATTTTTTAAATATAACTTCGACCTTGCTAAAATTATTAAAAATAATTTAATACATAAAAATATTATGGATGATATGGGACATTGGCTTAGACAGCATAGGGTATTCAGCCACAACCGATTATTTGTGGATATTATTCATATATAAGTGAAATTGGACAACCAGCATTAGTTCTGGCGCGTGGCTAGCGGGCCGGCAAAAATAATAAATATTGAAAAAATATTATTTGATGTAGTTATTAATAATTATTTTGGCTTTGCAGTATATTATCTTTTCATCGGGCCGAGCCAAGCAGGGTTTAAAATTTTCACTATCGGGCCGGGCAGAGCCGGGCTCTCAAAAACACGCTCCTGGAGGGCTCTGATTCTGACATTGACAACACCAAAGCATTGAAGAAAAATAAGCATTCATAACTTCCCAAGGGAATTATGAATATCTTTATAGTTACCGTAACTAAGGTAATATTATCCGTAACTTGTATTGCAAGAAATATCGTTATGTCCCTCTTATTGGCTACATTTTCAACGGAGAGAAACTGTTTTCGAACGAGCAAGTTTTAAGTGTTTTCTTTTTGCTTAAATGCGAGAGTTGTAAATATTACTACACAAGGAAAGTGCAGCATCAATTCAAGAAGTTTTCATTTTTCGGCAAAAATCATGAATTCCTACTAGAACTGACCACTGCGTTGTTAAGTTACTTAAACTCTATGATGAATTCAATTTGGCTAGAACTGTAGGCAAGGGAAATTATTAGACGACCTCTTTGATATAGCCAATTCGGATGCTTTGGAACAATTAAAAAATGCAGAAGATATGAACTTATTCGTCGTCAGTGCCAAAACGGACGACCGGGCTCCATGGACTAGATCAAAAACCAAAACACAAGGAAGAAAGAGCATCGAAGCGCGCTGCAATTGAAGCTCTCAGGAATAAGAGTAATGGAATAATATTTTGCTTCTTATCAGTTTGCCAGATCAAAAACGGACGATTCAACAGCAAGCAGCCGAAGCAGCAGTAAACATTCTTGTCATCGTTTTGCAAATATCAGCAACAGCAGTAGCAGCAGCAATGGTTCCAGCAACTTAAGATGAAGTTTTTGATAGGTGCAAAATCATTGATAGAAATGAGAAAAACTTTGAGAAGCGCGAAGTACAGAAATTCAACACAAATTTAATCGACTGCCAAGAATTAGTGTTGCACTACGATACATGTAATTGCAGGTGTTAAAAAGTTTGATACATTGGCAATAATAGTAATACATAAAGGCAAGGAGCAATTGCTAAGAGTACCTGAAATACCAACATCTTCAGGAGAAGAGCAAGAGAAGCCAAAACTGTTTACCAAGCAGTAGAGAAGTGGGGCATAACCGACAAGATTCAGACACTTTGTTGTGTGCGATACCTCAGCAAGCAATACAGTAAATGGTGGATGCACAATTCTATAATGGTTCAATCTCAAATTGACTAGTTGCGCCGTGGCAAATGGATGGGCGTAGGGTGGGAGAAGGCTATCGGTATAATACGGAGTGCGTTCGTTTGGGACATTCAATGTCAAAAATATCATAATCTGTTGAAAACGGCGTGAGTACCCTGGGGGAGGCACGTAAATCTACGAGCCGAACATCGACTTTCTCTACACTGGTAATAAACCACCTGAATTTGGATGGCAATGTCCATATCTTGTCGGTGTTAAAGCCACCCGAATTTGGTTCAGTACAGCATTCAGGCAATAGATTCCGCCACTTTGGCATTTCTACCTTTAACGGTGTTTGAAATACTTATATTCCAATAGTAATCTCCGTTTCCCCATCAGCAACTAACTACATTGATGAGACCTGAAAGGTCGAAACCGGTCTGTAGGTGTTCTGACGGGGGAACAATATTTAATGTTCACCTGATTTTTGTCTCCAATTGTACTTGGGCAATTGTTCCTCTCGCATGGATTCTCGGTGCGCGGCTCGCCTCCGCATTACCCAGTTTGACTTTGGAGGTCTGTAGAAAAATATATTAATAGTGCTCTGTTGTACCTCTCCCTCTATAATCACATTTTTAAGTTAGATTTGAAGAACCGTTTCGACTTCTTGTACAGACACGGCACTTTACAAAAGATAGAGAAACCTGGTTGAAACACGACAACTGGTAGCAAAAAAGTGGCCGAGGATTCTTGAACATCACCGTTCTATGCAGAAACAACAGCAAGAGATTAACGAGAATTTTTGGAATTAACGATGATATTTCTTGCCAGTATATCGAAGAAATGATATTGTTTCATATAACTCATGCTAGGTGGATGATAAATGCAATTTATGTATTCAATTTAAACCAGTTTCAAGATAATCTTATAAGGAAAAGAACTCTTTAAGAAGAATATGTAATTTTATTGCACGAGTTCATGTTCGAGTTTGGTTTCCGCCATCAGAAGCAATTAAAGCACCTTAATATTATTTCCTATTCATACGTCAATTGACAAATTATCAGGATATTGATCCAGAAATCAGTAAAGCTGCTGCAAATAAATTTACAACCATCTCTAGAACTTAGTTCCTGAAATTGTGGATCTATATTATTTGATAAAAATGTTTCTGCAACGGTTAAGACAAATATGGTTTACATTTTGGTGGAAGCAGACAAAAGTGAGGAAGGGAAAGAAAAAAATACTGAATGAGTACATTCTGCACAAAAATTATTTTTCTTAATTTATAAACATTGAGTTTTCGCTTTTGTAACTCCTGGTACAACATGGAAGAACGATCCTTGTAACAAAAGTAAAATTGAAAAATTTGAGAAGACATTGAGTTTTCGCTTTTGTAACTCCTGATACAACATGGAAGAACGATTCTTGTTATAAAAGTGAAATTGAAAAATTTGAGGGGACATTGAGTTTTCGCTTTTGTAACTCCTGGTACAACATGGAAGAACGATTCTTGTTACAAAAGTGAAAATGAAAATTTTGAGGAGACATTGAGTTTTCGCTTTTGTAACTCCTGCTACAACATGGAAGAACGATTCTTGTTATAAAAGTGAAATTGAAAAATTTGATGGGACATTGAGTTTTCGCTTTTGTAACTCCTGGTACAATATGGAAGAACGATTCTTGTTACAAAAGTGAAAATGAAAATTTTGAGGAGACATTGAGTTTTCGATTTTGTAACTCCTGGTACAACATGGAAGAACGGTCCTTGTTACAAAAGTAAAATTGAAAAATTTGAGGAGACATTGAGTTTTTGCTATTGTAACTCCTGGTACAACATCGAAGAACGATCCTTGTTACAAAAGTAAAATTGAAAAATTTGGGGAGAGAGTTGTTGTGAATGATGTTACAGAGAGAAGTGCCAAAGTCAGTTAGGAATACAATACATTCTCAAAGATGAAACTGAGAAACAATTTGATTTATATATCGATGCCGGAGACCGTACAAAATACCCAACTGCTTCTAAATAATTTCTTAGGAAATAATAATCTTCAATATTCGTTCGTTCACATTATGAAATATATATTGTTGATTTAAATAACGATGCGAAGTTGTGTCAGTTATTAAAAAAACGAATGTTTCAGGAATTGGTGAAACTCTTGGAAACTTTGATTCAGGATATTTTTACACTATTGTTGGTGTTACCTGAGTGTATCCATATAAATTTCTATAAGAAGAAGAAATAAAAAGGTCGAGATTGGGAAGGGTATGCCGCGTTTGAACGGAATTAATCGTTGGATATGCTTGCATTTACAGGAGTACACCGATGGTCTTTATTTTTGGTTTTGCAAATGGAAATTCGACTGCCCGACTGTACAGTGAAAGTTTTCCAAACCGCCAGCCCATGGTGGGCAAAAACATTTTCGGTTAACTGTTCGAATGAATTACATCACATCCTGTGCAACATTCTGTGAATGAAAATGAAGATATTATTCACGAGATAGAGCAAAACCTCCAAAGATCCATTCAATTCCGTATACCCCAATCAAGAGTATGGAGAACCCTTAAAAGTAATCTGCTGTATCCGTTTCATGATCAGTTAGTTCAGCACCTAGAACCACAGGATTTTTCTCAGAGACGTTATTTTTGTTGCTAGTTAGCCCTCTCTTTGGAAAATTAATTTATGGCAATAAAAAAATATATATATTTTTTTTATTCTTGATTTATTTATTTATTTAAAATATACACGGGAAACCCCTTTTAACAAAGAAAATACAATTTGTATGTTTGAGAAAAAAAATACTAAATTCTACCGCCAAGGTTATTAAATCATATAAAGTATGTATATAATATGTGCGTGAATATAATACTGTATTTAATACTAACTCAAGAAAATTAAATAAAAAAGTCTCCATATTTTTACAGAAAAAATATCATGACACACACATCACCGGGACCCGATAAAAGATAGACTTCAAATGGCATCTGCGGAAAAGAAAGGATTAAACGCTAACCGAAAAGTGCATTCCCAAATTTTATTGATTATAATTATTTGTAATAAAATTTGTGTGCGTGTTAAAAATGTAATGTAATGTAAAGAATGAAAAAAAGAAAAATCTAGTTTGCCATAACTCGTTTATTTTTGATCTCTAGAATATACCCCTTAAGTGGCGGGAAAACATCGTGAATCACCCTATATATACTTTGTTATAATGAAAAATAAAATATTTAAATGAATTTAAATATTTTATATAAAACTGTGAGTGAACATTTATCTTAAGAGTATGTTTTCTTCTGTGGAAGCTAGACATTGTTGATCTTGATTACTTAACGCGTATTAGCCATATGCTGCGTAGAAATAGCATTGAAATTTACAAGGTTGGTATTGTTACGCAACGGCAGGTGGTCAATACAAAATGGCGCTTCTGTTAATAATAGATATTTAGTTACTATTATACAATGACTCACAAGAAAGTGATTTAACTATTTCATATCAAGTTTTTTTTTTCATTCACATGCTGGATTATTTAATTAATGAAGCATCAAGTAATTATAATTAAAATATTTAATGAGCTCTTCCTGTTGGGTGAATTATTTTTGAATGGGCTTTCAAAAAATTCATACAAACTTATATAATCAAGCAAATTATGAGTATTGTTAGATTTTCGCCTGCCGACTCGCCAAACAATTCCTACTTTCCACAGTAAAAAAACTGTTTTACCCTGCTAATAGTGTAACATACTATTCTGTGGCTGTTTGTTAGTCATCTATCAAAAATTCAACTTCTATACATGTAATCATCCATTCACGATTAGTTTTAGTTTATTATCGTAGGCACCAAGACGTTTTGTTTTAAGGTTATATTGATGAAGATTCATCATGCTCTGTTGCCAGCACTATTTTCTGATATAATGGTCGCTTTTCCCTTGGATATTTTTCGAACGTAAATAAGCTTGTGATAACTGTGTTAGAATTGTTTTACAGACAATTTTGATATTTAATAGGTATTATTTATTTTAATTCATAAGTAATGTAGGCAACGCTGTTTCATGTTGCATTTTTTAAATTTCAAAATTTACCGCTTCAAACATAATTTAAAAAATATCGTGACTTGCTTTACTAAAAGTTGATCGAGGATATGCCATCATATCAGTATCCAAAGATATTAAAAACTTGTGAGCACCAACTTTACATGATAGACGAATACATGCAGATTTTTGTGTAGTTTATAAATTAGTGAACGGTTTTATAAATTGTTGTGAGCTTCTCGCATATTCAACATCCCCTTCAAAACAAGAAACATTACTGTTTTTAAAGAATCTTTTCATAGATCAAATTTTGCCAGAAATAATGCATTGTGCAGAATGTTTAGATTTTGCAATCTGGTTTGTGTTTCCTCTACTTTTTTTTCTATACGATACATCTTACAATAAATGTAAACGCTATCTAAAATATATTGATGTATCAATCAATATATGTTGTTAGTTTATAATGTTGTTCTTAATTATTAAATCTGTATAGTTTATATAATAGTAATTCTACTTTTGTAATATATCGTTATTGTTATGTATTAGTTATATTGTGCAATATTTTATTTTTATTTCATTATCGTATTCTTTATTTTAAATTTTTCTTGTAAAAAGGTTCATGTCCGTCAATAAATAAATAAATAAAAAAATAAATATACGTATTTCATAAACTAAAAAATATCATTTTGGGTCTATAATTATTAACAAACTTAAGATAAAATAGGCTTTTTTGAAATCTCTCAATGCTAAATATCCTCAAAATTCCTTTTATACCACCAAATCAGAGAAAGTTACATGATGGCCAGATCAATATTTTTTTTATATTTCTCTCAAAAATTCATTAATTTTTTTAATGAAAATGGTTTCGAAACATGATATAATTTTTATATAATTTTACTTCCGTAGAGAAACATAACTTTTGGATAAAATTGTTATGCCTGTGAAAAGCAACTTAATCACGATTTCTTGACAAATCGCTAATTTTCTAATTATAATTAGGGATAAGTCGGGATGCCGGCGAAAAACAACTTCAACATTATTTTTTTTACAAATTGGTAATTTTCTGATTTTAAAAGAATGATTTAAACCATTTTGAAACATTCAAATTATCGCTTTTGAAAATACCAATTGTATATAGTATTGACAGTTATGAAAGTATGTATCTCTGCAAAATTGATTTGATGAGCCGGAGTGTAGGCAAATAATGTTATGAAAGTAATGAAATAATTTACACTAAAGTCTTCACTTCTTCGAAAAAAATACAATATCGATTTTTTAAATTATTTTTTCGAGACTCTCGAAGTAATCCTCGACAACGTTGTCGAGTTGAGTTAATCCGCCATTTTTACAGCACCCTGTATATATACTATTTTTCACAAACGGGATATTTTAAGAGCAACATTCGTTTTTAAAACCTAACCTAGAAAAAAAACGGCAGCAGTGACAGTTAAAATAAATAATGGAACGTCGTGGCATAGAAATATTTATTTCTCTCCCTTGGCCGAAAAATGTCGCGATTTCGACAGCTGAGAACTCGAGTTTCTCTCTCATTTGTGAAAAAATATTATATATACTCTGGCCGCGTTATGAAGGCGTCTAAGGTTAATCAAGGGTCGGAAGGGCCGCCCTCATCAGAAGTGATTAGATATTTTGTTACTTTACACTCACAGATGTTTACACTTTACTTGTTAGCCGTTGGTGCACTATCGGCTTCAATGTATAAATTAGTGGTTTTTTAAAGGTTATAGATAGCGCCTCAGATGCCTTCATAGCGCGGCCGGACTTTACTTATGTATTACGACGTGGTAATGACTTATTCCAGTTTTCTTTTTTAATTTTATTAATTTAGTACAAATTACGCATTTTTATTAAAAAAAAATAGTACTTTCACACTAAAACTAATACAAATGGTCCAACACTTCATTAAATTGACGGCATTGATGTATAAAAACGT
Organism: Ocypus olens; assembly: GCA_910593695.2. Taxonomy (NCBI): domain Eukaryota; kingdom Metazoa; phylum Arthropoda; class Insecta; order Coleoptera; family Staphylinidae; genus Ocypus; species Ocypus olens. The sequence continues at coordinate 34,613,777 of OU343053.1, forward strand.
AATTACTTGGAAAATTATAGCCTACATGGAATTATGACATTATATCAAAATCAATTTATCACATAGCAACGAACTTAATACCCCAACTGACATTTGATACAAATATCTCATCAAAACGAGATTTTCTATTATTGATTTCATCTCTGCCGTGTATAATTTGATGAGTAACAGGTAGCTTTCACCTTTGGGTTACAATTGCTAATTACGATCTTTAAAGCAATAAATCTACATTATGCGAGCACTTCGTCAACACTACGTATCATTTTTATGCTAATGTGATTTAATGTGTTTGCATATCTGGTTAATGCACATAATAACTTTATTTCGTACGCTATTAGTTGAATTTCATTCAACTAACTATCGACTAAATCAGTATTTCTGAAATTACCTTTGTGATTGCTGCCCACTTCCACAAAGTATTTTAAACAGGGGATGCTTTCTTAACTCACATTTCAAGATAAAGTTGAAACTCATTCAATTCAACTCAGTGACTTACTTGATCATCGCAGATTTGAATGAAATTTGGTAAAAGGCAGAGCCCTGCACAGGCCCTCGGATCGAGCAAGTCTTAAAAAACTCATTCATAATTGATGACCTATTGAGAATATATGTTGAATTGTTACCGACTATCTTCTTGATTTTAATCTTTGTACTGTTTATATACTTTTATTACATGTATTTACCAACTTGTGTTACCATAAAAATGACTTTAATATTGAACCATTGAACAGTGAAAAGATTACGTGACCGAACGAGCTTACAACTCCCTTATGAGAATCAAATTCAGACTCAATTCGGTTGTATAAGTGGCCAGTTCAGAATATTTGTGTAGCAAATTTTTATTTTTTGGTCAAGAAGTTTATATAGAAACTGACATTTTTGGAAAATTGCCAAAGCAAGTCTTCTGCAATACAACGTACTCAGAAAATGCATGCCTGTATTCCCATCTCATTAATTCATCAAAAAGCGAAGATCTTCTCAGAATCTAACGAGTCATCTATTGAATCGATAACGACTGCAAATAACAGAAATTAGTGGTTACATAACCATAATCTTTGAAAACAACTGCAGGCTAGTGTAAGTTCTGGCAAAAAAATAGAACAAGGATGAAATTAAGGTTTCCTTTTTACATCCAGCGGCTCCATCAACGTCGTTCTCCTATCCCAGAAGACAAGATATACTATGGCTTCCTGCTCCTGTAAGAAAATGTCATAATCCGTTTTAAAATGACATTAGATTCGCCATATTCTGGCGTTGAATCATCCAAATCGGACAACGTGTTTAGCAAAAATCAAAATTGGAATTTTAATCTTCGCACATAAACGTTTTGCATTATTTTCTGATATTTTCGAAAAGTTCGCGAGACCGACAACAAATCTAGACTCAAGGGAGAGGTCATTTGCCTCTTCCTAGGAACAGCCGATGTTTTCAAGAGAAAATGTCGTCATCCGTTTTAAAATAACACTAAATTTTCCATATTTTGACGTGTAAATCATCAAAATCGGATAAGGCATTCGGCACTTGTGAAATTTCCAAAATCAAAATGCGATTTTAAAATCTTAGAGATTTAAAACTGCAATTTTTGCATTTTGTGTTAATTTTATGAGAAAATTTCGTAACCCGTTTTAAAATTACACTAAATTTTCCATATTTTGATGTTTGAATCATGAAAATCGAACAATGAGTTCGGCAATTCACGATTTTAAAATCTTCAAACTTGAAAAAGTGAGATTTTTGCTTTTTGTGTTAATTTCACATTTTGCAATCCGTTTTAATATTACACTATATTTGACATATTTTGACGTTTGAATAATAAAAATAGAACAGTGGGTTCGACAGTTGAAAAATTTCAAAAATTAGTATCGTGAGTTTCTATTTTGCCGAGTTGCTGCTGATATTTGCTGAACGATGACAGGAATGTTTTTTGTCGCTTTGTCTGCTTGATTAATTTGTCAGTTTTTTTTTATATATAGCAAACTGATGCGTCGCAAAATATGAGTTTCTATGTTCAAACTTTGAAAACGTGCAATTTTGGTATTGTACGTTTATGAAAAAACAAAATTAACAAGCAATTTCAATTTTCTTTGAAATCGGGCAATTTTACAAAAAAAATGATTAACCAATTATTAAATTTGAAATTAAATTTTGATGTTAGAATCATCAATATGAGACAACGCGTTTGGCAGATGTGCAATTTCAAAAATAAAAATCACAATTAAAATTTTCGAACTTTGAAATCGTGCAATTTACAAAAAAAGTTTTTAAATTGCATTAAATCCTCCATATTATTACATTAATATTATCAAAATCGGACACCGCGTTTAGCAGTCTTTGTATAATTTCCAAAGTTAATATCACGATTTAAAAATCTTTGCACTTAAAAAGTGCGTTTATGTTAATTTCACGCGGAGCGGATCTAGAGGGTTTCTAAGGAGGACACTCGAAACAAATATTGATAAGAATGAAATTAAAATCTGAATAATACAAAATAAACTTGTATTTCGTATTTACTATCTCTGACTTTTCATGACAAACGACAAACGACAAAAAATAAAACATCTTGGCTCAATGGGCGAGCAAACAAGCCTAACTTATAGTATTACCGGTTGGTCCATTTTTTGTTTTTTTATAAAAGGGTCCTGGTTTTTGAAACAATTGAAAATCGATCAGTCGTTGGCCACGGTATGGTGACGCTAGCCTTAATTTTGTTAAATTACAATATTTAAAAATACCACCCATTTTTAGTAGGTAGAAGGTACTAGCTAGTACTATAAAAAGTTTATGTATGTATGTATCAAAAAGTTTAACAGATGCTCAGGCCCACGGATGACATTTTAATTGTGCCAGAAATTATGGCAATTCTATAAAAAAAAAAAAAAAATTGGCTATACTTAGTGCTATAAGTTAGGATAGTTTGAATTAAATTTAAGAGGATCATTGACCGATCATACAGGATTAGTTGCGTATACCTCTAAAATTGTACATATTTTTCTGCTAAACTGATCGAGTTATACTCTGGCAGTTTTATTTTTAAAAATGGCTAACCATTACTACAGTAGTACTACAGGCTGTCCCATTTTAAATTGCCACTCCAAATATCTCGAAACCTGAGCAACATGGCAAAAAATGTTTTAGATAAAAGTAGTAGGGTTCGGAGGGGGACATATGCTGGTGACCTTCAAAATAACCTCAAGGTCAAACGAAGGTCAACTTTGATTTTTCAAATGGAACCCTCTATTTTTTATTGCGAATTCGTATTCTACTCGTATTCTATGGGCAATGTTTTTTTTTTTAAATGCATTTTTTTAAGAGTTTTCTCCGTCATATTGTTTGAAATCTCAGATGAATCCAGGCTGTGATTCATATATTACCCTCGGCATTAGCATCAAAGGTGCGGGAGCAAAGCAACGCGACAAGCTGTCCGGTGTTCCGCGTGACGTCTGATGGCATTAAGTTTCATCAATATTCAAAATTTTCAATTAAACAGTTAACAGTGCAGAACATGAAGGAGAGGATTAGGGCTGTATTTCGAGCAATTTCCATTCAAACCCTTCGAAATGTTTAAGTAAACTTTCATCAGCGTGTACAAAAGTGCATTGACACTTGATCAAGCATTTGATCTAAGAACGAGATCTAATCTCCAGCCACTGAAACCATCGGCCCTTTTCAGGGCCAATGATGTACAAAATCCCATCGGCAATCTCCACGGGTGACGCTAATGCCGAGGGTAATGCATGAATCACAGCCTGGATTCATCTGAGATTTAAAACATGGCGACAAAATTCGTGAAAAAACTCTTAAAAGAAGCATTAAAAAAAAAGTTTAGAACAAAAAGTTTGTATTTTTTCCCGTAGAATATGATCCCGCGATACAAAATAGGGAGTTCTATTTGAAAAATCAAAGTTGACCTTCGTTTGACCTTAAAAATTAATGCTAAGGTCATTTTTAATGTCACCAGCGAATGTCCCCATCCGAACCCTACAACTTTCATCTGAAAACATTTTTGCTATGTTGCTCAGGTTTCGAGATATTTGGGGAAGCAATTTAAAATGGGACAGCCTGTATAAGTCAGAATAGTTTTAATTAAATAAATTTAATAAAGAAGAAAATAGCCTGAATATATAATTATTCAACCTGTTCGTGACTATAAAATTAAGTTTATTCAGACTATTTTCATCTTTATCAAATTTGCATCTGCAACAAGTGAGGTTGTCTTAAATTGATTTAGTTTTGATTAAATTTGTCATTGCCCGATTACACAGGATTCGTTGCTTATACTTATAAATCTGTTTTTGTTTCTTGCTTTACTGATCAAGTAATACAAAAAAAATAGTGGTACGACCCATTTTGTGTATTCCGTAAAGACCTACTTAAAATTTCCCGGAAACTATGACAGTGATATAAAGCAAATTGGGCTAACCTTCACTTTTGTAGTAAGTTAGGCTAGTTTTAGTTCCAATATGCATTAAATCAAAATCAATAAATTTTTAATATCAACTACAAATTTAATTTTTTTTTCTCATAAACTATAGGAAATATACCGAAACTACCCAGTACCGTATAAATTCCATATGCTAGGATAACCTTATCCACGAATGATCTATTTAATTTTTCAGAAAATTATGAAAGAAAAAACAAAATTGGGCCAATCGGTACTATAGTAGTACTGCCAAGCCGAGATATTTGAATGTCCAATTTACATTAAAAAGCGTATAACCAAATTTCCTTGCAATATAAGCAAACATATCCATGATACGCGTTTCAAGTTTAACCTATCCACAAAATTAATCCGATTTATAAAATCCCAAGTATTTATGCAATACAAATTTTCTTCCTCTGCCAGTGAGGGAACTGCCAAATTTCAGACAATTATCAACGGCTTCCTAACTAAAGAAGCACTTTACTGCTGGGATAACTACTCACAGTATGATTTTAGAGCTCTTTAGTGTAAGATAAGTAGTATTTTATTATTTGTTCAAAGTGCATCTTTTACCTTTGCTCTGTTTTCTTTTAAATTTAAATATATAAGTTATTATGTATGTATACTTAATTATCTAAATGACGTGCAAAGTGAACCATCACTATTAGCATGAAATAAATTATTATGAATATTATTATTACAGGTTAGGCTAGTTTAAGTTATATTTTCAGGGATCATTGACCGCTTATACTAGATTTGTTGTATTTATGATAGTCGTCACTTAAGAATTATTATCAACATCTCTAACAAACTTTCTTTCTAAATGTGTTCAGATTAGAGATTTGCGAAATGACACCTTTTTGTGAGTTGACTCATTGTAAAGAGTGGACTTGAAAGAGTCGACTTTACATGACTCTATAGAAATAGTAAAAATTATGTCTGGAAAAAAGTGATGAGCAAAAAAAATGTCCTTACTTAGAAAATTACCTCGAAATCATACTGGATATACAAAGAGTGGAGTCCATCCCAAAAAAAATTTGATGAGCAAAAAAAAGTCAGGACACTTATTTGCACAGGAGTCACTTGACTCCTCGACTCATTTCTAAGAGTCGACTCACTCATGAGTTACCCATCTCTAATTCAGACACCAGATACTCTAATTCCGGAGGAAAACCCGGTTAATAAATTACCTATTAGCATCCAAATCTAACAAACAATCCGTTTTGCACGCTCATCGAGGCGTCAATGAACGATGCAAACTCATCACGTCAGTGTTACATCAGTTTTTCGAGTTCGAAAACCGCATAAGGTCATGATAAGCACTAGACGAAACCGTAAATCGCTGCTATACACACCTACGTTTTTTTCTTATCATTTTCTCGCCCGAAAATCGGAACACACTTTCTAAACACGATTTTAACACTTTCCAATACTTCTCGCCGTTTTTAAATTGCACGTCTACGTTTGGCCATTATTCGCCAAATGGCGCACGACTTTTGGGACGGCGCCCAAAATTGCTTTTGCTTTCATGACATAGTTTATTATTAGGTGTGTGATTATTTTCGGCAATTGCGGTTTGAAGGGTAAGGACACAACCTAAAAATACAATCATTAATAGGACTAATTAAGAACTTCATCTTGAATGATTATTGCGAGCACAAAAATTATCAAAATTTTGTAAACAATACGAAAATAAAGAAAAAATAAAAGTGTTTTATTTCTTGATTTAGGTCCACATTTGTAATGAAAAATTGTATATACAGCAATAATAAAATTGATACATGGTTAATTTCACGAATTTTATGTTTTATAAGATGCGATTACAGGTTGACCTAAAAAATATCCATGTTCTAAGCATGCAAGGAAGAACATTGTTAAAGTGCATTAGTTTATATAGTCCGACCCAGAGGCCCGATGTCGGGCCGAGCCGGGCCGGGCTTTCCGATGGATAATTTAACCCGGGCCGGGCCGGGTCGGGCTTAGATAAATTTGGTTTTATTATATTTTGGAAAGCAACAACTAAGTGAATTGAAGAAAAATGCTATTAACACGAATTCAATGTATTTTAAGAATTTTAAGGAATACATTGATCTAGTAATTTTATTTATTTAATTTAACCTTTTTCGGGGCCGGGCCGGGCTTTAAATATTCAGCTCCGGGCCGGGCCGGGCCCGCAGCGATTTTAGTTTCATCGGGCCGGGCCGGGTTTTAAATTTTCACTTTCGGGCCTTGCCGGGCTTTCGAAAACCCGCTTCTGCAGGGCTCTGGTCCAACCAAATATTGATCTTTGCAGCGTAACTTATATACCGGGTGAAGCAAGCGGACATTGTACATTATGAACAGTTTCAATAAAACTTCAAGGTGTACATATCGAAAATATGTGTCTTGTTATGACGTTAACTTCCTAGATCATCGAACGGCATTTGGAAGATTAAGTCAAATTAATTACACTCCACCTTGAAACTTTAATTGCATTTATTACGCAAAAAGTTATGTGGATTTCATGTAAATTTCTTTGTTAATGAAGTTTGTGATATTTTTCATATTCGTAGATATGTTTCAAAAACTCAGAATTCGTAAAAACTTATTCTTTGTAAGTTGTTAATTTTGGAATTCTTTACAATTATGTTTTTTATTACAAACACTTTTTATTCTACGAACTAATTGCATTTATTACGCAAAAAAATAGGTAGCCTTTATTTGATTTTGAATTAGAAGTAGAAGAGATTTTTGTGACATTTTTATATACAACGGTTTAAAAAAATTGGGATTACGCAAAAAATACTCTTTTAAGTTGTTCATTTCGGAATTCTTTAGGTTTATTCTGCATTCAAATTTCATGTAACTCTTAGTTTCATAATTATATCCAAACATGATTGTTGAAAAAACATTTAAAATACAATATGCTCATTTCTTTTACTACTTTAAAATTACTTAATTTAAAACATCTTTGCGAAATCTATATCCATTTATCAGATATAACACCCACGGCAGATGTACAGATAACTTTAAAAGACGGTCGGAATTACCTTTAAAATTTTGAATTAGAGAATTTTCACGAAAACAATTTCCCACAATTTATACAAAGTAAAAATAAAATAATCAGAATGAATTCCTGCAATTCATTGTTCTTAATTTGAAAATATAGCATGTGGCTCGTTATCGGAGCAAAAATCAATTCATTTCCTGAGATCGTCACCTTTTGAAGTTCTATTATTGTAACTAACAGTCATCGCAGTTAAATTATATTACATCTTTGTTCTGAGGGTCTTCATTTCAAGTTTCATTGCCGGAGTAAAAGTTGTTATTGCGAAAACCTTTTTTTGATGTTACGTTATTAAAATAATCACGTTGTGAAGATCGGTTTGCAAAGCTACCGTTTTTAGGATGTAACATAGATGAAATCTTTTAGGTACCTACATGATTAGAAAAACAGGAATCTTACTTTCTCCACACAAAGTGCGTGAAAGTTTTGATTAATTTTTTTGAATCCGAAATTTCTTCGGAAATATCTACACTGGTGGAAAAAAAATGAAATATGAAATTCGTGAAATTCGCGAAAAACTTTGAAGTGTCTTCTTTAAATTCATGCATGCGAACTTAAGCGTAAACTTTTCCGCCCCTCTCTAGCACCCCTGTGAAGAAAAATGTTTTTTCAGGAATCCATGTCCAACTTTGACGATGTGTTTGAAAAAAAGTGCATTTTGTAGTTTTTTTTGTTTATTCGTTTGGACCAAATTTGAAGATTCTTTCGAGAAAATATCTCATTTAGGCTCTACTTTAAAGGGGTAAACTCAGATTGGAATGATCCCTTTTCGAACGGTTCAACCCCTGAACAAAAAAAAACACTTTTTGGGCAAAAAACGTCCTACGCAACGTGTACCGAGTTGGAAAAAATGTGTCGACTTGATTCACCAAAAGGGCATTGAAATGTGTTCAATTACCTGTGCAGGATTCAAAAAACAAAGTTCCTACGACGATTTGGCACAAAGTTATGGGTGTTTGAAAAAAGTGCATTTTGTAGTTTTTTGTTTGTTTTTTCGTTTGGAGGGGGGTTGAGCCCTCTCTTTGAGTGGGGGATAAACCGTCTCAAAGAGGACACATTTTACACTTGATTTCTTAAAAGATCGTCGAAATCGGTTGTATAGAAGCCGAGTTATGGCCATTTGAAAATTACCTAAATTTTTACAAATCTCAAGTGTTTAATTTTTTCCGTCAGTGTAATTTGTTTGTTTTAATTGGACGAATGGAAAAATGGACGAATAGTGGTGAGTTAGGTCCACAATTTTTTCCGACCCTACAGAGATCGTTAAAGTGAGCCTTTTTTGACCTAAAATAAAGTTTTTTGTTAATGGAGTTCTAAGGTACAAAATGCGATATTCTTGATTTCGCGCAAACAATGAATTTTCGGGCATACCTCAAAGAACTTGCAAAGAAAATTTTATTCGTGAAAACGAAAACAATTTCCTCGAAAAACTTTGGACTTATGAGTCAAAAAACCACAAAATTAACTTTTTTTCAAACACCCATAACTTTGCGCCAAATCGTCGTAGGAACTTCGTTATTTGAGCCCTGCGTAGGTAATTGAACACATTTCAATGCCCTTTTGGTGAATTGAGTCGACACATTTTTTCCAACTCGATACACCTTGCCAAAGATGGACGTTTTTTTGCCCAAAAACGTGTTTTTTTTGTTCGCGGGTTGAAGGGTTCGAAAAGAGATCATTCCAATCTGAATTTACTCCCTTAAAGTAGAGCCAAAATGGGATTTTTTCCCGAAAGAATCATCAAATTTGGTTGAAAAGTCACAGAAGAGTTATATGAGACAAACCTCAAAATGCACTTTTTTTCAAACACCCATAACTTGTTGCCAAATCATCTTAGGAACTTCGTTCTTTGAGTCCTGCATAGGGAATTGATCAAATTTTAATGCCTTTATGGTGGATCGAGTCGATAAAAAATTTTCCAACTCCGTAGACATCGTCAAAGTTGGACAGAAAAAACTTTTTTTTTCACAGGGGCGCTAGAGGGAGGCGGAAGGGGTTACGCTTAATTTCGCATGCATGACTTTAAAAAAGACACTACAAAGTTTTTCGCCCTCAAAGATTCATCAAAATCGATTGAAAATACGCCGTGTTATGGCGGTTTGAAAATGGTCAAAAATTCACGAATTTCAAGTGTTTAATTTTTTTTTCCTTCAGTATATTTTGAGGTCCCTCGAAACTAGTGTGATGGGCAAAGTGACTCTTTTTGTGATCTGCCTAAGTGAACAGAGTCGACTCGAAGAGTTAGGTCATGGCTCTACTGAATAAATGTGTTCTTCGAGCTAAAAAAAAGGTCCTCACTTCTGACCATTTTTGAAATATGTATCAGTGGGCGCAGTAGCTCAAAAACTAGTAGATATTTTGATATGAAACTTAAACAAGCTTTTGGTAAAATTTTGAAAGGCGAAAACATATTTTATAAACTTTTTGATTTTCGAGAAAAAAATTAAAATAGAAAAATTTGGAGTTTTTGATCTATAATTCTGCAATTATAATATTCTGGAAAGATAAAAATGTGGGTCTCATTGAAATTGTGATGTCGTTACAGAATTTTCTGTTTGTGCAGGTTAAATTTGATGAAAAAATAATAATTTAAATAAAACGAATAACTTTGTTGGTATCACTTTATTAACTTGGAGTAACTATAGTTTCGACAATTTCAGCTTGCCATTTTCAAACTACAGTTGTTCGTTTTATTTGAATTATTCAAAATGTATCACGAAGTCCTAATTACTTATTTGAAAAAATAAACGAATGAATTTGTAGGCTACATTTAATATACATATAGAACCGAAAAGCATTTTTTTTTTGGTTTTTATGATTCATTATGAAAAGCAACTAATTTACAATTAAAATGTAGTTTTACTTATTGTTATTAGGTACTAAAAAAATGAAAATAAACTTAACACAAATGAAATAATCATTAATAATGTGTATTCCCTCCTCTTGCATTAATGAGATGTCGAGTCATACTTTCAATACGATTAAGGATCACATTCTGGTCGATGTCATTCCACTTCTGCAACAGCAACTCTCTCGGCTCATACGACATCTCAACTCATCCGAGGCATGTTCGTTGGGATTTATGTCTGGTCTGAGTGCTGGCCAATCAGCGAATCAAACCGCCTATAGTAATGTCAACGAGAGCTGCGAATGGCTCATCTTGTTTAAGAAATGTCTTATAACTACATCTCTTTCCATATTATATTTGTTAGGAAGAAATAACAATATTGCAGGTACTTCGACTGTACAAATCAATGGAGGATTAGAAAATGTACGTAATCTTGTAGTCTTTCATACTACTGGCGACGTCTAACATGTAAAACTTGCACCATTTTTTCGCTAAGTGTGACTTTGTAAAGTCGGACTTATATTTTAAGTCATGCTTAAAGGGAAGCGTACAACATAGGAATTAATACAATTGCTTTAGTAAGCAAGCTCAAAGTGTTGCAACATCGCAATATCTTGCGATTTTCACTTTTTAACGTTGGCGACATAGCTGTCCTTTTCTCAGATGATTTTGACATCGCCTTTTTGTGCGTGCAGCGTTGCGGTATGGACAGGGAAATAGTGAAAACTCGCCATAATTATTAAGAATTCAATGCTTAATTAAATATTAAATGCGAAAATGCAAATGCCCAAAGAAATCTCCGTGCGCAAAAAGAGAGGTTATGTCATTATCAGTCAGTATTTTGAAAATCAGATTAAGTAAATTGAACACAGTTTATTTGCGGATACGAAAATACGGGAAGAACGGCAATTCGTCCAAATCATGATAATGATCAGCTCTGTTCCAAACCTGAGATAACCGAAATTAATAATTTCCATGAGGTCTAAGTCCTCCTCAAAAATATCGTCCACACCAAAGTTTAATTCTTCAAGGGCCATTTAAAATATACCAGGAGTCTTGTTATTGAAAATAATGTATTGTGCATAAATATCTATCACAAGGGACCACCGAGGGAACGATTTGAAGGTTATGTTTACAGAGTTAAATTTTAAGCCGTCCATTACAATGACTTATTTAAAGTCTTGCTTAAGCTGTGCTTAAAGTATGGTGAAAGCAAAATACTCTCTTAAGAGTTGCTTAAATTTTAAGAATACTTTAAGCATAGCTTAATTACAATGGTGCAAGTGGGCCTAAGTAATATAACATCTAATCAATATTTATTGAGTAAAATTTTGCAGTACGTATCAAAAATAAATCTCCTAATGCGAAATCCAGATAATGTTGATAAATAATAAATATAAATATTTGAAACGAACATTATCCCGATTGTTTTGGCTATATGCAACCCTGCTTATTTACATATTTTCGATTTTGACAAGAACTACGTCTTATATATGTTCATCCATGCGTTTATAGGCAATGGGTCATTCCCAGCTTACTTTAATTCCCACCTCAAAGCCCATAGTGATCATGAAAGGCATAACATGTTCGTATGTACCTGTGAGCTATCAGCGAGCCATTCTGTATGAAGACCAACTCTGTGCGTGTTTGTGAAGATATTCCTGCCCAAACCATAACCGATTCATTTGTCAATGCAAAGTGGAAGATATATTTCTCCGGGTCTTCTGCATACTTGTCGACGTCTGTCTGACCCAGTGAGCCAAAAACATGACCCATCTGAAACAGTACCTTGCTCCAGTCATCATCATTCCATGCCAAAGGATTTCGGGCAAAAGTCAATCTTGCAATTCGACGCCGACGTTGCAATGGTAGACCTGTAGCCATCCTTCTACAAGATGACCCAGCAGCATGAAGCCTTCTTCTAACGGTCCATTCACTAACATTGACATCTCTAATTTCTTAGAGTTGATTTCGCAGCAAAACCGCAGAAGCTGTTCTTTTTTGACACTAAAAAAGGGGTTATCTTTTTGGGAAGTGACTCGCTTTTGCCCGAATCCTGGCCTTCTGCTTATCAGGCCAGTATCTAATTAGCCATTGACTCAAAATATTTTTCATGAATACAGGGGAGATGTATCAAAAGTTAGGGAATAGATTAATGGAGAAAACATTGTTTAGAAAGGGCTTAAGGCTTGCGCTCTTACCAAAAAATATTTGGAAATGAATTAGAAATTATACGCCTGCTTGAAAGATTTCGAAAAAGCATTTTATGGGGTTAACCACGACCATCTTATAGAAGTACTAATTAAAAATAACGTTGACAGTATTATGAATAGGCTATACTTTAATCAAAATGCCGATGCAAGATCGGAAAACGACATCACAAAGAATATAAAGATTAAAAAAAAGGTTCAGGCAAGTGAGTGAGTTGTCTCCTCTTCTCTTCAATTTGTACTAGTGAACTATTTTTAAAGAAGCCCTATTGTAAGGTTAAAATGGAAAAGTGCTAAACAACATCAAATTCGCAGATGATACGGCCATTTTCACTGACAACATTAACGATTTACAGCAATTAGTACAAAACGCAATTAACTATTGGAGGCGGCATGGATCAAAATAAACATAAAAAAAATGTTGATGGTTACCAAGAATAAGTCAACTTAACAATATTTTTGGAGTAAATATGCTGCAGATGTTCTTCATTCCTGGACAATTCCAGTATTTAAAGTTAAAACTGATGCTACTCCTGGTCGTTTAAATCAAGTTAGATTTTTACTTAATCGAACTGGATTTTTTACAGGAATTTAGGAACGTGGATAAAAAAGTTTAATGTCAAATACATAGAAATTTATGTGTTTATTTGGCATGGAAGGATGGACTACGAAAGAACGTCACATATAAAACTGTAAGTATTCGAAATGTGATGCTGCAGGAGAATTTTGCGAGTATCGTAGATGGACAGAATCACTAACATCGGAGTAATGAGAAAAATGATGAGGAATATGAGATCATGGAGAATGTAAACAGAAGATATAAAGATAACACTTAACTTTTTTATACCACTTTGATTTCACTTTACGTGACTAGTTTCAATTATACGGTAATCATTTTCAAACTAAGTGAGTTAAGGTAACTGGTCACGTAAAGTTAAATAAAAGTGGTATAAAAATGTTAAGTGTGTAAATTGAAAATGTACCACGAAGTGAACGCATCCAAGATTCAAGAATAAAAAGACGAAACTGGAATACCAGGATCATGTAATGCGAGGAGACAAATACTAAATACTCAGAGTGGTATGCAAGACAAAATCAAAGGAAAACGAAGGATAGGAAGAAGACGATTATCATGGTTAAGAAACCTGCATGAATGGTTCTACTGTAGCTCTCGGGAACTCTTTAGAGCCGCTGCAAGTAAAATAAAAATAGCTATGACGAGAGCCAACCTCCGATAGAAGATGAGACTATAAGAGGAAGAAGATACTAGAGGAATGGTTTTTACACTATGGCTCGTGAAAAATAAAAATATAATCCTGCTCTGAATTATTGGAAGAATATTTGCAGTCTCTCATAATCCAAAAGATCGTAATGTGAGCAGGGGCGGCTCGTTATATAGAGCCAAGGTGCCATAGCACTACCTGTAGTTTCAAGCTCAGCAAGAATTTTTATTAGTTAATTAATTCCTAAAACACTTTTTCGCCAGTTATTTCGTCTTTCTTCAAAAAAGGAGGGGGGGATATATTGTATAAGTGACTCTACCATCAACATGTTCCACGAGCCGCTACTGAATGTAAGGATACGTTCCCAGTTGGTATTTCGCTTTGAAGCGGTATGTGTGATCCGAGCAAAAATGTAATTTAATACGAAATCGCTTGGGTTATAAAAAAAAACCTTTATTGGCATAATTAAACAAATCCATATTTTCTTCTATGTATAAATACTTTTCTTCTATATACAAACACTATTATCTCCTTTCCCTTCACCTCCTGTCCTCCTTCTCGCGTCCCACTTTCTCCAGTGCCTTTACCCCAGCCCCATCCTCCCTCATCCATTCCGTCACCCTTCTGTTCCCTTTCACTCCCACCCATTCCTCATTCACCCCCTCACATTCTTCCGCCAGGTATCCACGTATCCTTCCCCCATTCACATAACCTACATCTTATATAATCCTCCCCCATCCATTTCTTCCTCACCCTCTCTCCAGACCCACACCTAGCCCTCGCCATTATCATCCTTTCCTCCCTGCTCCACCCACCCTCATAGTTATATATTTATTCACTTACCTAACTGTTGATCTTTTTATTTATTATTTATTTTACAGATTGGATGGATATTCATTTACCAAGGGGCCGGTAATCTTACATTCTCAGTGCGCATTATTTTATTACTTATTCATTATATCGGGCGCCCAACAATGACTGAAGTCCTAGGTGGCTATGGAATCAAACATGAATGTCGATTCTTACTTCAAACAAAATTACCTGCCCTTTTCTGAGTTATAGGGATTCTGCCTCTAAAATATTGCACAATTTCGTTCACATCACATAAATAATAGTTTATCTGTTGTTTGACTGCCAATATTTGACACGTCAATTCGACTATGCGAAGTAAGGATCGACCTGCATGAACGATTTCACAGCCACCCAGGACTTCAATAATTGATCGACACGCGTTATGTCAATTTATTGTATAACGTATGTAAAAAACATCAGATTAATGCACTAATAAAAAAAATGAACAAAAACCGGCAACGTACATAAATAATGACCACTTATTTTTGACGACCAAAGAATTTGTAGTCAAAAATCTAGAAAATCTGTTCTAATAGGTCACTATACTAATGCACTTTTGTTTGCAATTCGCGTGCCCCATTACATTATAAACAACGATAAGAATGTTCGCTTATCAACTCAAAAGTCATAAAACAAAAGTACGGCCTTCAAAGTGGTAGAATAATCGCGGTAGTAAAGCATTTCCTGCATTTTTAAATAATTTCCAGAACGAGTTGAAAATGAAAAGTTGTTCTAGATGCAAACCAAAATCTTTAAAAAAATCACTTGTTTTTATACTAGGAAAGGTAACTTCAAGTGTAAGCCAGTGTTTCTCAACGAGAGCCTCCCGCTCGTCAAAATGATGAATCACTTCTTCCCGCTCGTCAAAATTTTGAATCACCATCGCTCGCTCTTCTAATTTTGAATCATTACCACCTGCTAATCAAATGATGAAATAACCCCCTGCCCGTTTGAAAAACTTTGAACTTTAAAATAATGTTAGTTTTATAATAATAATAATACTTTATTTCCCAACAGATTTTAACATCTAAGGCCCGTTACACAGTCACGCGGATGCTCCGCTCTCCGCGCTCCGCGCGCGGACAATGGCCCGCAATCTGGACGATGAATTTGCTTGCACAGTAGCGCGGTGTCCGCGTCTTTGCCAGTATCTTTTGAACTAACAATCAGTAATGTGCTTGAACCAAATTATTTCCGCGTATTACGTTTTTAAAAAAAGAAAAGCAAAACGTGAGAGAAGATTTTGGGTACAACCCTTATAGAACAAAGATGCATCCCACAAGTATTTCTTTTTCTCAACCTCACTTACTAATAGTACAGTATCAATTTCACTACAGATATTAAAAATTAAAACTATGTTGTAAGTTAAGTAGTCAAACATCAACTAATCGGCTTCGGTTTTGTTCCGTCCGCGCGCGGAAACCGCTGAACTGTGCATGCACTAATTGATTCTGTGGCCCGTCCGCCTCGCGATTGCTCCGCGGGGCGTACGGGCCACGCGGACGGTTCCTCCGCGTCGCGGCCCTCCGCTTCACTGTGTATACTCCCATTACAGCAATGGCATCCTATCCGCGCGCGGAGCGCGGAGAGCGGAGCATCCGCGTGACTGTGTAACGGGCCTAATTACAGGAAAAATACAACAATACATATATGGGTCATTCCATGCTATTTCAACAAAAGGTTGTGCTGCACCATTTTAATTTTTTTTTTATTTTGCACAGTTATTTATACATGTTTCTGGAGTTCAAAACTAATTTAAGAAAAATAAAAATTCTTGCCATGTGGCAGCAATGTCCCCGGATGGAGCATGAAACATGTACATTTTTGTAAATGCAAGCGTTTGCGCAAAGTGGCATAACTTTCTTTCCAATTGTGCAAATTTAAAAATTTTAAAAACTCTTAACTCAAATTAAAGTGCCGAAGAGTTTAGTGTAATTTTTATTCATTATTTGTTTTATTTTTTCAAATATAATGGCCGTCAAAGTTTAGCACTGAAATTTGCATTTTTTTCATTTTTCGGCCTTGCTTTGGACTGAGAAGGGGGCAATACACTCAAACCAAAATTAGTTTGCAAGTACAACGGTAACAATAGATTTTATCTGAGGCAAAAAATCTAAAGTGTTTTAAACCCTTCTAATTTTTTTTCGCTGGAGAAAATTGGCATTTTCAAGAAAATCCGTATTTTTCTAAAGCTGTATCTCCAGTGGGGCACACAGTAAAAATCTGAAATTTATAATACCAATGCTTCTATCCGGGAGCAATACCATTACAAAATTTGGTAACTTTGTTTTGCCTAGTAATAAAAATATTTAAGTTCAAATTTGTAATAATTTTTATGCAATCGGATTAAAAAATGAACTTTAAATATTAGAAGCCGGTACTAAAATGGAACTCACCAGTACTAGCAGTGATTATAATACACTTGTGAATATTATAATCTCTGGTACTAGGCATTAAAGTACTTACCAAGGGTTTCCGTACAACGAGGTGATTGGCGACTCATTAATGCAAATCATAATCCTGGTGATGAAATTTAAAGAAAAGGTACCATGGATCCTGAATAGAAACTTATTATTATTATTCAAAATGATTAAAGAATAAAATTGAATAAAACCATAAAAGTCATTAGACAATTGTCTTAAATTTGCGGCTGTTGGGAGTCAAGCTGCTGATTACGTTCTAGAATTTCTGTGTTAATCATTTTATTACAATTCTGTTAATCCTTTTATTACTATTGAATTTAATTTAAACTATAATATTAATGAAAGGGCACTTTAGTGCTGAGGTAAATGTATTTTTTATGCAATCGAAAATACTCTATTTTCAGATTTAAAATTGTAATTACTTACGTTTTTCATCTAAAGATGTTCTAGCGTTTCAGTGGTAGAACTTGCAGATGTAATTATAGGATATGTTGATATTTGTTTAACGCAAGATCAGTAAATTCTTAAGGTTGGATTAGCATCGCGCGCATGGTTTAAACAATCACAGAAATTCTAGAACGTAATCAGCAGCTTGACTCCCGACAGCCGCAAATTTAAAACAATTGTCTAATAAATTTTACGGCTTTATTCAATTTTATTCTTTAATCATTTTGAATAATAATACGTCTATATTTAGGGTCCACGGTACCTTTTTAAATTTCATCACCAGGACTATGACGCATTAATGAGTCGCCAATCATCTCGTTGTACGGAAACCCTTGGTAGGTATTTTAATGCCTAGTACCAGTGATTATAATATTTACAAGTGTATTATAATCACTGCTAGTACTGGTGAGTTCCATTTTAGTGTCGGCTTCTAATATTTAAAGTTCGATTTTTACTCCGATTGCATAAAAATTATTACAAATTTGAACATAAATATTTTTGTTACTAGGCAAAACAAAGCTACCAAATTTTATAATGGTGTTGCTCCCGGATAGAAGCATTGGTAGTATAAATTTCAGATTTTTACTATGTACCCCACTGGAGATACAGCTTTAGACAAATACGGATTTTGTTGAAAATGTCTAATTTCACCAGCAAAAAAAAATTAGAAGGGTTTAAAACACTTCAGATTTTTTGCCACAGGTAAAATCTATTGTTACCATTCTACTTGCAAACTAAATTTGGTTTGATTATATTGCCCCCTTCCCAGTCGAAAACAGGATCGAATAATGAAAAAAATGCAAATCTTGATGGTAAATTTGAGGGCCAATAAATTTGAAAAACATATCAAATTATGAAAGAAAATTAAACCAAAATATTCACCACTTTAATCTGCGTTAGGCGATTTTCTAATTTTTAAATTTGCTCAATTCGAAAAATTGTTATACCACTTTGCGCAAATGCTTGTAATCACAATAATGTACATGTTTCAAGCTCCATCTGGGAACATATCTGCCACGCGGCAACATTTTATTTTTTTCTAAAATTAGTTTTGTACTCTAGATACATGTATAAATATCTGTGCAAAATATAAAACAAAATAAAAATGGTGCAGCACAACCATTTGTTGAAATAGCATGGAATGACCCATATACCAAATTAAACGGCATGTTAAAATAGAAAAACCTTAAAATTAAAATAACTAAAATAACTATAATAATATAATAATGTTATAATAATAATGTTAATAATGTTTATTTGTGTTGATACCAGTAAGTTTACACATGTCAGCATACATAATTTAAAAAAATTAAAATGGTGATGTGGCCATCATGTTACTTTCTCCGACTTGATGGTATTATTTATATTTACGCTTTCATGATTTATTTTCAATTTAAATCATATTTTAAATGTATATCGAGAGGATGACACTGACGTTTAAAACGTCAAAATTATAAAAGATGGAAAAATTATACTTCAAATTCAAAAACTCAGTTTACTCAAAAACTAAAGGGATTTCGAAAAAAACTTATTCTTTAGAAATTGTTCATTTTGTAATTTTCTACAATTATCATTCATATAAATTTGCTGTAACTATTATCGTTTCATAATTATAAACCAAAAATTTAAAAAAAATTAATAAATTTTTTTCTCGAATAGCAATGATTTTATGAAAAATATTTTCAAGCAAAAGATATTCATTTCTTTGTTATCTTTAATGTTTGTTTAAAAAATTTTGTGATAATTTTCATATTTAAGAAAATATTGGCAAAAAACAAAAAACAGTTAAGGTAAACTACCACTTCCGGTGTACGAAATTTTACCAAAAGCTTTTCAGTTCTTCAGATTATCAAATAAGACGTATGTTCAAAGTTTCATATCAATTGCTCTGTTAGTTTTTGAGATACAGCGCACACAGACAGACACACACACACACACACAGACACAAAAATTTTTTTCCAGAAATTGTTGAAATGGTATCTAGGGACCCCAAAACGGATATTTCCGCAAAAAAATTTTTTGAAAAAAAAATCACGATCACAATACTTTCTCGTACTTCGTAACGGAGAAAGTAATAAACATAGATACTAAAAATCAAATAGAACATGAATAATAAATAAATCCGTACAAATTAAGAAATAAACAATAAACACACTCTCTCCGAATACTCTCTGAATACCTTTCTATTTAACCTATAAATATGGCTAATTTCATACATTTATTAATTTCTGAGGGGTGTAACAAAAATGTGATGGGCGACTTAGATTCAGCGCTCATAAAATAACACAATCCACATATTAGAGTTTCTGTTCCGAATTTTTTTCCAACTTGTAGACTAGTGTAATTGTGGAGATATTTGATTTTTCGAGAAAATCGGAATTTTTATTGTTTTTCAAATTAGATAGATAGATAGATAGATAGATTTATTGGTCCAAATTATAAATATAGAAGATTAGGACATTTCTAAACTACTCTGGATTTTGAAAATTTCTCAACAGAATCTAAACCAGAGTACAAAACTGCACAACAATGCCCATTTGACAAGATCTCTAACTTAAATAATAAGAATCATCCCATTCAATCCTTCTTGCTTTAGGACACCCGCTATATTAGGTTTTATGAAATTGGCAACATAATACATTCTAAATGTAAAAAAAGGAATAAAAACACGGGCGGATTTCACTCAAACGTGTTCTTCCACTGTGGCCTTGAAATTGTTTGCTCGGAAATCAATTTCCGCTTTCACCGATTTTATTTTGTTGGGTTTATTCGGGCTGAGTATTCCTTCTATACAAGGTGTCTAAAAAAGACACCACCAAAATGATATGGTGTATTCCTGAGACAAAAAACAAGCAAATTAACTAAATTTATCTATATGAAAAATTACATACTTTCCAAGATACAGCAAGCCAAAGTTTTAGATTTTTAAAATGTTTTAATCTATATCTCGAAAATTGCAAATGAGAATGATTTGTTTATTTTTTTCTGACAACTACATTAGGTAGTTAAAGGTTAAAATATTTTAAAAATCTTAAACTTTGACTTGCTGTATCTTGGAAGGTATGTAATTTTTCATATAGATAAATTTAGTTAATTTGCTCTTTTTTTGTCTCAGGAATACACCATATCATTTTGGTGGTGTCTTTTTTAGACACCTTGTATGTAGAGGTTTTTAAAATCTTGCCGGTTCGTCATATTTTATTATATACTTACAACTTATTTGGATCTTAGTAATAGCTCTGATCAGAATTAATTTCCTTTCTTTTCTTAGAATTTCAGACTTTCCATTTCGCAATCTTGATTTTAGCAATGTTTGGAAAAGATATGACACGAATTTTAGTCAGAAGTGGTTCTAAATTTAAAATCTATGATTTGGAAAAAATAATTTATTTACCATATTTTGACAATTTTTGGTATACATATTCAGCCACTTACAGTTTAACACGGTTTTGCATTAAAAATAAAGAGCTACAATATAATATTTAGTTATTGTTGCTCAAATACTAAAATATATAGCCAAATTGATTTCATAATCTTAATTAATAGATGTATTCGAAAAAAGGGCCAACACTTGAGTCAAAAAGTACAAAATATGTACGTTGATTCAAATTTTCTTAAATTTATATATGTATATAACATCTTTATTTCAGTAACTTTTACATAGTCTGGGCTATCGGCCATAGGTCTTTCTGCCCATTCGTGTCTATTTTAGTGGTAAATAAATTTGAGACAATCTCTCATTTATTTTAGTGGTGTTTAATATATCCGTCTTTATATCTACAACATGATGGAAAAAAATCGTGAAAAAGCTCTTAAAAAAAGCATTAAAAAAACGTTTCCTACAAAGAGTTTGTATTTTTTCCCGTAGAATAAAAAAAATATGGGGTTCCATTTGGAAAATCAAAGTTGACCTTCGATTGACCTTAAAAATTACCAAGGTCATTTAAGGTCCCCTTATGCATATGTCCCCCTCCGAACTCAACAACTTTTATCTGAAACATTTTTTTCCATGTTGCTCAGGTTTCGAGATATTTGGGGTGGCAATTTAAAATGGGACCCCTGTATAATTTTTTTTATTACCGGGTCCCATCAAACATTTTAATTTTAAATCAAAGATTCACTGAACTGTTAATTTTATAATATATCTATAGTTGCATGAACGGCAAAGTTTTTACGTAAATATTTTGGTATCATGGCCGACTTGATAACCTTGTATTCAGGTAAATTATGTAGCGTGACGATAAGATAATTATTGAATACAATATTTTTGTATGAGTGCTATTCTCTTCGACTGCAGTGGGTTCACAATTAGTATAAAAAATATGAAAATGAAAGCGCACGGTTCGTTGGCTTCAACAATTATCAACAAAAATACTAATTTCGAAAAATGTATACAAGGAATCTTCACATTGGCATGTGATACGGATGTAATTATGTGATGTCGGCATCACGGTTAAATATCATTCAAAAAGTATTTGGACACTGTAGCAGCAGTGGCGGCTCGTGGAAGATATTGTAGTAGAGCCACATGTACAATAAACTCCCCCACTCCTTTTTTCGAAGAAAGAAAAAACGATTTATCTTCCTAGACCAAAGTAATTGGCGAAAAAGTGTTTTAAGAGTTAATCAAAAATTCTTGCTGAGCTTGAAACTACAGGTAGGCCATGGCTCCTTGGCTCTATGTAACGAGCCGCCTCTCCCTAACATAAAAGTTAAAAACATTTATGATACCGCACTCGAAACATTCTCATTTCACCTTTAAAATAAAAACAAACAATATATTCCTGGAAATAGTTTTTGATTCATTCAACTGAAAACTCGAGAATGTCAATTTTTTTAACCAAATATTTCAGAAAAGCTGAAATTTCGGTTAAAATCGAAGCAAATCACAACGTACTATCGTTCAAAACATCATTATCAGGACTTTAATATCCAAACAAAATATCAAAACATTCTGGAGATGCTTTTTGAATTAGTCAACTAAAAACTCGAAAATATCAGTTTTGTGTAATAAATATTGGGAAAAAGTGAAATTATGTTTAAAATCAAACAATTCACAATTAAGTTACTCGAAATCACCTATTAATATCAGGGCTTTAATATTCATGCTGAAGATCAAAACATTCTGCAGATTGATTTTTTTCAATTAGAAACTCGAAAATGTACATTTTTTACTTTCTCCGTTACGAAGTACGAGAAAGAATTGTGATCGTGATTTATTTTTCAAAAAAATTTTTTACGGAAATATCTGTTTTGGGGTCCCTAGATGCCATTTCAACAATTTCTGGAAAAAAAAAATTGAATCTGTGTGTGTGTCTGTCTGTGCGCGCTGCACCTCAAAAACTAATAGAGCAATTGATATGAAACTTTGAACATCAATCTTATTTGATTATCTGAAGAACTGAAAAGCTTTTGGTAAAATTTCGTACACCAGAAGTGGGCGTTTACCTTAACGGTTTTTTTTGTTTTTTGCCAATATTTTCTTAAATATGAAAAATATCACAAAAACATTTAAACAAACTTTGAAGACAACAAAGAAATGAACATCTTTTGCTTAAAAACATTTTTCATAAAATCATTTTTATTGGAGAAAAAAATGTATTCTTTTTTTTTAATTTTTGGTTTATAATACTAAAACGATAACAGTTACAACAAATTTATGTGAATAATAATTGTAGATAGTGCTAAAATGAACAACTTATGAAGAATAAGTTTTTTTCGAAATCGCTTTCGTTTTTGAGTAAACTGAGTTTTTGAATTTGAAGTATAATTTTTCCATCTTTCATAATTTTGACGTTCTAAACGTCAGTTTCATCCGAGTTTACACAACGCTTGATGTACATTTAAAATATGATTTATATAGGAAATAAACCATGAAAGCGTAAATATAAATGATTATGATATCATCAAGTCGGAGAAAGTAACATGATGGCCACATCACCATTTTTTATATTAAATCTTGACAAAAAGTGAAAATTCGGTTAAAATCTAAACAAATCACAATGAACTGTCACTCAAAATCACTTATTAATACCAAGGCTTCAATATTAAAAAGACTAAAACATTCTGCAGATGGTTTTTGAACTGAAAACTCGAAAATAGCAATTGTTTTGAATAAATATTGGGGAAAAGTCAAATTTTGACTAAAATCAAAAACAAATCTCAATAAACTTTTACTCAAAAGCAATATTAGAGCTTCAATATTTATGTAAAATATTCAAGCATTCTGCAGATGGTTTTTGAGTTATTCAACTGAAAATTCGAGAATGTCAATTTTTTGAACCAAATATTTGTAAAAGCTGAAATTTCGGTTAAAATCGAAGCAAATCACAACATACTATCACTCAAAAGTTATCATTATCAGGACTTTGATATTCAAACAAAATATCAAAACATTCTGGAAATGCTTTTTAAATTAGTCAACTAAAAACTCGAAAATATCAGTTTTTTGTAATAAATATTGGGAAAAAGTGAAATTTCGTTTAAAATCAAACAAATCACAATTAACTGTTGCTCAAAATCACTTATTAATATCAGGGCTTTAATATTCATGCTGAAGATCAAAACATTCTGCAGATTTATTTTTTTCAACTAGAAATTTGAAAATGTTCAGTTTTTATATTAAATCTTGAGAAAAAGTGAAAATTCGTTTAAAATCTAAACAAATCAGAATAAACTGTCACTCAAATCACTTATTAATATCAAGGCTTCAATATTAAAAAGACTAAAACATTCTGCAGATGGTTTTTGAACTGAAAACTCGAAAATATCAATTCTTTTTAACAAAAAGTGAAATTTCGGCTAAAATTCAAAATAAATCACAAACAACTTTTAATCAAAATCACTTATCAATATTAGGATTTCAATATTTATGCAAAATATTTAAGCATTCTACAGATGGTTTTTGACTTGTTCAACTGAAAACTCGAGAATGTTAATTTTTTTAATGAAATATTTGGAAAAGCTGAAATTTCGGTTAAAATCGAAGCAAATCACAACGTACCATCACTCAAAACTTATCATTATCAGGACTTTAATATCCAAACAAAATATCAAAACATTGTGGAGATGCTTTTTGAATTAGTCAACTAAAAACTCGAAAATATCAGTGTTTTGTAACAAATATTGGGAAAAAGTGAAATTTCGTTTAAAATCAAACAAATCACAATGAACTGTTACTTAAAATCACTTATTAATATCAGAGCTTTAATATCCATGCTGAAGATCAAAACATTCTGCAGATTGATTTTTTTCAACTAGAAACTCGAAAATGTTCATTTTTTATATTAAATCTTGAGAAAAAGTGAAAATTCGTAAAAAAATCTAAACAAATCTCAATTAACTGTCCCTCAAAATCACTTGTTAATATCAAGGCTTCAATAACAAAAAGACTAAAACATTCTGCTGATGGTTTTTGAACTGAAAACTCGAAAATATCAATTCTTTTTAACAAATATTGGGAAAAAGTGAAATTTCGGCTAAAATCAAAAACAAATGACAATCAACTTTTAATCAAAATCATTTATTAATATTACGGCTTCAATATTTATGCAAAATATTCAAGCATCCTACAGATGGTTTTTGAGTTATTCAACTGAAAACTCGAGAATGTCAATTTTTTTTAAATCGAATATTTGAAAAAGCTGAAATTTCGGTTAAAATCCAAGCAAATCACAACATACTATCACTTAAAACTTATCATTATAAGGACTTTAATATTTAAACAAAATATCAAAACATTCTGGAGATGCTTTTTGAATTAGTAAACTAAAAACTCGAAAATATCAGTGTTTTGTAACAAATATTGATAAAAAGTGAAATTTCGTTTAAAATCAAACAAATCACAATGAACTGTTAGTCAAAATCACTTATTAATATCAGGACTTTAATATTCACGCTGAAGATCAAAACATTCTGCAGATTGATTTTTTTCGAGTTTCTAGAAAATGTTCATTTTTTATATTAAATCTTGAAAAAAAGTGAAAATTCGTTTAAAATCTAAACAAATTACAATAAACTGTCACTTAAAATCACTTATTAATATCGAGGCTTCGATATTAAAAATACTAAAACATTCTACAGATGGTTTTGGAACTGAAAACTCGAAAATATCAATGTTTTTGAAATTGAAATTTTGGGAAAAATTTTGGCTAAAATTAAAAACAAGTCACAATCAACGTTTGATCAAAATCAATCAATATTAAGATTTCAATATTTATGTAAAATATTTAAGCATTCTACAGATGGTTTTTGAGTTATTCAACTGAAAACTCGAAAATGTAAATTTTTTGAACAAATGTTTGGAAATGCTAAAATTTCGGTTAAAATCGAAGCAAATCACAACGAACTGTCACTCAAAATTATTTATCATTATCTAATATTCAAACAAAACATTCCGAAGTTGGTTTCAGAGTTATTCAACTAAAAACCTGAAAATATCAGTTTTTTTGTAACACATATTGAGGCAAAGTGAAATTTCGGTTAAAATCAAAGCAAAGCACAATGATCTGTCAATTAAAATCCCTTATCAGGGCTTCAATATTTTTGCAGAAGATCAAAACATTCTGCAGATTGATTTTAAGTTACTCAACTTTCTAATGTATTTATTTTACTAATTTAATGTTTTAACTACTTTTAATGTGTCTACTGTACTTGAGTTTTTATACAGGGTGCGTAAAAATTATTGCACTAAATGGAATTATATGGAAACGGTTGGACATTTAGTAGGTTTAAATTAGATATAAATACCCATATTTTAAGATGAGTTTAATTTCGCACGACTTACTTCTTGCCAGAGGCCGCCATGTTGAACTTTTATAAAGAGCAGCCAAGGTTTTTTTTATGTTATTTCAAAGTTAGCAGGTTTATTCTGAAATTACGACAAAAATAAATAATTTAAACTGAAATTAACAAGAAACCTACAATAGGTGCTCAAATTATTGTCCATTCACTTCTTGACAATAAGACAGTCTATCAGCAAAAGCCCACAGTGTATTATGCAAAAATGCCGGAGGAATGTTTCTTAGTGCAACTGTAATTAGAGCTTCTAATTCATCTAACGTTGTTCCTATTTCGATACACAACACATTTTAAATATCCCCAGAAGAAAAAGTCCATAGGTGTCAGGTGTGGAGATCTAGGTGGCCATTCGATTGCACCCCCCGTCCAATCCATTGCTCTGCGAAATTATGATTTAAGAATTCTAGAACTTGCTGACCGAAATGCGGTAGAGCAGCATCTTGTTGAAACCATATATCTGGGTGCAATACTTGCGGATTTATTGAATTTGTTTTAATCCCTTTTTATTTTTGGTACAATCTAGTTTTGCAATAGTTCCAAGTAAATTACAGATCATAATTTATTATGTCGATGACGTTTCCTTCCAATATTCCACACCAAACGTTAAGTTTTTGTGGACATTGGGTGTGAGTTTCCAAGTTAACATAGGGGTTAGTAGGGTGCTAGTATCTACAATTATGCCTATTTACATAACTATTTAACATAAATGTAGCTTCATCTGAAAAAACTATGTTTTTGGCAAAATTTTTACCAGCTTCTGTTCTTTCCATCATTATTTCTGATCAAAATTCTCTGGTAACAGTTCATGAAGTAAATGTGGTTTGTAAGGATGATACTTAGGCCGTTTTAATACCGTTCTATTTGATCCTTCAGACACATCATGATCTGCTGTAAGTTGCCTGGTTGAGGTTTGTGGTGTTTCGAAAACATCTAGTAAAACTTGTGTGTCATCATTTGTGGCTGTTTTCGGTCTTGCGGGTGTAGGACGATTCTTACACTTTTTAGTTCTTCAAATCGTGGCACTGTTCGCGTTGTTGTAGATCTGCTGATTGAATTCCTGTTTGGATGACTGTCATTAAACACATGGCAAGCTTCAACATGGGTTCTTCTGCGATCACCAAATCCAACAATTATTAATACTTCAACGCGTTCAATTTCGGACAAATTCATTTTCGTTTATCTTAACTTAAATTTGACAAATATCAAATCTAAATATCAAAACATTTCCACATAAACTAATTTGGCGCGATACTTATGTTATACTACGTTGTTCTTCTTATCAAATAACCTTTCAAATAATACCAAAAAAACCTAGGATGCTGTTTAAAAAAATTCAACATGGCGGCCTCTGACAAAAAGAGAGTCGTGCGAAACAAATGAAATTCATCTCAAAACATGGGTATTTAAATCTAATTTAAACGTACTAAATGTTAAATCTATATATCAAACCGTTTCCATATGCGATACTTTTTTCGCACCCTGTATATTAATCTGACGCTCACATCTACCGCAATGCAACTTTGTGTCCACTCGGTTCGGTGCACCAACATCATCACACCTTAAACAATGGTCAATTTGTGTTCAATATTATGTTGTAATATGACGACGAAAGTGAAAAATGAATAAATAAATAAATAAAAACAAAAAAGTGATTTCATTTTTAAGTGGTAAAATGACTTTTGGCCCAACTGTATATGTAATACAAAATAATTCACGCAACTTATATTTGTTGTTACACCCGATTTAAGGGTACAGTCTACTTTGCAGGCCCGAACAAAGGTGATTTTCGGTATGTTTTTTTTTTGAGACGACTAATAAAATTTTTAACTTGAATGTTTTTCCCAGAAATTTAATAAGCCTTTAAGTACAAATTGTGATTTTTTTAATCTTACAAAGTAAACCGTACCCTTAATTAATTGGAAAGATTTGACTAATTATTGTAGTACAAATTTCATATATGTTTCTTATGTTTCATCTCGCGCAGTTTCTTAAATTTTTACAAATATTTAATTTTATGACGTCTATTCAGTTGTGCCTTGTGCTACGCCTAACAAATTACGATTAAACCTAAAACAAACAAACAGTGCTTGATAAAATTTGTTGAATTTCAATGACCTGAGAAAATGAAAGTACGTCTATCCACTCATACCGACAACTCAATGTTACGAATGCAAATTACAGACTGGCTTTATGCACCTTGAACTCTTATGACAGCAATTAGTGAGACTGTAGCGCAGTGGGTCATACCAGCAAAGGTCACAATATCAAATATCGCTTGTAGACAGACGCGTAATTCAATTTAAACATTTCAAACGAGTTTAGAAAGTTATTTCCTGTGAATCTTCGGCACGGATCAGCTTAGAAACCGCAGGTGAATTCTTACACGAGTGACTAGAATGAGAAATGACTAAATAAGAACTGGTTCGGGTAGTAATTGTTTTTGCAGGTACATTACATTACTTCAAATACCGTTTGTTTTGATTTCATTCGGGTATCCAATGACAATATTTAAATCAAAAGTTTTATTTTTACACATTAATTTGCAGATTAATTATTTATAGCAATTCTTTCTGAATATTGTCTGCACTTTTTTATCTTAGATAATTTTTATTTAAAAGTCAGTGATGTATAGTATTTGAGCAGTTATTATAAAAACGGGTATATTTACAACCTACTTGTCGTCCTTTGAATAGCACAATTTAGTTTAGAAAGTATATATGCATCACGAAGGTTATTAATGTATGAGTTTATAAATGAATACTATTATTTAGTAAAAAAGTGAATAACATTTTACCTGAAAAAAAAGTGAAAGTTAATGATGATAATGATTTCAATTTGATCCCAGCATTTAACACAGTCTAATCTGTTAAAATGTCTATAGGATCTTGGACGAATGCTCTTTTGAGTCTGGAATCAAAAGTAGTTTACAATTACATTTTTATAACAGTGAAGTATAAAAGGTAAAGAAAAATAATTACAATTAAAACCGATGTTGACCCTTACAGAATAATTTGAAATGCAATTTTCGACGTTTTATACCACTATTTATGAATAAAAAAATGGTACTATAAAACGTCGAAAGTTGTTACATTTCAAATTACCTGACAATTAAAACTGCGAAAAAAGGATAACTTTTGCCACATGTAAGAAACGGTTATATTTAACGAAAATCGTTCTTTTATATAAGATACAAAGTAGATATATTTTTTTCCAATGATTGTAGGAAGCGAATGCAAAAAAAACCCATTTCGATCCGTCTTAGTGTTAAAATTTCCGAGATTTTGACTGTTTTAGTGCTTTATTGCCTCGACTAAATGTACTTATTGATTGTGAATAATATTAACATTAAATTCAATTTTAAACTTATGATTATAATTCAGTGAAATATTAATTTTGAAACTCTGTGGGTAACTGTGATATTGAGACTATAATCTACTAATTCGCTTAGGTAATAAATAATAAACTAGTTGTTCCTAGCTAAAGTTTATGTATGTGATAAATATTATTTAATTAATAATTTAGATTTATGTTATGGTTGTTTAATTTAAAAAGCGGTGAGAGAAACACCTCTACGGTTGAATGGCGAAATTGGGTCTACTCTGTCAATGTCACGTTTAATTAACACAGCATGCACTCTTAAACTGAATTGCTTAAATTAAATTAAATATATTTGATTTTCAATGTTTTATTTTGCATTGGCTACAATTATTTTGTCACTTCATTTGACATCAGCCTCTTTTTTTTCTCAGCGAATAATTACCAATCTGTGAATTTAAGTCAAATGGGTCTGAGCATTATTTTATTTTTTTGTGATCAAACTAACAATTGTATGAGAAAATGTCAAGAGACAAAAAAGTTGCAGATTGAATCCCTCCATTTAAATCGGAATAGTTACTCTGGGAGATGAACAATTTTAACCCTTAGCGGCTACAGGAGCGAGGTTGCAAAAATTCAGCATTCTATGACATCTACTTTTAAAGATGTAATGGTTCACTATTGCTAATTAAAAAAAAAAAGATGTCCAAAAAAATCTATAAAAGTAAAATGTTGTGAAATTTCACCTCTTTTTTTAAATAAAAATTATGCCAGTTTGAATTTGGTAGAGGCTAGGAAGCTAGTTTAAACTAAAAAAAACTAGGTCGCACGTGTCTTTTTTAAGAAAAGTATTTATTCTAAAAAAATAGATAAATATACCAGGTATACATAAAACAGGCTCACCCTTAATTTTGTTTTAATATTCGAGATAACAATTTGATATTTTGTAGGGTTGCAGTAAATGCAAATTTATAGTTCAGTGGTCATCTAAACACTTTCAAATGGAACACCCTATATATTTTAATATTTTCGGATTCAGGACGTAATTTTACACACAAATCGATAGTTCATTAAAAAATAAAAATGTTATTTTTTTTAATAATCTTGCTTCTAGGTGGCCGTGACCGCCCTTATATGTTATGTTAGGTATTATAGAAAAACAAAATGAACCACTGATTATGTTTCAAAATAACTCAAATGGAAATATGGCGTCTCATTATATTTTTTAAAAGGCTCCTTTATGTCCAAATGTATTTATGTGGAACTTTATGTAAACTGTAGAAAAACGAAAAAAAAAAATCAAAATGATAAGTGAATTTATTTAGCACATGCAATCTTTATTTTCGATCAAGTAAGACCAGTTTTGATAAACAACAACTTCTAATTCTAGTGCAAATAACAGAAAAAAACAAAAAACAAAATTGTAATACATGTTCAAAATATACACTTTGAACCTGAGAATTCGATCAATTATACAATTTTTTTTTGTTTCACATGTCTTACATAAATATATTTGGAAAGATGGGATACCTTAAAAACAGTCATAATGAGCCGTCATGAATCTATTTGAAAAACTTGAGTTATTTTAAAAAAAAATTACTTCAAAAATTTCTTATGTAAGATAACAATATTTTTATACTGCCGGTTCGACAGTGAAAAGATCTCTCAAAATCAAAAACAAAAATAGGGGGTTGCCATTTAGAAACAAAATGGCTGACGTCATTACTCGAAAATAAATGACGACTGAAAATCGACTTTCATGCAAAAATGTGTATTTTTATAAAAGAAAATCGACCTGTTTGAGGATTTTTCAAAAAAAAAAAATTATTTCGGTTTTACTGAATATATTCCATACTTTAGGCGCGCACTGTATAGGTTGTGTTATTATGTTATTAAAGTAAAAGTTAATCCCATATAAGTGGTAACATCTTTTTGCACAACTCTGTATAGGTTGTGTTATTATGTTATTAGGATGTCCTAAATTGAGTAGGACGGTGTGGCCAACTTTCTTAATATCAATTTTCTTAATAATAAGGTGTGAACCACAACATTTTTATTCAGAGTTGGCTGTGAGATAAATTAGGAATGTCATATATTAAAAATTAGAACATTTCGCCTACAGGCTATTGGAACCAGTGGCGGCTCGTGGTACATGCTGATAGAGCCACTTATACAATATATCCCCCTGCCTCCTTTTTTGAATAAAGAAAGTACGATTTATCTTCCTAGACCAAATAACTGGCGAAAAAGTGTTTTAGGAATTAATAAAAAATTCTTGCTGAGTTTGAAACTAGAAGTAGTGCCATGGCTCCTTGGTTCTATATAACGAGCTAAATTGTAAGATGGGTTATATGTCCACCATTTTCATGAAAGCCATTATTTAATAACACAAATTGTCTCGACTTGTCAGTTTGATTTTATTTTGACAATTCACGTCATAGAAGACTAGATTAGTTCAAGTGAATAAAAAAATAATAATCTCAGACATTACTGCTATGTTTCTCTCTCTCTCTCTCTCTTTCTCTCAGGCATGACCTCTCAGGCAACAAAATTCAGTGGCTCACACCTTAGAGATTTGGTTCAATATGCAAAGTTGTGCAGTTTTATGTGCTTGCTCAGATTCAGTTGGGAAAATTATTGCTTGGTCATGCATGCCAAAAAATATACGCATAGGCCATCTTTTAGTTTATCTTGTAACCGTATACGCATGGCACAGCTGATCAAACGTATCGGTTCCGCCCTTTGCATCACTATAATGGAGAATAGTATTTGGTTTACCTTCAGTAATTTCCCTCAAATGCGTGTAATCGCGTATTTTGGACACTTAATTACACGCTATTTATGAAAAAATATGCATTACCTTTTATGACTTTTATTGACAAAAATTAATTATAGCGGCCATAATGAGGTGACTCGTTAGCCCAGTCCACGGTTTTTCACCACTTATACAACCGTGCTGTCTATTAAAGAAGGAAGTACATCCTTCAACTAATAATAGATGGCGCTATTTGGATGATAAATTATATACATTTTTTAAGGTATATTTGAGCTTGTCGTTTTGGCTGCTAAGGATTAAAAACAGTGGATTCGAAAATTCTAGTTGTTTATCTAGAAGTGTTCCTTTTTGTTTTTCTCTAGATTTTAAAAAATATGAATTTCATCCTTTTTTTCTCCCGGTGTATTAAAAGTGTGGTCAATATTTATAATTTTTTTATATTGAAATCACAAACCATTTAAGAGACCACATGTTTAAATTGAATTAGATATTTCACTATGTTTCAACCGCAATGATTTATTTGAATTTTTCAATTCAGTTTATTCGTGGATCCCACGTAGCAACTGTCGCAACAAACCTCATAACCACACGTTTAATACTGATTCCTGCTGAAAGTAAATATGTTTCATTCATAACATAATCAAATGCAAGGTAGCGTTGCTGCCATCCATAATAACTTTCTATGCATGTTTCGATTAATTATTAAAAATGAATTCCAATTTGTTATGTGAATGAGATTTGATATTTACAGATAATTATAAAATTTAAAACGAACTGTAAATTTGCAAATCGGTAACAAAATTAAAATGAATAAGATGTCAAGAAAATTGTATTGACTAAAATTCACAGGTAATCAGAACTTGAATTAAATCATATATCAAATGCCTAGTTCATGGTAAGTTGCCGACATTCTTATTTTACTCAAATAGGAGGTCTAACTTTTAGATTCTTAAATGTAACTCATTTTCCATGAGAATAATTTTAAAATGTTTATCAAGAAATATTTACTCTTACCAATAATGTGAACTGGTGGCCTTATAATCTAAGCATTAATGATTAAAGAGGAAAGAAAATAAAATGACTTTCAAATAGAGATGGGTGGTAAACTCATGAGGGAGTCCATTAAAAGCCTAGAAGTGACTCCTGTGTAAATTTCCGAGTCATCAAATTTTAGAAGTGAGGACCTTTTTTTGCTGTCCACTACGTATTCGGGGTACATTGCAAAATTTTCGGAGTACACTTTTTTCTATTTGCTCTCGACTCTTTCAAGTCCACTCTTTACAAAATGTCAACTCACAAAAAATAGTCCAAATACTGATGAAATAACTGATATTAAAGGTATTCCCAAAATTTGAATCATCGAATTCAACGGGTAAAAGTTTTCCAGATAAACAGAATGTTGATGTGGCCATCATGAAACTCAGATTGTATTAAAAAATAGTGATGTGGCCATCATGTTACTTTCTCCGACTTGATAGTATCATTTATATTTACGCTTTCATAAATTTTTTATTTTTATAAATCATGTTTTAAATGTACATCGAGCGTTTTGTAGACTCGGATGAAACTGACGTTTAAAACGTCAAAATTATGAAAGATGGAAAAATTATAATTCAAATTCAAAAACTCAGATTACTCAAAAACCAAAGAGATTTCGAAAAAAAGTTATTCTTTATAAGTTATTCATTTTAGCATTCATAAATTTGCTGTAACTATTATCGTTTCATAATTATAAGCAAAAAAAAAATCGTAATTTTTTTTACTCGAATAACAATAATTTTATGAAAAATATTTTCAAACAAAAGATGTTAATTTCTTTGTTGTCTTCAACATTTGTTTAAATGTTTTTGTAATATTTTTCATATTTAAAAAAATATTGGGAACAAACAAAAAACATCTAAGGTAAACACCCACTCGTTGTACGAAATTTTATCAAAAGCTTTTCAGTTCTTCAGATTATCAAATAAAACATGTTCAAAATTTCATATCAGTTGCTCCATTAGTTTTTGAGATACAGCGCGCACAGAGAAACACATTTTTTTCCCAGAAATTATTGAAATGGCATCCAGGGACCCCCAAAACGGATATTTCCTTAAAAAAATTGAAATTTTTTTCGCGATCACAATACTTCACGACTTCGTAACGGAGAAAGTAAAAAGGGGAGTTTTTCTGATATTTTGCATATTTATCTAATTTTTTGGGTTTCGAAAAAAAGTTTATCTGCAAAGGTTTTTTTTCAAAATGGTTAGAATCGACTCGGGGACCTCAAAATGGATATTTTCGTTGAAATTTGGAATTCTAAAAAATCACAAAAACAATACTTTCTCGTTCTCGGTATGGAGAAAGTAAAAATAGACATTTGCACAAAAAATAGATCTTTAGTGATAATCTGTGCAGCTAAAATTTCTCGAGCCGACATTTAATTACCATTTCCATTCAAACAAATATTTTGAGAAATGTATGGCATCAGCTGGATAAAACGGGATGTGCGATTCTCAAATGAGTTGTTCAAGTATGAAATACATCATAATCTGGTTAGCACATCAATTTGATGTCTGTTAAATACTCAACTACAGTCAATCTTAAGTGTTTTTACTTTCTCTGTACAAAAAAAAATTGTAATCATGAAAATTTTCTAAAAATACGGAAGTGGGTGTTTACCTAAACCGATTTTTGTTTTTTCTCAGAAGTAATTAAATACGATATATAGGGTGTACCAGACCAACCGTATAAAATCATGTTTTTACGGAAATATCCGTTTTGAGATCCTAAATGCGATTTCGACAATTTTTGTAAAAAAACAAAATCTTGTGTGCGCTGTATCTCAAACATCAATACAGGAATTAAAATGAAACTTTGAACATAAGTCTTATTTAATAATCCGAAGAACTGAAAAGCTTTTGGTAAAATTTCGTACACCGAAAGTGAAAGTGGGTTTTTTTTTGTTTTTTCCCAATATTTTTTTAAATATGAAAAATATTACACAAACATTTTAACAAATATTGCAGACAACAAATAAATGAATATGTTTCTTTTGAAAATATTTTTCATAAAATTATTGTTATTCGAGAAACAAGTTTATTAATTTTTTTTTCTCAAAAACTAATAAAGCAATTGATATGTATGTTTCTTTTGAAAATATTTTTCATAAAATTATTGTTATTCGAGAAACAAATTTATTATTTTTTTTTTCTCAAAAACTAATAAAGCAATTGATATGAAACTTTGAACATTCGTCTTATTTGATAATCTGAAGAACTGAAAAGCTTTTGGTAAAATTTCGTACACCGGAAGTGGGCGTTTACCTTAACTGTTTTTTCTTATTTTCTTAAATATGAAAAATATCACAAAAACATTTAAACAGACTTTGAAGACAACAAAGAAATGAACATCTTTTGCTTGAAAGCATTTTTCATAAAATCATTTTTATTCGAGAAAAAAATTTATTATAATTTTTTAATTTTTGGTTTATAATTATAAAACGATTATAGTTACAGCAAATTTAAGTAATATATATATATATATATATATATATATATATATATATAAGTAATAATTGTAGAGAATGCTAAAATGAACAACTTATAAAGAATAAGTTTCTTTTCAAAATCCCTTTAGTTTTTGAGTAAACTGAGTTTTTGAATTTGAAGTATAATTTTTCCATCTTTCATAATTTTGACGTTTTAAACGTCAGTTTTATCCGGGTCTACAAAACGCTAGGTGTACATTTAAAATACGATTTAAATTCAAAATAAACCATGAAAGCGTAGATATAAATGATATCATTAAGTCGGAGAAAGTAACATGATGGCCACATCACTATTTTTTTAAATACTTTAAATGATGAACCAAAATAATCAACACTATATTGTGTATAAAAGGTTATTTCTAAATTTACTTAATTAGGAGGAAAGTTATACCATGTTGACAAATGTAAAAATGTACATTTTTCAAGCGCTTATTGCGGACGTATCTGTCAAACGGTAAGATATTTTTCTTTTCTTAAATTGGTTTTGAACTCTAAAATTGGATAAATAACATGTGGAAAATATTAAAAATGGTTTAGCAATAAAGAGCATGGAATGATCCATTTAGTACTTTTGGATCGAAAACATTTTCTTTTGTTTACTTTATGTAAAGAACTTTGCTTTAAATATAATCGTCATTTCCTTGGCATTAATTACTTTTTGGTAATCGCTTAAGATGGAATTTACTACTTAATATGTTTGTAATACAGTTGTTGACCTCGGCCTTACAGGTCTAAGTAAACGATAACGATACAAGATGCGTTTAACCTAAACAAAACAATCCGATAATTATGCACAAGAATGAGCAAATTTGCGATATCTATAATTTCTTCTGATTACAAATTTAACAAACCGTCAATATTTGTACAAGTTTGCCAGGCAATCTGCACTTTATCGAAATAAATAAAATGAGGTTTATTGAACTGCAGTCTTTCAAGTTTGTTTGTCAGGTACACGGAAAAGTGGCTAAAAAAATATTAAACCTACAGATTTCCAGAATTATGTACATAATTTTCACAAGTCAGACAGGATGATTAAGTGCAGTTATGATACATTTCGCACATACACTGTGCGGTTCAAGTTCAAAAGAAAGTGGGTGTGATAAAAAAAAGTAGATAAAACCACCAGTCTATAATGAGTGTATAATTTTTTCAACAGAAATGTTCCCGTTTGCGAGTCGATGCGATGACTAAATCTAATTAACGTAATACTGCGGTCAAGCAAGGAAACCAGAAAATCATTGTGCAACTGCACATTGTTTGAATAATACTAGCGGAATTATTTCGCAGATACGTGACATTTTGTAATTCATTCTCTGATGACCAATTTACCAGACATCAAAACATTTGATTTTGAGCGGAGCCCGGTTTGAAGTACTCAGCAAGGCCGACTCCTTCCACTAACCTGAAACAAAAATAAATATTAGCAACGCGGATAGTGTACACATAACCATAACATAAAAGTTCAAGAAAATTTAGGTTAACATTTAAGCCACAAACTTGTTTATGGCCAGCATCCTTTTCGGATTTACGTAAGGTGTGAGGCAAAAAAAAAACGGATTATACATTCAAATATCTTGGAAACGTAAATTCTGCGAGTTCAGTAAACTGTCGCTACGAGGTAGTATTTTTACAGCTGAATCCGCAGGTTTTGTGCTGATGTTGTTTTCGCCGAGTTATTATGCAATGATATTCTAGATCATGAAAGCCATCGCATTCAGGATTGCATCAAACGAAACTGATAAAATGTGATAGATAAGGTTATTCCATTATGCAAAGCGTGTTTTGCGTTTTGTCATGTGTCACCTAGATCTCTGGCGAAGTAGGTTATTATTCAGCAATAAGCTGCACGACACATTTCCGTCGAAGGTAAGGATGGGATTAAAAAGAGAATAACAATGGATTTAAAAATATTGGTGAAATTGATTAAAAAGTAATGTTTAACGCATTCAAATTATTGAAAATAAACTGACTTCAAAATATCTAAATTTAATTTGCTTACAATTACATGAAAAGCTGCTTTCCCAATGAATGAATTTCAGTTTCTTGCAGATAAATGCAATAGCAAAATAAGAATTGTTTGATTAAATAATTAATTTAACTTAAAGTAAATTGCAAACATTCTTGAAACTGATTACTACTTATTGACAGCGAACACTTGATAAGCTTATGTCTAAATTTGGTTTACACGTCATTTGTAAAAAAAAGTTATATTAAGATAGTCCAAGGTCAAAATGTAACAAATCTTAATTATGGCCTAATATAAGTAGGTACTCAAAACTGCGGTGAAAATATATCTGGCAGAGATATTAAATTTTTATCGTCTAATAATATTAAAAAAGTTATGTATTAAGAGAATTTAAAATAATATTGTTTTATGATTGATTGTTTAAGCCATTACTTTGTGATACATACTGAATTACTAAACTAAGAAGGTTGAATTAACACTTTGCTGGTATCATTTAATTTTTCACTTGATTGTTATTATGATAATATCCGAATAGGACAAAAACTAGTCACAATAAAGTGAAAAATTCGTGATAGCAGCAAAGTATTTAATTCAATCTCCTTAGTAATATTGTTTTATTATGAGTAGAAGTGACACTGTTTGTAGCGAGTAGGCCTGTGCAAAACAATCGATTATTCGGTTGTTTTATTATTACTCGAAAAATAATCAATTAATCGATAATATGATTAATCGATGAATCAATCATAGTTATTTGATTAATCGATTATTTTTAATCGAACAATCCTTTCCTTTTTAAATAGGAATAATTTTCCTATGCGTATATTTTCTATTTATGAATAAATGTTCTATTCGTGTAGGTCAGCAGGGGCGGCTCGTTATATAGAGCCAAGGAGCCATGGCACTACCCGTAGTTTAAAGCTCGCAAGAATTTTTAATTGATTCTTAAAACACGTTTTCGCCAGTTACTTTGGTATAGGAAGGAATTATTTCTTTTGTTGTCTAAAATTGTATTTCTTAGCTGACAATAATGGTGTGTTGCAATTGACAATAATGGTTTGTTGCAGTCGCCAAGAATGATATTTTATTTATTTATTTTAACGGAATCACCTTTTACAATAATAGCATAAATTACATAATGAGAAAAAAAAGAAAATAAAAGTAGGCTAGACCCGAATAAATTAACACCATCCCTATAGCTAATCTCATTGGCCAATGCCATAAATTATTTATTGTAATTTGTGCGCACAACAGGTACTCAAAATAATGGTCTACGACATACATTTATATACGAGAAGCTAACTGTAATCAGCTGTTAAAAATCGTAGTTTTCAGCTGTTAAGAAATGTATTATTAATCTTTTTCAGCTGTCAAAAAAGGTATTTCTCATCTATTAAAATGGTATTTTTCAGCTATCAAACAAAGTATTTTTCAACATTTTTTATTTGTTAAAAATGGCATTTTTCAGCTGTCAAAAATTATAATTTTTGTTGTCAAAAATTATATTATTTAGCTGACAATAATGGTTTGTTACAGTTGTCAATAATGTTTTGTTGCAATTGTCAAAAATCGTATTTTTTAGCTGTTAAAAATGGCAATTTTTCAGTTATCAAACGTTTTTTTATGTCAAAAAATGTATTTCTCACCTATTAAAATGTTATTTTTTAGCAATCAAAAACAGCATTTTGCGACTTTTTTTAATTGTCAAAAATGGCATTTTTCAGCTGTGACAAATTGACTTTTTGTAGTCAAATAACGTATTTCTTAACAGGCAATAATGGTATGTTACAGTTGTCAATAATGGTTTGTTGCAGTTGTCAACAATGGTATTTTCAGCTGTTGAAAATGGTGGTTTTCAGCTGTTAAGAAGTGTATTTTTCATCTGGCAAAAATTATATTTTTCAGTTGTCAAAAATGCGATTTCTAACCTATAAAAATGTTATTTTTCAACTATCAAAAGCAGCATGTTTGTGTTGTCAAAAATTGATTTTTTTAGCAGGCAATTATGGTATGTTACAGTTGTCAATAATGGTTTGTTGCAGTTGACAAGAATGATATTTTTCAGTTGTCAAAAATGGTACTTTTCAGCTGTCAAAAAGGTATTTCTTACCTATAAAAATGGTATTTTTCAGCTATTAAAAGCAGCATTTTTTGACATTTTTTAATTGTCAAAAATGGCATTTTACAGCTGTCAAAAATTGTATTTGCTGACAATTATGGTATGTTACAGTTGTCAATGAAGGTTTGTTGCAGTTGTCAAGAATGGTATTTTTCAGCTGTTAAAAATGGTGGCTTTCAGCTGTTAAGAAATGTATTTATTCAACTGTCGAAAATAATATTTTTCAGCTATCAAGAAAGGTATTTTTCACCTATAAAAATCGTATTTTGCAGCTGTCAACGGCAGCATTTTTGGTCATTTTTTTATTATCGAAATGGCATTTGTCAGCTCTAAACTTTTTTTGTTGTCAAAAATTGTATTTTTTAGCTGACAATAATGGTATGTTACAGTTGTCAATAATGGTTTGTTGTAGTTGTCAAGAATGGTATGTTTTAGCTGCTAAAAATGGTATTTTCAGCTGTTAAGAAGTATATTATTCAACTGTCAAAAATGATATTTTTCAGGTGTCAAAAATGATATTTTTCAGCTATAAAAAGCAGCATTTTTCGATATTTCTTTAATTGTCAAAAATGGCATTTTTCAGCTTTAAAAAATTGTACTTCTTGTTGCCAAAAATTACATTTATGTAATGTTTCAGCTGTTAAAAATATAATGTTTCAGCTGTTAAAAATATAATATTTCAGCTGTCAAAAATGATATTTTTCAGCTGCTAAAAATGGCATTTCCCACCTATATAAATGGTATTTTTTACCAAAAGCAGCATTTATTGACATTTTTTAACTGTCAACAAATCAATCAAAACCTGTATATATTTTTTTGTTGTTGTCAAAAATTGTATCTTTTAGTTGCCAATAATGGTA
The DNA here is from genome assembly GCA_910593695.2 of Ocypus olens. Taxonomy (NCBI): domain Eukaryota; kingdom Metazoa; phylum Arthropoda; class Insecta; order Coleoptera; family Staphylinidae; genus Ocypus; species Ocypus olens. Next base: position 34,654,607 of record OU343053.1, read on the forward strand.
TGTTTCAGCTGTCGGGAATGGTATTTTTCGGCTGTCAATAATGGTAATCCCCAGCTGTTGAAAATAGTATTTTTCAGCTGCCTCGAGTTGTATTTTAAAGTTGTAGAAAATGGTATTCTTCAGCTACCAAATATGCTATGTTTCAGCTGATACAAACCGTATTTTTCAGCTAGTAGAAATAGTTTTTTTCGACATGTTTGAATTGTCAAAAATTGTATTTTCAGCTGTAAAAAGTAGTATATTTCGCTGTCAAAAGTAGTATTTTTTTTACTGTCAAAAATAGTTTTTTTTTTGTCAAAAAGAGTATTTTTCGTGTGTCAGGAATGGTTAGTTTCAGCTGACAAAAATGGTATTCCTCGGCTGTTGAAAATTAGTATTTTCCAACTGTCAAAAATAGTATTTTTTTTTGTCAAAAATAGTATTTTTCGTTTGCCAACAATGATATGTTTCAGGTGTCAAAAACAGTATTTTTCAGCTAATAAAAATAGTTTTTAAATTGTCTAAAAATTTATTTTTCAGCTGTCAAAAGTAGTATATTTTGCTGTCGAAAGCAGGGGCGGCTCGTTATATAGAGCCAAGGAGCCATGGCACTACCTGTAGTTTCAAGCTAAGCAGGAATTTTTAATTCATTCTTAAAACACTTTTCTGCTAGTTACTTTGGTCTAGGAAGATAAATCGTTCTTCAAAAAAAGAGGAGGGGGCATATTGTATATGTGGCTCCACCATCAACATGATTCACGAGCCGCCACTGTAGGTCAAACCTGAATTTTTTTCTCTTTTGAGAACCCACCTGATATTTCACGAATATATTATAGCCCAGCCAAATTAAGCAAAAAATTCGAGTTTTGAAAATTGATATAGTTGTTCTTTTATTTGTAAAATTCAACATACTAAAAGTTCTGGAGGGTGGGGGCGAGCGGGGGGTTGGGGAGCAGTTTAAGTGTGACTCTTTCTAGTTTTTTGCTTATATCTCCGTAACTATCGATCCAATAGAAAATTTGTCCAGATATCAAAATTAAAGTATATAAAATTTCCTGCAAAAAAGATCTGATTCATTTTTAGCAGAAATAATACTTTGCAAGTTATAGGGTAGACGAAATGAAGGCCAATTTAATACGAGTCTTTATTGGCATTTCTTGGGCAATGTAACTAAGAAATGTATTTAAAATTTTTTTGTTGTTAGTGTGATTGCTTTAATTATAAGTTAAGAAACTCTCAATTACATTATATTTTCTTTTGTCTTTTAAGCTACTTAGTTTTTATATATTTTTTTCCCTGTAATAAGATGTATAAAATCTGTTGGGAAATAAACATATTATTAATGAAATATAAAGTGTTTGGCATCAAATTAATTATTGAAAAATTGTAGGTAAATATCTTTTTCGTCTTCATCGAAAACCGCCTTCCGGTGGTGGACTGTTCGCGCAACTTCCATCACAGTTTCCGTAGACTGACATGACTGTGCATGTTATTCCAGGCTTATGACAACCACAGCGTAAGCCACAACCAAATGCGCTCCTGCAGAATGTGGTTTTCATGACGGGCTGCAGTGTCATGTTTCTTACGAGGGCTGCCTTTTCAGATCCTTACTTCTGAAGTCAGCTCATTACCCAACTATATCTGCATGTGAAGGAAGACCCTGTATGAGTGCTGCTGGGTAGAGCTTCCTGTAAGTGGTGAAGCTTAACCTTATTGGCAGACTTTAGGAAAGCAGAGTATCTGTGACTGTTCAAACTCGATTCTTGAGCACAGTATAGTTTTAAACATATCTGCTTTCTTGCTTCTGAAACTTCCTCACATCCCACCTACCAATCGGCATCATACACACAGACTACAAAATCTGTGATGCCTTCAAAGACCACATATTCATTCTCTGAATTAACTTTAACACAATGCATTGAAGTTTTTTCTGATTCAGAAATCACTTTATTTGCCAATTTTTCGGTACTGACTGGTATGGATACATTAAACTTCTTAGTTCCTGTAACAGTAACAGCTCCATCGAAGAGTGCCTTCAAAAGTTTTTCTTCTTCCGAGTATTCATCATTTGTCACGTAAGAGAAGTTATTGATAGAATATTCTCCTTTCCCCATTAAAACAGTTGCAGAGGCGTCATAATAAGTTTAAAAGAGGATAAATAAGTTTTAAAGAGGATTCTGGAGACTAGCTATCAACATCTTTATTGTCCCTCTAATACTGCCGCGCACTTCTTTGCCATGTGTTGTTGCATAAAAATGCCACTCAGTACGAATGGCATCGAAATCTGCAGGATGATTTCACAAATTTGCGGTTCTTGTATTGCACTCCTCAACCATCAGAGAAGTGCATCTTTAAGCTGGGAGAACAATAATTTTTCAAGAAATCTAGAAGGTTTCTTTGGAAAACACAAGCAAGAACTCAGTTGTGAATCAAACAGTCTGAAATGAAGACACAACACTTATGATTTAGAACATCTTTGTCTTTGTAATAAACTACAAATGGATGGATGGCTGCTATTGAGTTGTTCCAATGAAATCTTCGTGCTTTGTCTTGTATAATAAACAAATAATTCTCAGAAAAATCGCATTTCACCACAGCTTCGTCTGGCACCAGGGACGGCTCGTTATATAGAGCCAAGGAGCCATGGCACTACCTGTAGTTTCGAGCTAAGCAAAAATTTTTAACCGTTGAGAACGGATAACGCGAAAACAGATTGCGGCACACGTTTGTACTTCCCAGAAACGTGTATCATGAGAATCGAGCCTCATACTTTAGATCATTTAACAAAGATACATGTTTTTATTGTATAAGTGGCTCTACCATCAACATGTTCCACGGGCCGCCACTGCTTGGTACTTTTCTTTTCTTTTCTTTTCTTTTCTTGTAGAAATGTAGATTATTGTTTGGCAATGAAATCGTGTCTCTTTAGGCCAATTTACCAATTGTCTCAAAAGAATAGCAACCCACTGATATCCACTGCTTGTTATATTTTCAATCAACTCTTCTTCAAAGCTCGTTAACAAAGCTTCCTTTAATTCGATGATGCTGGGACAGGAATCACACTCATTTGAAAAGCACTTCTGTTGTGGTGGATTGCATATTATTTTCTAAAGGTAATCTTGGTATGTTTTAATGGGTTTTCATATCCAGGAAGTATTACTTTATTTACTTTAGTCCCAAGAATCATTATCTTAATATTTTAATTAGTGGTACAAACACAGACAGAGCGGTTACCACTCCTGCTATTATGCAGTTCTAAGGTCGCAATTCTGCAAATTTTGAATTTGATCTTCATTAATGAATATTTTGATTTTAAACGTCTGTATATCTTTCGCAGATTTTCCAAAATCAATATTTTTCAACATTATACCATCTGTAGCCCTTATTGATACGTAGTCCGTCTTTCCAGACATTTGCCTGCTAACTTCATCACTGCAGTAAACAATTAACGAACGAGGTAGTTTCTTCTCTTAAAGTTTTTCCTAGTTTGGAATCGAGTCAAAATTCATTTCTCTTCTACTACTGTTTTTGCTTTCCCAGCAATGTAATTACTCACACCAAACTCTCTTTCAATTCTTCTACATGACCAGCTGTTCGGCAAAATAGTCAAAATCATTACTGTTTCACTTTTATTTACAGTTCTAAAGCTATCTTTAAGTCGCGCAAAAATGTATAGTTCTGAACGGTTAAACTTTAAATTACCTTCATCGTTATCACCTCCTGTATTAAAAAGGGATTTGTGGTATGTACCTTTTATCTTTTCTCTGCAATATTTCTTAATTTTAATTCTATTCACTAAAGACTCACCAAGAGAAGTTGAAGAGGCATTCAAGTAGCTTAAGACTGTATGTGTTTTCATTAATTCTAAATCATTAGTACTGCAACTACGACCATCATTATTACGTAGCCGTGAAGCATTTTCTTTTTTAGCAGCACTCACCTTATGTGCTCCCATCGCCAACTGCAATCTACATGAATTGCAAATTTTTATGTTTTCTTCAATTCTATTATTTATAGAGATCATCCAAGCTGTTAAATTCCTTAGGTCTTTACTAAGCCCGTGTTTCTTTTTTTTTTCAATGAATTGGAACAGAAAATAGACCACTTCTTGACATCTATTATAGAGTAAAACTGTGTTAACTGAGATTTACACACGCATAACTACACCACAGCTAAACTACTTTGGAAAGGAAGTAAGAACAGCGTTGCCAACTGATTACGTGATATTTCCTCCAGAAAAGCTACTAAAAAAGTAGCAGAGGTGGCTACTGAATTGCTCTTGTACAGGCGCACCAACAACTGTCTGACGTCCATCGTCACAGGAGATGAGAAGTAGTGTCTGTATGTCAACATGAAGCGCATTGGGTTGACAAGGGGTGAACAGCCTGAGCGGCAGCCAAAGGCAGGTCTTCACCCACGGAAGGTTATTGTCTCTGTTTGGTGAGATTCAGAGGCATCATTCACTACGAGCTGCTGCCACGCAACACTACCCTCACTGTCAGTAGCTAGATAGATTGGCCGCCAAAATCGCAGAAAAGCGTCCGAATCACAGCATAATCTGATTCAGACACGACAATGCTGGTCTACATACTGCAAGAGTGACTCGCCAGAAGCTACTCGACTTTAGATGGGAAGTGATGTCTCACGAACCTTACAGCCCAAATCTTGCGCCAACAGGTTACCATATTTTCATGTCACTCTCTACGGCCATGCAAGGAAAAATGTTCCATGATGAAGACGACATATTCTATGCTGATGATATCCCGAAATGTGGCGAAAAGTGATAATTGTTTCTTAATGTATTTTTCTAAATTAAAAAAAAACGAAATACAGCCTTATTTTTGAATTTATTTAATGCTTTCTGCAACATGTAAGGTTGTTCCTAATTTATGTATTTTTCTATTTTCAAAAAGTCAATAAAATTGAATTTCTCAAAAAACGCGAGAACTTTCCCTGCAACCTTGCATTGAATACAGACTAAGAGTTATTTCGTATTTGGCAGTCATTGTGTTAACACTATTATGAATATAATTTTATTGATAATGCACTTATTCAGACGTATTTATTACTGTTTCCAATTTATATAAAAAAACTTAAGTTTTCTGATATTCTACATTTTCCGAGTTTTATTAGGTAGTTTTTCAGGTTTTCTTCAAAAATTTAGAATCGCCAATTTTAATTGAATCCGACTAATTTGCACGCAAGAAGCACAGATTTCGAATTCAATCTGTAGTTTTCTCAGCAAATCATTTCAAATGCAATTTTTGAACACAAGTTAGATCGGTTTTCTGTTTTTTTGACAAAAATTTCAAATCGCCACCTTTAATTGAATGTGACTAATTTGCAAGCAAAAAGCACAGATTTATCCGCGTTCAATTAGGACTCTTCGTGTAGCCGCTAAGACTGTTTAAAGTCTGAAAAATCATTTGAAATTTTAAAACGTTCTTCTCCTGAAAATGAAGGTACGTAAGGTACTTAATGGGTCTAGGATGATTATTTATAAAAAGTTGTTTTCCGATATTTTACATTTTCTTTGTGAACACGTTTGGCTTCAAATGACATTGGTTCTTGTGCAAGTACATTTTTTTATGGGTACAGTGACGTGTAGAAACAGCTGTGGCTTTCTCAGGAAATCATTTCAAATGCATTTTTGAGCAAAAGTAACAAGGGGGACAGTTTTTCAGGTTTCTGAAAATTTTAAATCGCCAATTTAATCTCACTAATTCGCACGCAAAAAGCACAGGTTTGAAAACCGCGTTTAATTTCGAGTCTTCGTTTAGACGCTACGACTGTTCAAAGTCTGAAAAAATGAAAAATCAATTTTTTTTCTAAAATGTCCAAACTTTATGCTATTTTAGCCAGCTGAAATTTTAAAACGGCAATCGATTTTTTTCGTTCTTTTGATGAAAAATAAGGTACACTTTATAGGTTTAGGACGATTATTAATAAAATTGAAAAAAAAACAATATTCACGATAAGGCTGTACAAAACTTTGACTTTTTTTGAGTATTACACGAGAAATAATCAATTAATAAAGGCTGAAAGACCTCTGGTCAATTGCCTGTTGAGGTCATTTGTAAAAGTGTCTCAATAAATGTATTGTCTCTCTCTCTCTCTCTCTTTCTCTCTCAATTAATAGATCATTTGACATACATAATATCTTTATTTGGTTTCTTATTTTACAAAACAATATAATAGATAATATGGGAGTTAAATAAATCCAGATTAGTATTCGAATATTGTTGGGGATTTAGAAAACTTTTTCATAAGTAATGGATCATTTATGGGCAATATACCTGTGTATTCGTAGTGCATTTCGGAGGAAGGATTGTGCAAAGGATCATTTATTTGATTAATCGACCATTAAACATTTGATTAATCAATAATTAACCATTTGATTCATCGACAAATTCGATTATTAAAAATAATCAATAATCTATTATTCATTTCCATAATCGAACACCCCTAGTAACCAGCCGGTACGTATTTTTATTTTACTTTTGATTAATAAAGTACTTGTATTAGTGATAAGAAGAAGATTTTATTTAATTTATTTAGTTATGGCTGCTAACTTAAAAAAAAAAACATTCGACTTTTTTGAAAGGGTGAAAAAATATTAAAACTAAGGATTGTTTTTTTTTGTGGTATTATTCAAATGTCCTAACTGTATGGTTCACTTTTTTTTCGATTCGCTTTCCTTTTCTTAGAGATATTAATTTTCAAAATTAATCTATTGCTGGATATACTGCTTCTTTATACCCCTTAATTTTATTAGTAATAAAATTGTCAAATGTAAAATTCAGTTTACAGCAGAATTGTATAATAAACGAATTGTAGGTGCAAACTGCAAGGAAACTTAATTCTGAAACATGTTTGGTTACAAAAAAATTATTAATAAAATTAAGATTTTTTTTATATTTCGAAATTTCCGCCAAAATTTTGACGCCGTCAAAAAAAATCCGCCGTAATAGAAATTTTATTCAAAAGATGAATCATCTCCAGTCGTGATTAACCTAAAAGCCACAGTTTGAACTTATTACAGATACCTTAAAATTTTGTGTAAAACCTGCCGACTTGAAATTTTTATTTATTTTAAATCTGAAAAATGTTGTGAAAACAATACCAATTTATATTTACCATCCTACTGGGTATTTACCCCACATCACTGATTACAGCACTCATCGCAATCCGTGTTCGCAGAAATTTGACTGTACCGATGCCGCAGAATTGTCAGAAAACAGTTTTCAGTTATCACTGCCGAGGAAGAATAATAATAAATACAAGCAAACGTGAAAATCGATCTTAAGCAATTACTCACACCACCTTCGTTCCTGTTATATACGCGTGACCCAAATATCGAGTGATACGTGTTCATTCTTGAAATTGTTTATATTATTTATAGATTATAATTTCAACTGCGATATAAACATTTTGCAAATGGAGTAACGCAAGTGGTGCGAAATATTTTGCAATGAAAATACCAAACGTACATGTGGTAACGTGCCGACGACTGATTCATTCGCTTTTCTTTGAGAAAGTTCCCAATCCTGATTGTGCAATGGCGGTCTTGACTGAGAAAGTGACACCGTTTCCAAAGTGGAACACCTGAGTGTACATATCCATACGGATCGATCCACTATTCCAAAGCCGGCATACGCTGCTTTAATAACATAACATTATGTAGTGCTGCTTGTATTTATTGCAAGTCCAACCATTGAACATGTGGTAGTGTAACTTATCTGGTTAATTATGAGAACGGTGATGGTAACCTTCACTGTATAGCGGTATAAATTTAAATCGAATTTTTGACATTTCATACAAAACACGTGTTTTAAATTTATCGTCACAAATCTTACTCAACTACTTGTAGAAAAAGCGATTCGAAAGATTACACTGGGCAACAAAAAAAAATCCTGTTGCAGGAGATTTTTCAACTGATTCTGAGTATTTTTGCAATTCTGATTTCAAATCTGAAATCAGTTTTCTTTTGCGGTTATAATGCAATTTGACATTTTGATTTGTCATTATTTCTGTAGTTGGGTGTTGAATTTATTTAATTACTCGCCAATAAATAATGTCGAAGTGATGGTGTTAGCCTACCCTTTGAGCCAAATATTTCACAAATAACCTCCTGTTTTTCATTTTTTTTTATTTTGCACAGGTGCCGAGGAATAGCTGCCCAATCACGCGAATTCGGCCAATTTGGATTAAATTTTTCGCCTCATTTTTCTGTTTTATTTAAATTTAGTTCAGCATACTAATGTAGCAATAAACCTCACGAATAACCTGTTGTTTTCCTTTTGTTGATATTTTAAATAGGTGTCGAGCTAGCGTGTTCAGGTGCATCATAAGTTGCCGCGCAAATATCTCGAAATTAGTCATCTTCTTCGCCCCCCGAAAACACACATTTCTTCTCGAACTAGCCGAAAGAAAAACTATCTTTAGACGTGTGATTTTTGTGTGTAAACTACGAGCTTCTGTATACTGAAAGTTGTTGTCTTTCCACTAACTGGGGTGCAACATGAGTATCAAGCTCCATTACTTGAAATTTCGCGTTGATAAATTCTTAGAAAACTTTGGGGCTGTAAGTGACGAAAAGTGTGAACGCTTTCAACAGGGCCCGATGATCATGATCGATCAAGGGCGATAGGACAGGAATATAATGACGGACTACTACTGGAGTATAAAACGAGATTGCCCTGAGCAAGTGCACAAACGAAAGAGCTACAAGCGCAAATTTTTGCCGAAACATAGCTGAACTGTAAGGTATTAACTTTCATTTTGGGCTCATAATATGACTATATTTTTACGCTCGTATGTAATTTATGACTTGTAATGCATGTAATATGTATAATAAATTTGTAAATTTCGAAAAATGTTCAATGCTGAATTGCATAAAAAGGGTAGCTTAGGGAGAAACAATAACGTCATATTTGGATTCAGCATACCTAAATTAGGCTAATACAGGTTCTTTTATCAATGCAACAAAAAAATTGTTGCCCAGTGTTATTCACATATTCATGTGCTGTTTTTTTTTCAGATGTGGGTGCTAAAATAAAATTAGTAAAAAATGACAAGGAATAATGCTTAATTACGTATTATGACTATAATTCATACAGAGAGTTGAAAAAAGTTACCTTTTGAAAACTTGAAATAGGTTCTTAAATGATATGGATAACCCCAATTGACCAACGCTTTACACACCTAGTGTACTCTTGTATGAGTGTCAGTGGCGGCTCGTGGAACATTTTGATATAATATACTTTTCGAGAAAAAAAAATCGATTATTGTTGCAAAATTATTCAGTAAATTAAATAAAGAGAAAAGTAGCCTTCATATATAAATATTCAAGCAGTTCGTAATTCTACAAAATTAAGTCTTACAAAGGCTAACAAACAAATAACTTATTGAAACCAGTCACTCGAAAAAAAAATGTTTAGTGTTATCTGTATCTATTCGACTTTTCTGGAAGAATTTGACTTTGGTCACCCGTTATCTTCTGTAAACTGAAAACAATTGAACAACGAATTCAATTTTTTGGTCCTCTAGATATCTTTCGGATGAATGAAAGACTTTGCTGAACGAGTCTGAAAGAGTCTTAGAAATCCGATCATAAGTTCAAAACTTAACAATTTTTTTTTTTTTAAACCAACATCTATTATATAAGAACAATACTTTGCGAACACTTTTCGTTTAAGAGTTATCCTCAATAATAATAAAATATTTTTTGATCTTATCTGTCTAAGCACAACATTTTGCTGCAAGAATTTTCGAAATCTCACCTCGCGTTTATGAAATGAACTATAAATTACATGTTTTGGGTCTTATCTGCGTCTATTCGATGGAAGAATTTTCCAAATTAGGTCATCCGTTCAAGAGTTATCCTTAAACAACAAAAAATCAATTAAAGACGAATTAATTTTTTGGTCCTATTTACATTTATCCGATAAGTACTTTATTGACTCGAAAAAATATAAAAACAATTGCTATCCACTTGAAACATCTCAAAATTGCTCAATATTAATTCAAATTCAAATACATTCCGCCGATTGCTTTGGTGATTTTTCGTGTAAATTTATGAAAAATTATAATCTTTTTTATTTTGCGCGAAAAAAATATAAAAACAATTGCCATCCACTTGAAACTTTCCAAAACAACTGTCAGTACATGTGATTCTACATTTCCGTAAAAATTATAAATGCATTTTTTCTAAATTTTAGGATATTTTAATGTAAACGGAGAAGAAATTAAAAAAAAATTGTAATAAATTCGTCGACGCGAAATATATATAAAAACAATTGCCATCGACTTAAAACTTTCCAAAACAACTGACAACACATGTGATTCTACATTTCCGTAAAAATTAGAAATGCATTGTTTCTAAATTTTAGAATATTTCAATGTGAACGGAGATGAAATTTAAAAAAAAATTGTAATAAATTCGTCGACGCGAAAAAAAATATAAAAACAATTGCCATCCACCTGAAACTTCGCAAAATCACTTAATATTAATTCAAGAGTGATTTGGTAGAAAATTCAAATACATTCCGTGGAATGCTTTGGCAATTTTGCATGTAAATTTATGAAAAATTATAATATTTTTTTTGTTGACGCGAAAAACACATAAAAACAATTGCTATCCACTTGAAACTTAACAAAACCACTCAATATTAATTCAAGAGTGATTTGGTAGAAAATTCAAATACATTCCGTCGATCGCTTTTGCGATTTTTTCGTGTAAATTTATGAAACATTTTAATCATTTTTTGTTGACCAGGATAACTACCACTGGTTTAGACAATGACGAATCAGTGAAACTTATTTGTGACAAACTCCGTGTATGAAAGAGCACATTGAAAGACTGGCGCCTATAACAAATCAAGTTGTGTCAGAGAAAACACACATAACGCAAAAACACACATAACGCACTCTACGCTTTAGAAAACATACAAATGTGTTGGATGACAATTTTATTCTAAGTTTTAGCAAGAACGACGGAGGGATACTCCAATCAGAGCTCTGCAGAAACGGATTTCCGAAAGCCCGGCCCGGCCCGGCCCAATTATTCAAAGCCCGGCCCGACTCCGAATTAGATTGAATTAAATAAATAAAATTACTCCACCCATGTACTCCTTATAATTCTTAAAATACATTGAATTCGTGTTAATAAAAATAACCTAATTTATTTTTCAGTGCACTTAGCTGTTACTTTTCGAATTATAATAAAATTAAATTTACCTAAGCCCGGCCCGGTTTGAAAAATACGGCCCGGCCCATGCAGGCCTTTGGCTCTAATAAATGGATTCATTTTGAAAGAGAAAGTGCGAATGCCAAAATAGAGGTGATTTTTCAGCGGATGGCTGGTCAAAGCGCCATCGAGTACATTTCATAGGTGTCAATGGTGAACAACTTTTAGCAGAACCATTAGTGGGGCCGCGGTGGCCTAGTAGAGTGCCTGCTTCTGGGTCCCGTTAGTGCGGGTTCGGGGCCCGTCTGGAAGGTAATTAGCTATACACTAAAAATAGCTGTGCGGGTCTAAGGATGTGTACTGTTTGTCCTGTCATATTTATAAAATATTTATATTTAATAAAAATCGGTCGTGGCTGAATGTCCTTGCTGGCTAAGCCAATTTCCTATATTATTCACGCTTCCTTATCACATAAAAAAGACAAATGATTTTTCAAAAAACTTCGTTTAAATTAAAAAGGAAAATATTCAAAATTGATTAGAATAGGTCGAACTTTCTTCTAGTGAAGAAAACAATTGCCACTGCTCAAGAGACTAGTCTCTGGTTGCAAGACGATCAAAGAGTGTTCTAATGCTATACGAACCCATACTCTTTTTGCAACCGGGTAGTTAAAGAAACCTTGTGTGTTTAAAACTGTGAAAATGTCATTTTTCAGGTTTTCTATGTTTCTCTAAAGATTTGTTAAAATAGTGATTTACGGATGAGTTTGTCCCGTATGAGAAAGTATGAGAAAAACACGCGAGAAGATGTGAATAAAAGCAGTTCTAGTCGTAGACTGTAATGCACTAACTCTTGAGCGTAAAGAAGAGGTAAATCAAACATCTTGTTTCTGTCTTCAACGTTACAAGATTATCGCAAACAATAGACCAGGGGGTAATCGAAAGTTTCAATAAGACATAAACTTCCATCCGAAATCCTTGTTTTTTTCCTTTCTTTTGATTTAGGCTTAGCCATTCAGTCACGACATGGTTTTTATCCCGTAATAGCTACAATAGGAATTTTCTAATTTTATTATTAAATAAGAACAGTAAATATATTTTGGTTTTTGAATTAATAATAAATTTGTAAATTGCGCTGTAGACTTTATGTCTATCTAGAGTCAAAATAGGTATCACGTTAACAGGTAACATTGTATATTTTATAATTGTATTTAATAACGTCTCTAAAGATTGAAGGCACTGGTCTTCTTGTTGCCCTAAAGACCATACACTTGGGACGTTGTGTACATGATGTTTATCAGAATTTTCAGAGGATTTTTAAGAGAAATGTATCCTGTAATGCCGCTTGAAACGTTTGATTACCTCCTGGTCCATTGGTTGCGGTGGGTTTGTAAAGAAGAAATACTTAAATCTACATTTGTCAATTCTTGGAGAAAACTACCGAAATGCATAGCAGGATATTGAACACAATGAAGGAGATAATGCCGTAGCTGAACACAACGTGCCTGATACCGATGACAACCAATTTGAGCAAACTTTTTGACTATAATAAGCTCAATAAAACGAAATATAGCCTGAATCTATGAATATTCAACCTGTTCGTTAACTCTGCAAGCAAAATTAAGTCTTACTAAGACTATAAACAAATAACTTATTGAAACAACTACTTCCCTGGCTAGTGCCACGCCGGATATTGAATGATACAAATTTATTTATAATAAGCTCATTGAAGAGGATATACAGGAATGGGTAACTGCTGATGACGAGCTAGAGAATTTATGTCCAAAGAGAAAATGTAGACAAATTTAGCTACGTCGTATAGTTCATGAAGCAACGGCGTCTTTTGGCTTTCAACAAAGTAATGCGACACAAAAAAGTAAAAGAAAATGACTGATGTTTCTACAATATTGTACATACAAGGTGACATTGAAAAAAGTGCAATGCGCATGGTGCCCTGCAATATAAGAGCTTATTTTTTTTACACTAAATAATATTGGTCCAAATCCAAATAGTTTATTATTTGTGATCAATTTATTATAAACAAAAGCATGTTTATTTTTTAAAACTAGTGTGATTTCGCAAAAACCAAGAATAAGTTTATTTTGGCATTTTTTACAAGTTTTGTTTATTTAAATTTGATGTAACTATTTCCATTTCATAATTATAGACTCTAAAACTTCTATCTCAAAAAACAAAGATATAATGAAACACATTTATTCTTTGTTATCTTCAACATTTATTTAAAGATTTTTGTAATATTTTGTAATTCCATTTTTTGTGGAAAATAAAACAAATGGTTTCTGGTTTTCAAAAATTTTCCAAAAGCTTTTTAGTTCTTCACATTTTCTAATAAAAGTTATGTTCAAAGTTTCATTGAAAAATATTTACAATAGTCCACCTTGAGATACAGCGCCCACGGACAGACACTGACATTTTTAAAAATGGTATATATAATTTTTTGATATTTTTTCAATATCAAATATCATGTGTATAGGTATAATATGCATTTCCATTCTTATTTATAATGTATTTTGTTTTTTTATATACTGAAGTAAAAAAAATTAAACACTTTAAATTCGCGAAATTTCGACCATTTTCAAACCGCCATAACTCGGCGTATTTTCAATCGATTTTGATGAATCTATAAGGGCAAAAACTTTGAAGTGTCTTCTTTAAGGTCATGTATGCGAAACTAAACGTAGCCCCTTCCGCCCCCGTGAAAAAAACAAGTTTTTTCTGGAAACCATGTCTAACTTTGACGATGTCTACGGAGTCGGAAAAATTTTGTCCACTCGATCCACCATAAAGGCATTAAAATGTGATTAATTCCCTATGCAGGACTCAAAGAACGAAGTTCCTACGACGATTTGGCACCAAGTTATTGGTGTTTGAAAAAAAGTGCATTTTGAGGTTTTTCGCACATAACTCAGTGACTTTTCAACCAAATTTGATGATGCAGGGGTGCTAGTGGGGGCGGAAGGGGTTACACTTAAGTTCGCATGCATGACTTTGAAGAAGACACTTCAAAGTTTTTTTCCCTCGAAGATTCATCAAAATCGATTGAAAATACGCCGAGTTATGGCGGTTTGAAAATGGTCGAAATTTCACGAATTTCAAGTGTTTCATGTTTTTCCTCCAGTGTGGATAAATGTATAAATAAAAGTATTTCTCTATTTCTATTTCTTCGTTATAACAAGCAGTGGCGGCTGGTGGCATGACTCATGATACGGTCACGGTTTGATCAATGGTTCTTTGAGTGTGCGTCGTTACAGAAGATTGGGTCGTGTGAAGTTGCCACCAAAAAGCAGAGTTCCGATTGTTCTGAGTAGAATTCTCAATTCATTTTGATTCATCTAGATTCTAGAAGTACTATCAACTTTTAAAAAAGAGTTCTGTAAAATTGAGCTGTTGAAAAATGGAGTGCCAACTTTACACCGCTCCAATATTGTAATCTAATAGTTCTGAACTGGTTTTAAGATGTGTTTGGGCTAGTACTATAGTCCTTGAGTTCTGTTGGATTTCGAGAGTTAAAAAAATTAAGTTCAGGGAAAGAAGAGAAGAAATTCGTCATTTAATACTGGTTTAATCAAAGTATTTCGAAACAATTATATAACTCATAAAGAACTATAGAATCAAGAACTAACCGGAACCATCAAAAATATTTCTTTAAAAAAAGTCGCAAAGGCAAAAAATAAGAGTTGCCTGAGTTCCAAGTACATTATCAAGGTGGAATTAATGACTTCAGAAACTCTCTCTTATAAACAAATTCGATCAATTTATGATTTATACTACTATTAAGTAATTAATTAGTTGTACGAATTCTGATATAACGTTTGGGTTATACTCGGCGGATTCTACAGAAAACTTTACCGACAAATTGCAATTAAATGACAGGAAATCGGTATTTTCGCAATTAAATTATCCATTTTGAATTAACGACTTAATTTAATGATATTATGGATCGTGATTTTATCGAATTTGTTTATACGAGATAATTACTGAATTCATTAGATCAGAATGTACTCAGAACTCATAGAACTCTTTTTTCTTCTTTGCACCTTTTCTCAAAAAAATATTTTTGATAGTTGCGATTGGTGTTTCCTGCAGCTTTTTATGAGTTAAATATGTAATTGTTGTGGAATATTTTGATTAAACCAATATTAAATGAGTAATACGAAGTTGAATATTTTGAACAGATTTTTTTTCAAAAGTACCAGGAACTATAGTACTAACCCAAACACATCTTAAAATTATTTCAGAACTATTCGATTACAATGTTGGAGTGCGGTGTCAACTTGGTAGCCCATTTTTCAAAAAATTCCCGGCTGCTCAATTTTTTAAAACTCTTTTTTAAAAGTTGACAGTACTTCAAGATACACCAAAATGAATTGAGAAATCTATTCACAAGTACCAGAACTCTGCATTGGAGGGCCAGCTTGACACACCAAAAAGATTGGGTGTCCTCGCCATGGACGACATACGTAAACACAACATTATTGCGTTTAATTTAACTTATCTTGGAGCGAGTAAACGCATGAAGATATTGCCAGATTATTCCGGTATCGATGACGTGCACGCAAAGATGCATTAATCAAAGTACTGTAGAAGTAAAGATTTGTGCGGATCGGGTGACTCAGTGCTTCAGAGATGCGTGGTTCTGACCAATCTCTACTTCCGCTGGTCGTAACATGAATCACGCCGTCATTCGCCACCGAGAAGAAGACATCGGTTTTACCGGCCACTTCGTCATCTATTCATTCTCAAAGTAACATGTTAGAAGGACGTCCGATGTACACTTCTGTGCAATAAAATGAAGCACACAAAATATGTTATCGTTTAAAGTAGACTTCCTGGTTAAGAAAATATGTAAATTTGTTAATTTCCTTAATGTCAAAATGCCGCGTCATTTAGATAACAATTCAAAAATTCGAATTATAACTAAAATAGAAGATGGTTTTTAGTGTTAGTCTTAGTTTTGGCTTTTTAATAAAGATGTAATTTTCAAGTTATGGTGTTTTATCATTTTTGACAATGTTGTAGACCCGAATTATACAACTAGAATATTGCAAAAAATACCCATAGGACTTGTGCTAAATTTTATTGCATAGAAGTGTACCTAGAAGTATAGGCGTGGTCACTCTTTTTGATCTCTCTGTATGCACTTTATTACATTTTTTTTTGTAATTTGCGTTAAAAATAAAATCAAAAATAGGTGTAATTTTCATCATGAATTTAAAATTTACAGTTATGGATAAGGAAACGATGACAAGGTGATGTTTTAAACGCTATTTTTAAAATAAACAAAGAAAAAATAGTTTTATTTATAATTCAATTTATGTGCGATGCTTTGTGGTTTGATACGTAAACTGTGTCTAACTTAACAGTATCTGCATGTAGGAAACCAACGATCTTCAACCCGAGTATTCGAATTTATTACTATATTACATATCATCTGAGGCCTTGTAGGCCTTGTGAGTGTAGGCAGGGTAATGTATACTTAAGTATAATTTGAATGGTCTTTATCGAATTGCGTGTTATAAACTTTTACTCGATTCACAAGGATAATTTACATTTCAGACTTAAGTGGACGTTGCATAACAAGATTGACTACTAAGGTTAGGGAAGTGTAGATTAAAAATTCCTAAGTCGAATTGGAACAATGTAATATAGCACGGTTTTCCATTGGACCTATTAAATCAGTTCATGTTAGCATGTAAAATTTGTTGTATAAAAATATACAGTGCGTTTTTTTATAGATGCACCATAGGGATTTACTTGTTAAAATTTGTATGCCTGTTAATGGCTTTCCCATTGCGAATTTCAGTATAATTTTTGGTATACTAGAAGTTTGCATAGTCTGTAACAACTTCTAATAGTTTTTATAATAAAAAAATCGTAAATTTTAAAGAAATTAAAGAAAATATGTGACTAGTTTGTTTTTAAATATTATTTTAGTTCTATCAGTAGGCGTGTTTGTTGTCGATCACTTTGCGATGAATTATCCCGACCCGCCGATCCCAAATAAAACAACTGTTTTAAGGTTATAGTTAGGCAATTGCAAAACTTGAAAAGACATTTTCACTAAGTTATTGTTCAGCTTATTATGGCAAACAATTTGAATATTTATTATGAAGTGAATAAATTTAAATATTTTCCAGAGCAATTTTTATTACGTTGTATTTCATATTCTAATTCGTATTTACAACTTTTATAAGTTATTTATTGTTGATTGTCAACAAAATAATAAACACCGAAAAATATTTTCTTAAATTTCTTTAAAATTTACGATTTTCTTTTAAATAAAAACTGATTGAAGTTATGAAAGGCAATGCAAACTTAAAGTGTACCAAAAATGATACCGAAATTCTCAATAGGACAACCATTAACAGGCATACAAAATTTAACATGTAAATCCCTATGGTGCATCTATAAAAAAACGCACTGTATATTGCAGATTGTTTGGCGGTCCTAGGCACCTAAGGTGAAGCAAGTGAGGTACTCGCCTAGGGTGAATGACGTGAAGGGGAGCAGAAGTTTAAAATCATTTCAACCGTCAATGTCAGGGGCGGCTCGTTATGTAGAGCCGAGGAGCCATGGCACTACCACTAATTTCAAGCTCAGCAAGGATTTTTAAATTATTCTAAATCCGAAGACTTTCCTTCGCTCAATTTCAAAATAATTGTACGTGAACACAAATTGTTCGCATTTTGTCCAGAGCTTAAAAAATGATAATAACATTTGCCACAAACGTGAAATTTTCCAGATTTACTCAAATTTAATTCTACTATAAGATTCCTCAAAAATCCGAAGACTTCCCTGCACTGATTGTTAAAATAATTGCATGAGAAAACAAATTGTTAAAATTCTGAAATTGTCTAGAACAAAAAAATATAAAAACAATTGCTACAAACGTGAAAATTACCAAATTTACTCAAAATCAATTCTACTACAATATTCCTCAAAATAATTTCGCTGAATTTCAAAATATTTTTGCACTAGATCACAAATTGTTGATATTCTGAGGTTGTTCAAAAGCCCAAAGCCCAATTGTTTAAATTTTGAAATACTTCAATTGCCTAGAGCACAAAAAGTATTAAAACAATTGCCACAAACGTAAAGATTTCCAGATTTACTCAAAACAATTCTACTATAAGATTCTTTATAAATCCGAATAGTTTCCTTCGTGGGATTTGAAAATAATTGCATCTGAACACAAATTGTCGAAATTCTGAAATTTGTTCGAGTGCTAAAAAATATACAAAAACAATTGCCACAAATGTGAAAATTTCCAAATTTACTCAAAATTAATTCTACTGCAAAATTCCTTAAAAATCCTGCACAGAATTTCAAAATAATTGCACTAGAACACAAATTGTTGAAGTTCTGAGGTTGTTCAAAAGCCCAAAGCTTAAAAAAATATAAAAACACTTGCCACAAACGTGAAAGTATCCAGATTTACTAAAAATACATTCTTCTACAAGATTCCTCAAGAATCCGAAGACTTTCCTTCACCGGGTTGCACGAGAGCACAAATTGTTGAAATTCTAAAGTTGTTGCACAGAGCTCAAAAAAATATAAAAACAATTGCTACAAACGTAAAACTTTCCAGATTTGCTTAAGATCAAATCTGCGTCAAGATTCCGTAAAGATCCAAAAGACCTTCCTTCACGAGATTTCGATTTATTTCCGCGAAAACACAACTGGCTAAAATTCTGAATTTGTGCGTTTTATCAAAGCTCAAAGAAATATTAAAGATTTACTCAAAATTTATTCTACTACAAGATCCCTTGAAATCAAAAGACTTTTCTTAGCTAAACTTCAAAATAATTGCACGAGTACATAAACTGTTGAAATTTGGAAGTTGTTCAATTGCCTAGAGCTTAAAAATATAAAAACAATTGTCACAAACGAGAAACTTTTCAGATTTGCTTAAGATCAGTTCTGCATCAAGATTCCATAAAAATCCAAAGACTCCTTCACAAGATTTCGATTTATTTCCGCGAGAACACAACTGGTTGAAATTATGAAGTTTTGCATTTTATCAGAGCTTAAAATATATTAAAACAATTCCAACAAACTTGAAATTTTCTCGATTTGCCCAAAATCAATTCTACTTTAAGATTCCATAAAGATCAAAAGACTGTCGTTTACGAGATTTCGAAATATTTGCACGAGAACACAAATTGTTGAAATTAAATACAATTGCCGCAAACGTGAAAATTTCTGATTTACTCAAAAATAATTCTACTACAAGATTCCTCAAAAATCTGAAAACTCTGGCTGAATTTCAAAATAATTGCACGAGAAAACAAATTGTTGAAATTCTGAAGTTGCTCAAATTGCCTAGAGCTGTTCGTTTTTATTTGATTTATTTAATGTTTCTGTAAAGGTTCTCAATTTCAATTACTGTTATTTTATTGTAGGCTAAGTGGCTCGACCATCAAAATGTTCCACCAGCCGCCACTGGTTAATGTAGAGCGCTCCCAAAACAGGGTGGTACACTGCGCAGTGACCATCTTAAATTTCAGAGGGCAGCGGAAACTCATAATTATTAAGCAAGGGCTGCGTGAACGATATAAATATCGACACCGAATCGTTACGAAGTGATGATTCATATTCAACTACTCGCGATCTAGTAACTTTCTGCTTGTTTGAATGAAATGGGCCGATCTCCACCAAAACGACGGCGTGCGAGGCATATTTCAGTGTCCGCCACGGAATCGATTGTTAATATATTTAAGGTGTGCCAGGAAAATAATAATAAATTTACATGGTGTAAATCAGAATCAGCGATTGTGGGCGTTTTTACAACTCTATCTGTAGAATGAATAGACAATAGTGCGGTTTTTTTTTTATAAAATTTATTCATGTAAATTGGGTTTCAATGCCTAATAATTAAATTAAATATCAATGTCAATATCTCTATAGAGTGAAAATTGGCAAAAAAAAAACAGATTTGTCTTCCGTTCCTGTTTTGCAATAGCCTGCATGGTTTCATGCATATAATTCATAAATAAAATTGATACACGCTACGGGTACAGCTGCCTACTATTAAAATTAAAACAGAGATTAATTCACACTAAACAAATAAAGGTGTTCATTTTTTTGGCCGGAATTGCACATCTTTGAAACGTCAAAACAATTTAAGAAATTACAAATTATTAACTCACTCCTTTGCTACTTGTCGGAAATCGTATTTGTGCAAACAGCCTCATAAAAGTACACTTTAATCCGATTCCTTCATTAAAGTCGGTACAAAATTATTTAACACCTGAATTTGCCATTTCCCAAATTTAAAAAGCATCTCACCTCCTGAATCATGGATATTATTCAGTAGATGAACAGAATGATTAAGGTAATTTATAAGTTCCACGTAGTTTTAAACCTTTTGTAGGCGGTTCGGCAACTGGTACCACCTATTTTCTAAGTGCTCTAAGCATAAAAAAGTAAAAAACAAAGGAGGGTACAACTTTTTAAGCGGTTTCACTACCGCCCGGGGATCGTTTTATTTCTACATTATCTTATCTATTGTCCTTCCTAGAAGCCAAAACTTATTATTATAAGAACGCCATACTTAAGGAAAAATTAGTATCTACATGGAAATGAAGCGAATAACGTACTTATTCGCATCATAATGAAATCGGTTTCTATAAGATATACAGAGTTGGTTTAATTAAGTCAAAGTTGCGCATTTTAATGCTAAATAATTTGTTGGAAACAAAATTAAAAATTTTCCGACAACTTCCGGAGATATTCGATAAAAACCGAAAAAGTCAATATTGGTTTTATTTTTTTTACGACTTTATTACTGTTACTTTTTACTTACTGCTTACTTTTGTAAGCTCCTGCAGAAAATACATTTATTTTTTAAATGCGATGTTTTGTTATTTTGATACCAACATCAACTTTATTTTTTTAAATACGGACCTGGATTTTTTATTTAATTTTTGAGTAGCTTTCACCTTCCAAAACTGGCGATGTGTCTCATTTGTCACAATTTTTTCCTAAAAAAAATTTGAATACTTCTATATTTTTTATTGGCAAACTATACTCTTGTAAGTTTCATACTTTCAAAATTCGTTCTATTTTAAATCAAATCCTATTTCGATGCGAGTTGCGACATTTCACAACGCACCTCAAGGATTCGAAAGACAACAATCTATTTTTGAATAATAGTGAATAGTTTTCCCTGTACATAAGAGTTGTGTGCTTCCGATTTTAATTTGGATATGTAAAAATGCAAAAATCATCGCTTTTCGGTGTTAAAACATTTAGAAACAATTTGATCTTTGAATATTAACTGACTTTTCAAAATTGCTCAATCATCGCTTTTCGGTGTTAAAACACTTAGAAACAATTTGATCTTTGAATATTAACTGACTTTTCAAAATTGCTCATTTTGCAAGTTATTGAAAAATGAGAAGCTTTAGGCCGAAAAACCTTGGCTCGATAGCGCATGTGACTTGTTTGTAAAATTAAAAATGGGAAGCCCCAAAATAAGATGTTTACAAATATAATTTTTTTAACCACTAAAAAATTATTTAAAAAATCTGAAAAAATCATACTATTGACCCAAATACCAAATTAGGAGAATTTTTTAAGGCCATTGAACGTTATTTAGAGTATTAAAAAATGTTTGAAAATAAAAAATAAAAAAAATTGCCCACTATACTCGGCGCACCGAATCCGTGGTATATTGGATGTGCGTGATCTTCGCGTGATGTTCACTGATTGGTCAGTGCAAACGCATGTGAAGCGCGTGTTACGCAGCCGAAATGTAGTGATTACGTTATATCCATAAATCAGTCTTTTTCAATTACAATTAAATAGGAAGTGGTAAATAGTTAAAATAAAGAAATTATTTGTATATTCTCGTGTTGTGTTTTAAGTGTCTGTTATATTTCCGGCACAGAACTAAAATGTGACAAGGCAGTGTGAATCAGGCTTTTCATATCGTCTCGACGAACTATCACGAGGACGAGGGGTGAACGCAACGCGATTCGGTGCGCGGAGTATCGTTAATTTTATTTTGTCATATTATTGCTATCAATAAATACCATCTATGTGACTTTTTTTCATCTTCCAACATTTGGTGCGACATCTTCAAAAATTCGAATAACTAATATTTTTACGATATTTTGATATTTTCATAAATTTATCAACAATTGAACAATCATTTTATGTAAAATTATTATTAGCATTTTAGTATTATTCATTTTTTTCAGTTTCGTATAAACAACCCCATTCTTTTGTCAAGATATGATCTTGAAACCCTCGAAAAATAGGTTTTGGTTTTTTTAACGACTATAAAAATCTAAAAAAAATCCCAAATACCAAATTAATTTAATTTTTTCAAAGTCATTGAAGGCCATTTAGGGTATTAAATTTGTTTTGAAAGTTTAACTAAGCGATCGAGTGACAACCTAACATTTTAAACAACCGTAATTCTTCCTCACATTCCTGAAAAATAATCTCAAAGGTAGGTAAATTAAGCTTAAATACGTAGTTTTTTTTAAGTTTATTAGCAATTTAGTTTGAAAAGGGTAATATAAGCGTTAAATACTGTCGTTACCTTATATTCACACAACATATATATCACAGAACTGAATATCTATAGAACTCAATGGAATTGAAATATATGATAATAAACTAATAATTAAAATGTATTTCATTCCAATATCTCCACATTTTTTGAGCCAAAACACGCGTTCAAAAATTTTAAAATTACCAGATGAATTTTCAGCGGTTTTTTTACTTATAATTTAAAAAATAATTTAAATTATCCATAGATATTTCAAAAATGTGAAGACCGCTAGGATTTTTTTAATAGTTTTTTTCACTTATAATCAAAAAAATAAATACTACTTTTAATAGAAGAAAAGATAAAGACAGTAGCGTTAAGTTCTATATTATAACATTACAATATTTTACTTAATTTCCAAATCTTAAGTATAAAATTATTATATATTATTAGTTAAATTTTACAATTTATTTCAAATTATATTGTAATATTTCATATATTATTAGTTAAAAATTAATAAATATGTATAATAATTATGAGTATAGATATAAAGTATTTTAATTTAAAAAAAAAGAATCTAAACTAAACATAAACATACTGTTACTCTATTATTAATTTGATAACATTTTGCTGCTCAATTGTTGATAAATATATAAAAAATATCGTAAAAATATTGGTTATTCAAATTTTTCAAGATGACGCACCAAACATTGAAAAAACATTGACGAAATAAAATTTTTCGTCACTTGATCGCTTAAGGGCGAAAAAAATGGTAAAACTTAAAAAAAAAATGAATACCCTAAATAACCTTTTATTTGGGTAAAAAATATATGTGCATTTTTCAGATTATTATAATAATTTTTAGTGGTTAAAAAAATAAACTTTTATTTTTTGTGTTTCAAGGTCATATTTTGGCAAAAATGGGATTATTTATACGAAACTGAAATAAGGTGACAGTGACATCCAGATGTCGGGCAAAATCCCGGCCCATGCAGATCTCTGATAAGGGGTTCTGTTACACGTAACATAAAATGTTGCGTTAAAATGTGACTTCTTTTAGCCCTTTTACTATGAAAATTACTCACGCAGCCAGCTATTGTGGACAATATTAAAAATTGTTCAGATGGATGGAAATTGTCTGCTCGGGTATGCAACCAAAAAACAAATCTCTAACTCCTCGAGTGCTGTTCCCACTCTTATACCAATTAATAATTTGTATTCTTTCTTCGGCTTCAATTTTGAGAATTAGATAAAAATGAGTATAAAAGTATGGTTGCCTACATATGAATGCGTTGATGTGATTATTTTTCAATTGAACATAGGCATTAACAATCATATGTTCAGCTCTCCATAAATTGCGTTCTTGCAGAAGTTGCTTATGTATTTTGTCATTCTACGTTTCGTAGATGGACATGTTTGCTGTTAATAGTAAAATGCAGGAAAAATGCAAAAAACAGTGGCAGACATCATCATTAAACATTTGACTGTTAGACAACGATTACAGTACCTTCACATAACTCATTTTAATAGTTATGAAGGTACTGTGAGTGAGAAAGTGTGAACACAACGGGAACAGCTTGAATTCACAAAATTGGCAGGAGTCTATTAGACGAATGTTTACTTATCTAGGGTTAAACACACTGAAGCAAAACTAACAAAAAGATTTGAACTTTGCTTGTCTATGACAGGAACAAGAGGGTATCATCGATTCGTTCCTATGAGTGAAAATCAAATCAGATGTTACATCACATCAACGTGTAAAGAATTTGATGAGCACACAACTGCAATTGTGTTTACTAACGCATATTCGCTTATAAACATGGACTACATTGCGTGCATTTACGAAGATCAGTGGTGGCTGGGCATAGTCGAAGGCAAAAGTGATCAAAATAATGATCTATCAGTTCATTTTTTTCATCCACCTGGCCCAAAAACTGCATTCCAGATATCTAAAAAGGACATGGTGTGGGTTCAAGTAAGTAAAATTGTGAGGAAGTTTACCCCTACAAAACTAACAATGGTTTCGGGCAGAACGCACAACGTAACAGAAAAACGATGCACCAACATTTAGACACGAAAATTTGTCATTTTTCATGCTAACTGATGGACTTTACATATACAAGTTTTTTTTGTGTAACACACTTAGTTTCAATAAAATTTTGTAAGAGAGGATTTGTATATCAAGTTTAAAAAATTCTTTTATTTGTCTTTCTTTCTTCCTTGCAGCACTAAAAATCCCATTTTAAGTCAATTGTCAGTTTATAGTTATGAATTTTTTTCTTCGCTTTCCTGACTGACTAGGCAATAAGGACAAAAATCTAGGAGTGTGTCAAGTTGGCACCCCAATGAAGAGTTCTGATAGTTCTGAATAGAGTTCTCAATTCCTTTTGATGTATCGAGAAGTGCTATCAACTTTTTAAAAAGAGTTCTGTAAAATTGGGCTGTCAGGAATTTTTTGAAAAATGGGGTGCCAACTTGACATCACACCCCAACATTGTTATCGAATAGTTTTGAACTAGTTTTAAGATGTATTTGGGTTAGTACTCTAGTTCCTGATACTTTTAAAAAAGAGTTCTGATGAATTTCCAGATATAAAAATTTTCAAAGTTGGAAATAATGGTCGAATCTAAATATTTTATAATAACTATGGATTGAACTCACAAAGAACTACAGGAAACACCAATCAGAACTATCCGTAACCATCAAAAATATTTTTTTGAAAAAAGTCGCAAAGTAAAAAAAAAAAATGAGAGTTCTAGGAGTTCCGAGTTAATTTTCTATTTCTACTCATTGAGTACAATAATTCTTTCTTATAAACAAATTCAATTCGATACAATTCCGATTTATAGCATTTTTAAATAAAGTTTAAATTCGAAAATGGACAATTTAATTTCGAAAATACCTATTGCCTGTCATTTAATCGCAATTTGTCATTAGAGTTTTCGTTAGAACTCCTCGATTACAACCCTACAACCCATAAGTCAAATCAGAACTCCCAGAACTATTAAAAAAAATCAACATTTTGAAAATAAAGTCCGAAAAGAAAAAAAAGAGAGTTCTAGGAGTTCTGAGTTAATTTTCTATATCTACTCATTAAGTACAATATTTTTTTCTTATAAACAAATTCGATACAATCACGATTTATGGCATTTTTAGATATTTTTTTTTTCAAAATGTTGATTTTTTTTTAATAGTTCTGGGAGTTCCGATTTGACTTGTGGGTTGTACTCGAGGAGTTCTAACGAAAACTTTAATGGCAAATTGCGATTAAATGACAGGAAATAAGTATTTTCGAAATTAAATTGTCTATTTTCGAATTTTAACTTTATTTAAAAATGCCATAAATCGTGACTGTATCGAATTTGTTTATAAGAAATAATTATTGTACTCAATGAGTAGAAATAGAAAATTAACTCAGAACTCCTAGAACTCTCAATTTTTTTTTACTTTGCGACTTAAAAAAAATATATTTTTGATAGTTCCGGATAGTTCTGATTGGTGTTTCCTGTAGTTCTTTGTGAGTTCTATCCATAGTTATTATGAAATAGTTAGATTCGATTTGGATTTCCAACTTTGAAAATTTTTATCTCTGGAAATTCAACAGAACTCTTTTTTAAAAAAGTATCTGGAACTATAGTACTAACCCAAACACATCTTAAAACTAGTTCAGAACTATTCGATAACAATGTAGGGATGCGGTGTCAAGTTGGCACCCCATTTTTCAAAAAATTCCTTACTGCCTAATTTTATAGAACTCTTTTTAAAAAGTTGATAGTACTTCTAGCTACATCAAAAGGAATTGAGAACTCTATTCAGAACTACCAGAATTTTTCATTGGGGTGCCAACTTGACACACTCAAAATCTAGAGCATTATTCTGATGATTTTGGTTTGTATTTTGTCTTGATATCTATAAAATTAACAGAGTTGGATACATTTACGTCTTGTTTTCAGCCGAAAAACGCTTACGAAGATTAAAATGTCAGCAAAAAAGTATGACCCTAAAATTTGTTCTCACTATAGTTTTAAATTCACCTAGTATTGCGGAGAAACTAATCAAAAAAATGGGAAAATCAAAAATGTTGAGCAACGCATTTTTTTCTATTTGGGTGATTTCAATTGGATTGACCCCATATCGATTGAATACGTCGGTTATTAAGTATCAAACGGTGCTAAATTTGAACGTAAAAGCAATATTTGAAGCATTTTTAAGTCACATTTCGAGAAAATACGAAAATCGGGCATTGTTTTGGTTTTTTACTCTGAGATCATAACTTTTCAACGCGCCAATCAGTCTTAATCTTTTAAATTCTAAAATATGACATCATTCTTCGGTTTGAGAAAGCTTTGAAAACGCTTTTAAAATGTACAGTAATTTACAGTTAAAAAATGACAAAAAATTCGGGAGTTGCCAAAAATCGGGACACTGCCAGTGGGTGGTCAACTATTTTACTTGTGGCTTTTCGAAGAATTAATTAGCTACAGTAAAAAACATTTCTTATAATATGTAAAATTACTAATAATAATAAAAAAGCACATTTAATTTTTGCATAAAAACAAAATCTTTCAAATAGGTTCATTTAATCTCATTCAATAAATTGACGTAACATTGCATTACGACGATAATTTGAAGTAGTTATTCATAAGCAAGATAGCAATAATACCCGTATTGACCTTTTCCCTTAACCCGCATAGCTTTAATATTTTGGGCGAGATTCCATGACCTATCAGAGAGCAATGGTGTGGAATTATTATTATTAACTCAAAACAACCATGTATCACTAGTCACCTAAGAAACCTAAGCAGGTATTTAATACTTCTCTCATTATCTGCCAAATAATCCACGTAACGTATTATCTTATCTATACAATATATATCCCCTACAGACATGAAGAGAACGTAATAAACCAGCTGCTAAATTCCTCTCTTTAACCAAACGGTCATGCATAAATGATTAGGAACTTGACCTCGTACACTTACATAATTCTCAACATAATTCCTCCTATTGTCACGATATAAGGATGCATTACTACTACCATCTCAATTACGTATCCATGTTTAGCTTGTAAATACATGCCCATATCTTGATACACCTTTAAAGCTGAGGATTACATCAAACACAAAAGCCTCAATTTAAATACGCAAGAAAATATCTGCTTACATCTAAATCCCTAATTACCAGTATTACCGCATAACAAATAGCCATCAAGAGTTTGCGCCCTTGTAACATTTACGTGTAATGATGATTTTATTATTGATTTCAACGAATAAAATGCGATAACTGTGCATTGTCACTAGGAGAGTAATTCTGTAATCTGAAGAGGGATGTTTGCTTTTCAACAATGTCAACAGGAGATACATTCCAATCAGCTTAATGAAGATAAATACAGGCTTGACATACAAAGGTTAAAAAGGAAATTGGAGGATTGCTGGTGTAAAGTTCAGTGATTTATTTGCAGTTTTAATGAAAAACAAATTTTTAACGCGCACGCTGATTGTCTGGTATTACTTGCATTTTTTGTAACTTCGATGTCATTATTATTATCACCGTGAGCACGTTGTGGGTTCAATTAAGATATCCCGGGCAAGAGATAGGTATGCAAATGTTTGGCACCAGTAAACTCGGTGTATAAAATAATTTATTTAATCGACAATGTAAACACTTTTATCAATGGAGTACAATGTGAACTCGCCTCTCGTCTGAACTGATAACTATGCAAACGTTGAGGCAGTCTCGTTTCAACGTTGCATCCAAATCCAAACATCGATAGTTAAATATTAAAACTTCGAAAGTTTTATCGCGAATTGGAGGGAATTTCCGGATTGCTGCACATTGCCTTTTCTACTTCTTATTTTTATATCTGCTTATACGGGATGTTTTTTTGTATAATTTATTAAAGTGATTTTTTTTTAAAGCTTCAAGTACAACTTTTGCACTGTAAAAAAATTGTCAATAATTTCAATTTTATTATACAGGGTGTTACAAATTCGATGCATTAACATTGTTATCTCGGTAACTATAAGAGATAGAGTTGGTTAAATGAAGGCAAAATTGCGCATTTTAATGCTGAATAATTTTTTTTTAAGAAATTTGAAATATTCTGACTAATTACAGAAAATTAACTTGCAAAAGTTTTTAAAACAAAGTGCCGTTGTCGAAAAGCTTAAACAAAATATGGAAAGAATACTTCTGAGAAATTTTGGAATTTGGGAGATTTTAATAAGCAAAATGTATTCTATACGAAGCTATTAAGCGTAACGCTGAGAAATCAAGCCGTCAAAAAAAGGGAAAGCTTCTCAAATAAATTATAGTTTTAGGCATTTGTTTCTTTTTTATATTTAGGCGGTGTCGACTGCTAGGGTTAAATTCTAAAAAAGGAAAAGTTTCCGTCTGTAAAAAATACTTTTTGGATAAATGAAGGATGATTGAAGCCTATATTAAACTTTGCAAATATAGGCAATGATTTTTGTGGCCGTATGGTTACATCAAGAAAAACTTCTAAAGAAGAGAAAAGGCACATTAAAAGTTTTCCCAAATTTGAATCCCATTCTACCAGATCGCATAATCCATAACATAAAGTATCTATATCCTGATCTAACTCTAAGAACAATGTCTAGTTTACGAGCTTCGTTGCAAGGAAAATAATATAAAAGCAGTTAAAAAGTGGAGAAAATATTTTTAAAAGATTGTAATTATTTACATTTCCCACAACCGCGCAAAGATAGATGCCAAAAAATGCGACATATTAAACATTAAAATTATAGTCAGATGTTGATAAAGAAAAGAATTAACTTATGCAAGAACATTATGTCTGTTTAAGGCTAGCAGAATCAGCTAGGAAACCATTAAAACAAAATCTTACTTACTCACTTACTACGTAATTCAGACTATTATTTCGCGTTTTTTTCGACTTGCAAAACCCAAAGTTGACTTCAGTAGCATATTATAGAGGGTGTTACAAGTTCGATGCATTGGCATTACTTTCTCGGCAACTATAAGAGATAGAGTGTTGGCTAAATTTAAGTATTTTAATAATAATAATTTAATAATAATTTGTTAAAAATAAATTTAACATATTCCGACTACTACCGGAGATATTCGATAAAAACCGAAAAGGTCAATTTTGTTTTTATTTTTTTTACGACTTTAATACTGGTTATTTTAAAAAACCAAGAGAACTTTCTTAAGACATTTTTGTAAGATTTTCCACAAAATAAATGTATTTTTCAAATACGACGTTTCGTTATTTCGATACCATCCTCAACTTTTTTTTAAATACAAACCTGGAATTTTTATTTCATTTTTGATTACCTTTTCACCTCCCAAAACTAATGATTGCTAAAAAAATATAGAAATTTAAAGGTTTTTTTTTTAAATCGAAGAACAGCATTGACTTTGAAGCATAACCAAGGGTGCCTTGACAATAATGTGTTCTTGGTTTTTCAAAATAACCAGCAATAAAGTCGTAAAAATAAATTGATAAAAAAATAAAAATCAATATTGACTTTTTCGGTTTTTATCGAATATCTCCGGAAGTAGTCGGAATATTTTAAATTTCTGGGTAACAAATTATTCAAAATTAAAATACGCAACTTTTCCTTAATTTAACCAACTCTCAATCTTTTATATTTACCGAGATAACATTGCTAATGCGTCGAATTTGTAACACCCTGTATACGAAATATGTAAGTTCTAAGTTTTGGGTATTCACAACATTCTTGACGATAATGTGCATATGTACATTTGGAAAGAAACTGTTGCATCAAGAGGTTCACAAGAAATAGCTTCAGGCATCTTGAAACATCTTAGAAACGTGAGAAGTGAAAGACATACCGGGTGGACCATTTAATGTGTTTTCAGGAAATATCTTCGAAACAAGAAACTTAAAAAAAAATGACCTAAACAAAAAATGATTGTATTGAAGGGGGCCATAATAACATAAATTTGTTTTTTTCATAGATGGCGCTGTTGTCGCTAAATCGATGTCAACTTAATTTTTTTAAATGGAAACCCCTACTTTTTATTACAGAGTCAGTGTCCTTGTTAAAAAATGAGAAGAATTCACTCAGCTAACTTTTTCGTCACAGTGATAGATGGCGCTGTAATCGCGAAAAGAAGTTGTTGCATTTGGACGCTTGCGTATTCGAACTTCGCGCGCATGTGTGTGTGTATGTGCGCCATCTATGAAAAAAACAAAATTGTTATTATGGCCCCCTTCAATACAATCATTTTTTGTTTGGGTCATTTTTTTAAAGTTTCTTGTTTCGAAGATATTTCCTGAAAACACATTAAATGGTCCACCCGGTATTATAGCTTACAGTGACCTGTGCGCAGGACAAAACAGGACTCCCATAGGGTAGTTAAAAAAATTGAAAAATTTAAGTGATAAGCATGATGTGGATATGATGATCCTAATATCAGAATATCGTTTTTACCGAATGATAGAGATTTTGACGTCGCAAAAAATATCATAAATAAAAATAAACTACTCTTTGTCCAACAAAATTATTACAATGTTATTAAAATGTGCCGGAAAGGTAATAACTTTATTCTAAATGAAATGAAACAAGGGGATTTCTTATTAACAATATTTTTTAAGGACGCAGTTTTTAATAGGTTTTTTAACGAAGAAGGAAAAACAATTACAAAGGACAATGTTAAAAAACCCGTTTTTTTACCCAACGCCGCTACGAGAAACCTATTTAATTTGTATCCGTAACGTCTATTAATGACAAAAATGTAGGTTAGGCCGTGGAAAAGTCTGGGGAAAACTTTTAAGGTTCTACCAAAAATACAAAATTCAGAATGAATTATATCCATTTTCTCAAACTATAAATGATTCAGTAAAATGTTTCAGATAAAAGTTGAATTATTTGGAAGGGTACATACAGTACTGACATGGTGACCTTGGTTTGACCTTGTGATATCTACGTGAGGTCAGGTGAAAAGTGCGCGTCTGATAATCCCAAGAATAAAAAAGCATTTGGTAAAATTTCGTATACCGGTTTGTGTTTCCCTTAACCGTTTTTTGTTTCTTTTCGATAATTTCTTAATTATGAAAAATATTGCAAAAGCATTTAAATAGATTTAAAAGACAACAAAAAATGAACATCTTTTGTTTGACATTTTTTATAAAAAAAAAATTCGAAATTTTATTTTATTTTTTGAAAAATATTTTCAAACACAAGATGTTCATTTCTTTATTGTCTTTAATATTTATTTAAATAATTTTAATTATCATATTTAAAAAAATATTGAAAAGAAAAAAAACGGTTAAGGTTAAGGGTACACCCACTTGCGGTGTACAAAATTTTACCAAAAGCTTTTCATTTCTTGAAATTATCAAATCAGACTTATTTTCAAGGTTTCATGATAAGTCCTGCATTAGTTTGTGAGATATAGCGCGCACTTTGAATTTCACCTGACGTAGATATCACAAGGTCAAATCAAGGTCACTATGTCCTTACTGTATGTTCCCCTCCAAACCGTTCAACTTTTATCTGAAACATTTTTCTGAATCATTAATAGTTTCAGAGAAAATCGATATAATCCATTCTGAATTTTGTATCTTTGAACGTCAAAAGTTTCCCACAGACTTTTCCGCGGTCTAATCTAAATTTGTATTATCTGTAGGCGTTATGGATACATATTAAATAGGTTTCTCCCGTTGCGGCGTTAGGTAAAAAAACGTTTTTTTTTAGCATTGTCCTTTGTTGGATGCGTTTTTTTTTTGGGAAATGAAAAAAAATTCATAAGCCATCAATGAATGAGGATGCAGCATTTAAAGTACTGGATTTATTACGTCAAGATAAACCAAGAAAATTCGACAATATTAAATTGACACCACTCCCGAAAAATATAAGACCCACTACAACTTTGAAATTCAAGGACATTATGAACTTGCTGCGATATTTACCACCGGAGCACCATGATTTCTTTAAATCCCTTCCTCATACACATAATATAGATGATCAATAAATTGTTATGTACTTTATAAAGATACAAGATTTCCCGAATTGTATAAATTGTGTATTTCAGTAGAGATGGGCAAAATGACTCTTTTGTGTGATCTGCTTCACAAACTTTGACTCAGGGAAAAGAGTCGACTCGGAGAGTCAGGTCATGAATCAGATGAAAATTATTTGAAAAAGTGAAGAGCTAAAAAAGGCCCTCACTTCCAAAAAAATTCTAATTTGTCCCGTAAACAAAGTGGAGCCAAAAAAAACACTTTAAAATTTTTCGCCAATATGTTTCTTTAGAAAGAGTCGACTCATCGTGAAAATAACAGTATATTGTTTTGAAACATTCGTTTTGCATGCGGATACCAATTTGCATTTACGAGCTCGTAGGGCGAGTATTGCAAGGGGTACGAGCAGGGGCGGCTCGTTATGTAGAGCCGAGGAGTCATGGCACTACCACTAATTTCAAGCTCAGCAAGGATTTTTAAATCCGAAGACTTTCCTCCGCTGAATTTCTAAATAATTGTACGTGAACACAAATTGTTCGCATTTTGTCCAGAGCTTAAAAAATGATAATAACATTTGCCACAAACGTGAAATTTTCCAGATTTACTTAAATTTAATTCTACTATAAGATTCCTCAAAAACCCGAAGACTTTCCTGCACTGATTGTCAAAAGAATTGCATGAGAAAACAAATTGTTAAAATTCTGAAATTGTCTAAAACAAAAAAATTGCTACAAACGTGAAAATTACCAAATTTATTCAAAATCAATTCTACTACAATATTCCTCAAAATAATTTCGCTGAATTTCAAAATATTTGTGCACTAGATCACAAATTGTTTAAATTTTGAAATAGTTAAATTTCCTAGAGCACAAAAATGTATTAAAACAATTGCCATCAGAACACAAATTGTCAGAAATTCTGAAATTTGTGCTAAAAAATATACATTAACAATTGCCACAAATGTGAAAATTTCCAAACTCAAATTAATTTAAAAATTAATTCTACTGCAAAATTCCTTAAAATTTTTGCACAGAATTTCAAAATAATTGCACTAGGACATAAATTGTTGGTATTCTGAAGTTGTTCAAACGCCCAAAGCTTAAAAAATATAAAAACAATTGCCACACACGTGAAAATTTCCAGATTTACTAAAAATACATTCTTCTACAAGATTCCTCAAAAATCCGAAGACTTGCCTTCACCGGGTTGCACGAGAGCACAAATTGTTGAAATTCTGAAGTTGTTCAATTGCCTAGAGCTCAAAAAAATATAAAAACAATTGCTACAACGTGAAACTTTCCAGATTTGCTTAAGATCAAATCTGCGTCAAGATTTCATAAAGATCCAAAAGAATTCCTTCACGAGATTTCGATTTATTTCCGCACGAACACAACTGGCTGAAATTCTGAAGTTTTGCATTTTATCGGAGCTTAAAATATATTTTAAAAATTCCAACAAATTTGAAATTTTCTCGATTTGCCTAAAATCAATTCTACTTTCTAACGGCATTATTTCCAGATCTTTTACGGATCATGGAACTCCAAAAACTTGGTGTAAAACAGCAGAAAAACGTGACAAAAATTAGTTTTTCAAGAATAATTTTTTTTTAAAGCTTTCTTGTGCCCTTACAAAAAGGGGCCAAATAGCATAAGTAGCCATATATTGACCTTCATTATCCCCTTAACCGCGTATTAATATCTTCACTTGTTCTCGCGAAAACTCAAATTAAGTTTTTCATAACTTGGTAATAAAAATATACTTACACGATTAATTGACAAAGTACAAGTCGTATATAACATTTTTAGGATAAAGTACATTATTTTAGCATATACAAATGTTAGAATACATACACGGTGTTCCATTTTAAATTGCCACCCCAAATATCTCGAAACCTGAGCAACATGGCAAAAAATGTTTTAGATAAACGTTGTAGGGTTCGGAGGGGGATATATGCTGGTGACCTTGAAATTTAACTTGGCGTTAATTTTCAAGGTCAAATGAAGGTCAACTTTGATTTTTCAAATAGAACCCCCTATTATTTATTGCGGGATCGTATTCTACGGGAAAAAATACTAACTTTTTGTAGGAAACGTTTCTCTTGAAAATCCTTTTTTTTAAGAGTTTTGTCACGATTTTTGTCTGTCATGTTGTTTGAAATCTCAGATGAATCCAGGCTGCGATTCATGCTTTACCCTCGGCATTAACATCAAAGATCCCCGGATCTTACTCCCCTTGACTTTTTCCTCTGGGGACTAGTCAACGAGAAAATATTTGCTGAAGCTCCGACAATAGTGCAGAACATGAAGGAGAGGATTAGGGCTGCATTTAGAGTAATTTCCATCCAAACC
This sequence comes from Ocypus olens, assembly GCA_910593695.2. Taxonomy (NCBI): domain Eukaryota; kingdom Metazoa; phylum Arthropoda; class Insecta; order Coleoptera; family Staphylinidae; genus Ocypus; species Ocypus olens. The sequence continues at coordinate 34,689,609 of OU343053.1, forward strand.
CTTCGAAATGTTCAAGTAAACTTTCGCCAGCGGGTACAGAAGTGCATTGACGAGGATGGACACTTGATCAAGCATTTGATCTAAGAACGAGATCGAACCTCCAGCCACTGAAACCATCGGCCCTTTTCAGGGCCAATGATGTGCAAAATCCCATCAGCAACCTCCACGTGGTGCACATCGTGTGACGCTAATGCCGAGGATAATACATGAATCACAGCCTGAGATTTCAAACAACATAACGGACAAAATTCGTGAAGAAACTTTTATTTTAAAAAAGCATTTTCAACAAAAAAAAAAACGTTTCTAACAAAAAGTTTGTATTTTTTCCCGTAGAATACTACCCCGCAATAAAAAAATTGGGGGTTCCATTTGAAAAATTAAAGTTGATCTTCGTTTGACCTTGAAAATTGATCCCAAGGTCATTTTCAAGGCCACCAGCATATGTCCCCCTTCGAACCCTACAACTTTTATCTGAAACATTTTTTGCTATGTTCGGAGATATTTGGGGTGGCAATTTAAAATATGACACCCTGTATAGGAACTTGATTTGTCTTCGTTTTTCGATTAGAATATGCGTCCCAACAATACGACAATATTTGAAGTTGCACTGTTTACATTACCTGAACTGGTCGAGTTCCAGACGACTTTTATTCACCACGATATCTTTGTTTAAATAATCATCAAATATAGATTTGGCGGAACATGAAGAATCAAATGTGTTTGTTGACACCGCCGATCATGGGGTAGTTGTAACCCTGAGTGTGCGCAATGCCGTGCGCAATCGCCATACAGCAATTCCAGCACCATTACCACTAATCTACTTTACCAACATCGCGCTAAATTCAAATATATTCGTATTGTTGGGACTCATATTTTAAGCGAAAAACGAAGACAAATAAAGTTTCGATAATGTTCGTGATTTAGGAGTTCTTTATGATACCCAACTCACCTTTCGTGAGCACATTAATAATATTTGCAGTAAAGGTATTCAAATGTTAAGATTTATAAACCGTACGTGCAAAAGATTTTATAAATATACAAGTGATGAAAAAAATGTATTTTGCATATGTTCGATCAAATCTGGGATTGGCTTGAATCATCTGAGCACCGCAATGTTATCTTCACATAAATGTATTGAGAAAATACAGAAAAAAAATGCTAAAAATGTTATTCTTTAAAATGTATCGGGAATATCCATGAAAAAATACAACATATCAAGAACATTTAGTTATATTTGAGATTATTCATTGCAGGATAGGCGTAATAACTCAATGATATTATTTTTACATGGCTTAATAAATTGTTCTATAGATGATCCAAACCTTATTTCTTTGCTGAGTTTTCACATACCTATGTCAACTATTTAAAACAATCCATGCCTACACACTCGCGCATTATAACTCACCCATGAACACTATGGCTGGACTCTTCAATAGTATTCATTACACTGTTGACATTTTTAGAGTCAAGAGCAGAATTGTTGCGAAATATGTCACAACTGTGGTAAAATGTTAAGTAGCTGCTTCTATATTCAATCATGATTTATGTGTATATTTAATTTCCACTTGTCTTATCTGTTGGAATCTGCATTATCTGTCAGAATTTATTAATTTATTTGGCCCACATTCACACCTCACATTTAGAGTCGCATTTAACTAAATGACGGATAAATGCGAGAATAATATGACAATGGGCGGGAAATTGAAAAAATTGAAAAAATTGAAAACAAATACAACGAAAATCGAAGAAATTTTGCGAAAATGCATACATAAAACACATTCAAAATTTTTAATCAGTTGCATACATGGATTTTTTGATCATTCCTTCCATTTCCCTTCTATTTATTTCAAATGTTTACTTCCCGCTCAAATAAATGACGCGTTGTCATATTATTCTCGCATTTATCCGTCATTTAGTTAAAAGTGACTCTAAATGAGATCTATGAATACGGGACTTTGTCTATATGTGTGAATATGTATTTATAAATGTATATTTGTTTTTATTTATGTTTTATATTTAGTTTTATGTAACTTTCCCTATAATTGGATATTTGTGTCTGTTGAGAGAATAAACAGATTATTATTATTATTATTATATAATTATTTGATTTATTTTTCTTATACAAAATAGCAACAATAACAAAAAAATATTCATAACTTCGTTTTCGTTCATAAGGAAATAACATGAAAATGTATTTAAAAAAATTACTTTTTTTGTCAGTTAAGGGGTTATTGCGTTATTTATTATTGATTTTACCGAGACGGGTAGATTTACGGTATGATAGCATAATTACCCTCGAAACCCTACTTTAGTATTTTCGTTACAAACACAAAATAATATAATATTCCTATCTATATGATATAATCAATTTCCTGTGACACTAATTTCACATTGTAAGCGGCGGCAATAACATTTCCATTGCAGGTTAGATAGTAACCTATCAGCGGCAATTATAAAATCGGTGAAAGTATTTCAAGGTTTCGATATTGTTCCATATTACGGCGACCGTAAAAGCGGCGAAAAACTGGATATATTCCATCGGAAAACAGTCAAAGAGACCAGCGATTACTTCCAACGCTGTTTCAGCAGATCATTTCGTCGCTGCCGGTGAAGGCGATTGCATCAATAAACTTCGGATTGCACTCGTAAATAGAAAATCTGTGCACAGAATTTCCCAACGCGAACTGATTTCACCATAAAATCGAGACGAAATTGTATGTATGGAGTTGGAATTCTTTCTTGCTACACTCTGGAGTGTAATTATGATACCATTTAATTTCGGTATCATTTGATTTGGACATGTTGCAAAGAAGAGCATTAAGAGACGTATGCAGATTTAATTTATGGCGTGAAAGGTTAATATAAATGAACAGATTTGATCTAATTACCAACATCCATACATGGAATTTGTTCTCTTATCCCTTTCGGCCCTGGTGGTGGCATTTGCCACCGCAACATTTACATGTCTCTACTTACTAAAATTATTAATATTTTATTTAATCAGTGGTGGCATTTGCCACCACTAATTAATTCCTACACTAATTAAGCAAATGAGTTCAAATTTGGTGTTTATGGTTTAAGAATAATAATTAACAAAAAAAATGTTTTTTTTTCAAATTTAAAATCCAGGGCTGAAAGGGTTATTTAATTTAATAATACATAATGATTGTTATGTTTTATAGACTAACTCTATGACAAACTTTATCCCTTTAGGATAGGGTCGAAAGAGGTCACCTTACCTCGATTTATATGGAAACTGATTTGAACAATTCATCGACTTTCTAAAATTAATACTTCCTAGGCTACACTCTTGATATAACTGGTGGGTCATAGGATTATAAACATGTTCTCTGAAAACTCGATACAAGTGCTTGAAAACAACAAAATAAACACTAGTGCTTTCATTCTAATAATCCTGTGTCACTATCTTTAAAAAATGGTGATGTGGCCATCATGTTACTTTCTCCGATTTAATGGTATCATTTATATTTACGCTTTCATGGTTTATTTTCTATTTAAATCATATTTTAAATGTCCGTAGAACGTTCCGTAGACTCGAGTGAAACTGACGTTTAAAACGTCAAAATTATGAAAGATGGAAAAATTATACTTCAAATCCAAACACTCAGTTTACTCAAAAACTAATGGGATTTCGGAAAAAACTTATTCTTTATAAGTTGTTCATTTTAGCATTCGCTACAATTATTATTAACATAATTTTGCTGTAACTATTATCGTTTTATAATTATAAACCAAAAATTAAAAAAATAATAATACATTTTTTCCTCGAATAACAATGATTTTATGAAAAATATTTTCAAGCAAATGACGTTCATTTCTTTGTTGTTTTCAAAGTTTGTTTAAATGTTTTTGTGATATTTTTCATATTTAAGAAAATATTGGCAAAAAACAAAAAACAGTTAAGGTAAACGCCCTCTTCCGGCGTACGAAATTTTACCAAAAGCTTTTCAGTTCTTCAGATTATCAAATAAGACGGATGTTGAAAGTTTCATATCAATTGCTTTATTAGTTTTTGAGATACAGCGCGCACAGACAGACACACACACACACACACAGACACACACACACACAGACACACACACACACAGACACAAAAAATTTTTTTCCAGAAATTGTTGAAATGGCATCTAGGGACCCCAAAACGGATATTTCCGTAAAAAAAATTTTTGAAAAAAAAATCACGATCACAATACTTTCTCGTACTTCGTAACGGAGAAAGTAAAAACCCTAATATTGCGAAAATAACTCAAAAATAAATCAATTTTTTTCTAAAATAATTCAAATACTATGTATTAGTTTCCAATAATAATAATTTAAGGTAATTTAAATGTTCTGGCTGAAGGACTTCGGTCGATGGCCATTGTATTTATTATTTATTATGTATTTAGTAAGTACAATAAACGTTTATTATTATTATTATTATTATTTAAATGTTCGTGCTTCCATCGAAATGGCGCGTATAATTAATTCATTCCATCAATATCAGAATATTGAATAGATTTCATTTTTTCGCGTCTTATTAAATAATATTAATGTTGTTAAATCGTTTTTGATTGAGAAAGTTGTCCATTATTCGACCGAATCATTTTCTCCACAGCTGACGTCCAATCAAATGATAGCGGTTTCATTGCCCAACAGGTGACGTCCAATCAAATCATAGCAGTTTCATTGCCCAACAGGTTTCAGCCAATGACATAACGACGATTTTACTTTCTCAACAGTTTAGTTGTTACTATGGTTACGATTTGTTTTTTGTCAGAGAACTGCCGCAATTTCCAAATAGAAAAATTATTCGTTATAATTTAAAATAAACAGAAAAATCTTTAGGTAATTATTTAATATGATGCGAAAATAGTTATTTATGCAACAAGAGAGTAAAGTAATACTTTTTTCCACGAGTAGGAAAGATTGCCGCATGAGCCGAAGGCAAGTGTGGCAATTTCTACAAGTAAAAAAAGTTGCTTTACTCTTGAGTTTCATACAATTTTTACTTTCTCCGTTAAGAAGTACGAGAAAGTATTGTGATCGTGATTTTTTTTTCAAAAATTTTTTTTGCGGAAATATCCGTTTTGGGGTCCGTAGATGCCATTTCAAAATTTTCTGGAAAATTTTTTTTTGTGTCTGTGTGTGTGTGTGTGTGTGTGTGTCTGTCTGTGTGCGCTGTATCTCAAAAACTAATAGAGAAATTGATATGAAACTTTGAACATACGTCTTATTTGATAATCCGAAGAACTGAAAAGCTTTTGGTAAAATTTCGTACACCGGAAGTGGGTGTTTACCTTAACTGTTTTTTGTTTTTTGCCAATATTTTCTTAAATTTGAAAAATATCACAAAAATATTTAAACAAACATTGAAGACAACAAAGAAATGAACATCTTTTGCTTGAAAATATTTTTCATAAAATTATTGCTATTCGAGAAAGAAATTTATTCATTTTTTTTTAATTTTTGGTTTATAATTATGAAACGTTAATAGTTACAGCAAATTTATGTTAATAATAATTATAGATAATGCCAAAATGAACAACTTCTAAAGAATAAGTTTTTTTCGAAATCTCATTAGTTTTTGAGTAAACCGAGTTTTTGAATTTGCAGTATAATTTTTCCATCTTTCATAATTTTGACGTTTTAAACGTCAGTTTCGTACGAGTTTACGCAACGCTCGATGTACATTTAAAATATGATTTAAATTGAAAATAAACCATGAAAGCGTAAATATAAATGATACCATCAAGTCGGAGAAAGTAACATGATGGCCACATCACCATTTTTTTTCTACGTTCGTAACTAAATAAATTCGGCAAAACCTTAGTCAATTTTTATAAGTAATAATACTTCTGCTAAATGAAGAAAATAATAATCATCATCAAGTTTACTTGATCGGAAACGAATGTTTCATTTATCGGCAGAACTCGCGGCGTGTTGCGAAGCGTTAATGACACTTTGCGCGAACAATTTTTTGGTTGCGTTAAAAAAAATGAACCGCTACGGCACTTTTTTTCACGCAAAAGCGTGAAAAAATGAACCGTTAAGGCACTTTTTTTCACGCTTCCGGAAGGCTTCAGAAAACACATATTTTATGAACGCAAATTAATGAAAAAAACTGTACATTTTTTAACGGACGTAGAAAAAATTGAGTATTAAACTCGTGAGCAAGTTGGCCATTGCCACTCTGGTGAATTGCAACACTAGTGGCAATGGCCAACTTTCTCACTCGTTTAATAATATACTATAATATAAAAACTCCAGTGGTACTTCACTAAACTAAAGCATTTCGCGACTAACTTCTAGACACGTATTAATATTTAAAATTAGAGAGTGACACTTGATGTAAGCGCTATTAATTGCTGATTAGGTTTGATTGCATGTTTGTTTTAATTAAAATTTGGAGAAAGTTTCGATCTCGAGAATCTTAATTTCGTCCATAGCTAGGCGCCACAATTCATCATAAGAATTATCGTTTAATGCATCTTCTAGGAATCAACATTTCAAAAACGTATTCCTTAAAATTTGGTGTAATTTGGTTTAATCTAATTATATTCGTTTTGGAGTAATATAATTATGCAACTAATTTTAAATTAAAAAGTGATTCAATTAATTGGGATTTGCATAATTGGCTATTGATTATTTACAAAGTACAGTCTCTGGCCAAATTATTAGACTCCATCATAATATTTTTGTATATATATATACCGGGTGACCCAGCGATCTGTAAAAGCCCCATAACTAATTTGCTATTTGAGATATCGACTTCTAGTTTTCTTGAACTGGTACCCACACTTATTCTACATATTTTAAAAATATGTATGTTTTTGTACAGGGTGTCCCAATATACATAACAAACCAAAGTTATGTTTTTTTTAATGGAACACCCTATATTTTATACTTTATTTTCAACCCTCTTGAAAAGCTGATCAAAATAGTATAAGATACCATCGGTCTATAATGGACGGTTGGTTAGTTATGGGCAAATTTGTGGCAAAAACAAGGACACATTGAAAAAGTTGCAGAAGCGCTCCTAGCAATGCTAGGAGCGCTTCTTATACACTAAAGAATTTTCCACATCATGAAGAATAATACGAATCAGCTTTGGTTCTTCTTTGTTCATACTGCTATACAGGGTGTCAACATACGCAAAATAATGGATCACTATTTTTTTTTCAAATGGAACACCCTATATATCTTGCCACCAATGCATGGAATTTTTAATAAGCTTTCCAATGATGTACAATTTGTATAATGAAATATTAAGGATTCTTGAGATTTATCAATAAAAACATTTTTCTTTTGTCACCTCCTGCTCATTTTTCGATTTTCAGCCAAAACTATGAATTTTCTGAAAAAATAATAAGAGACGAAAGTTGTAGAGCGGAAAATTTTCGATCGATATAGGTCTTTCGACTTTTCCAATAATGCGTGCATTGCCCGCCAGAGTGCGCAAAATCGTGACCGTATATGCATTTTACCGTTTTTCTCAATTTTTTTGTTAATTAATTGCACTATACTTTATTTTCCCCGTCCTCTAGCAGAAAAACGGGTAATTAGAGAATTATTTAAATGACCTACATCGATTGAAAATATTCCGCTCTACAACTCTCAAAAGAAGCAATTTTTGCCCAAAATGCATAGTTTCGCTAAAAATACAAAAAAAAACAAAAATTGATACATACATTTTCAATTTGCATTTTTAGGGAAAACTATGCATTTTTGGCAAAAATTGCTTCTATAAAGAGTTGTAGAGCGGAACATTGTCAATCGATATGGACCATTTTTAGTTCCCTATAATTTCCCTTTTTTCCGCTAGAGGGTGCGGAAAATAAAGTATAGTGCAATTTATTAATAAAAAATTTGAAAAGAAAACGCTAAAATGCATATACGGTCACGATTTCGCGCGCTCTGGCGGGCAATGCACGCATTTTCTTAAAAGTTAAAAGACCTATATCGATCGGAAATGTTTCGCTGTACAACTTTGATTTCTTATAATTTTTCCTGAAAATGCATAGTTTTGGCTGAAAATTCAAAAATCAGCAGAAGGTGACAAAACAAATAAGTTTTTATTGATAAATCTCAAGAATTCTTAATATTTTGTTATACAAACTGTATATCATTGGAAAGGTTATTAAAAATGCCATAGATTGGTGGCAACTTATATAGGGTGTTCCATTTGAAAAAAAATAGTTATCCACTGTTTTGCGTATGTTGACACCCAGTATAGCACTATGAATAAAAGAGAACCAAAGCCGATGTGTATTATTCTTTATGATGTGGGAAATTTTCTAGTGTATAAATAATGATGCTATCTTTGCTAGGAACGCTTCTGCAATGTTTTCAATGTGTACATGTTTTTGCCATAAATTTGCCTATAACTAACCAACCGTCCATAAAAGACCATACTATCTTATACTATTTTTATCAGCTTCTCAAGAGGGTTAAAAATAGAGTATAAAATATAGGGTGTTCCATTTAAAAAAACATAACTTTGTTCTGTTATGTATATTGGGACACCCTGTACAAAAAGATACATATTTTTAAAATATGTGGAATAAGTGTGGGTACCAGTTCAAGAAAACTAGAAGTCAATATCTCAAATAGCAAATAAGTTATGGGGCTTTTACAGATCCCTGGGTCACCCGGTATATATATATTGACTTCTAGTTTTCTTGAACTGGTACCCACACTTATTCTACATATTTTAAAAATATGTATATTTTTGTACAGGGTGTCCCAATATACATAACAGAACAAAGTTATGTTTTTTTAAATAGAATACCCTATAAATAAAATAGAAACAACCTTATTTATTGCAGAGAGTATTAATTAAATTCAAAAAATCGAGTATTCGGTTTTCCAACTGAAAACAAGATCATTTATTTCTTCACATCTGTACTTTCACTAATCACCTAAATTCAGGTATAAAATCAGTCCAACCCTTCTCTAATCTCCTCATTTGTTTACGACTCCTTCACGGTCACGGTCACCTTCACGTAAGTGTATTTTATTCTTTAACATTCAATTTAAATGCGAAGCTGCACTGATGAGAGATAAATCTCGAAACGCGTCTGCAGATGGCTATTTACTTAATTTTTACATAGTTTTGGGTTCAGTTTTATAATTTAAAGTTTTCAAATTCAATTTAGTTTCATTTTTCAAGTTAGTCCTGTGGGTAGAAATAAGGGATCTTAAACCAATGTTATTTCACTAGTAGTACTAGTAATAACATGCAAATTTCTTTTGTATCATTCAATATCCGGCGTGGCATCAGCCAGGGAAGTAGTTGTTTCAATAAGTTATTTGTTTATAGTCTTAGTAAGACTTAATTTTGCTTGCAGAGTTACGAACAGGTTGAATATTTATATATTCAGGCTATATTTCGTTTTTTTGAATTTAAAGAATACCCTATATTTTATACTTTATTTTCAACCCTCTTGAGAAGCTGATAAAAATAGTATAAGATACTATGGGTCTATTATGGACGGTTGGTTAGTTATGGGCAAATTTGTGGCAAAAACATGTGCAGATTGAAAACATTGCAGAAGCGTTCCTGGCAAAGATAGCATCATTATTTATACATTAGAAAATTTCCCACATCATAAAGAATAATACACATCGGCTTTGGTTCTCTTTTATTCATAGTGCTATACAGGGTGTCAACATACGCAAAACAATGGATAACTATTTTTTTTCAAATCGAACACCCTATATAAGTTGCCGCCAATCTATGGCATTTTTAATAAGCTTTCCAATGATATACAGTTTGTATAACAAAATATTAAGGATTCTTGAGATTTATCAATAAAAACATATTTTTTTTGCCACCTTCTGCTGATTTTTGGATTTTCAGCCAAAACTATGCATTTTCGGGAAAAATTATAAGAGACCAAAGTTGTAGAGCGAAAAATTTTCGATCGATATTGGTCTTTCAACTTTTGAGATAATGCGTTCATTGCCCGCCAGAACGCGCAAAATCGTGACCGTATATGCATTTTAGCGTTTTCTTTTTAATAAATTGCACTACACTTGATTTTTCGCACCCTCTAGCGGAAAAACAGGAAATTATAGGGAAATTAAAATGGCCTATATCGATTGAAAATGTTCCGCTCTACAACTCTTAATAAAAGCAATTTTTGCCAAAAATGCGTAGTTTTCTCTAAAAATGCAAATTAAAAATGTATGTATCGATTTTTGCGTTTTTCAATGGTTTTTTGCATTTTTAGCGAAAACTATGCATTTTAGGCAAAAAATGCTACTTTTAAGAGTTGTAGAGCGGAATATTTTCAATCGATGTAGGTCATTTAAATAATTCTATAATTACTCGTTTTTCTGCTAGAGGACGTGGAAAATAAAGTATAGTGCAATTAATTAACAAAAAAATTGAGAAAAACGCTAAAATGCATATACGGTCACGATTTTGGGCACTCTGGCGGGCAATGCACGCATTATTGGAAAAGTTGAGACACCTATATCGATCGAGAATTTTCCGCTCTACAACTTTGGTCTCTTATTATTTTTTCAGAAAATGCATAGTTTTGGCTGAAAATCCAAAAATGAGCAGGAGGTGACATAAGAAAAATGTTTTTATGGATAAATCTCAAGAATCCTTAATATTTCATTATACAAATTGTACATCATTGGAAAGCTTATTAAAAATTCCATGCATTGGTGGCAAGATATATAGGGTGTTCCATTTGAAAAAAAATAGTTATCCAATATTTTGCGTATGTTGACACCCTGTATAGCAGTATGAACAAAAAAGAACCAAAGCCGATTTGTATTATTCTTCATGATGTGGAAAATTCTTTAGTGTATAAAAAATGACGCTAGCTTTACTAGGAACGCTTCTACAATTTTTTCAATGTGTCCTTGTTTTTGCCATAAATTTGCCCATAACTAACCAATCGTCCATAATAGACCCATACTATCTTATACTATTTTTATCAGCTTCTCAAGAGGGTTGAAAATAAAATATAAAATATAGGGTGTTCCATTTAAAAAAACATAACTTTGTTCTGTTATATATATTGGGACACCCTGTACAAAAACATACATATTTTTAAAATATGTAGAATACGTGTGAGTACCAGTTCAAGAAAACTAGAAGTCGATATCTCAAATCGCAAATAAGTTATGGGGCTTTTACAGAACCCTGGGTCACCCGGTATATATTGTATCGCAAAAACCACTTCAATAATGGTGTCTCTTATTAGTGGCAAGGGTCTAGGGCGGTTGTACATACATAGTCAAAGGTATTATGCGACAAGATAAGAGGGTTTAGGAAGCAACTTGCTTCCGCAGATGGATGGATAGTTTAGTGAAGACCATAAAGTATTTTTGCAAGATGGAGGAAGGAAATTCCACTATTGCCTTCTCCAGAGAAATAACTCTCCGGACTCAATTGAAAATATTTGAGAAATTTTCAAACTACACGAAAACATTTCCAAAAGGTCCAGAACGGATTGTTCATCATTGGAACTACAACGAAACACTAAGAGAAATGGCATTAAAGTATGTAGATAGTATGTCACGAAGAGTTGCTCCGCTAATTGCGGCAAAGGACGATGTAACAAAATATTTTCTTTGTTTTATATGAACTTTTCCATTTCTTTTAACCCTCTATTGCATGATTTATTTAAACATAAAAATATAAGTTTTTACATTGAACGGTTAAAGCAATAAGACAAAATTATATTTTTTCTAGAATTTGTTAATCTTTTGTTTGGTTTAGTACAGACATAATTTTATCAGTATTTTTGGCAGCAGCACAATTATCAAAGAAATGAAGAAAGCGTTTCAGTTCTTCAAACTTGTTTAGAGGCATAACATTCGTAATTTGAACCATTCTGGTTTTAGTGGTCCAATACCTGCTTGAGGAAAGTTGTCTGATGAGAGGACATCCAAATCAATATTCCTAAGAATTGCTCCATTTTCTTAGAGTTACTTGTAATTGGTTTGTTTAGTTTTTTTCTGTCCGCTGTACAAACATTTGCTCTACCAGTTGAGAAATAAAGAAAAAAAAATAAAGTTTTCTGAAAATTACCTCAAAAATAAATTTTGTTGAGGATCTCTTACAATTTTCGAATTTGTTTTATTTATTTTAGTAATTATGTATTTCGTAAGATAGCAGAACTTTGTTTAACAAAAATTATGTACCCATTTGGAAACAGCATGCAATAGAGGGTTAAATAAAACTTTTGTCATAAAACAAATATTGATTAGAAAACATTTATGTTTTCTATAATTAGATAGTAATACGAAAAACTATAATGAGTCTAAGATTTGGTAAGTATTGCTAATTGACATTCAATGACAATATAAGGGGGGTCAATACACGTCGGTTCACCCAGGCCATGCCACCCATCACTTCAGATTTTTTTTACATGTTGGTATGACCAAATTATAAAGCCATATAAAATATTGTTGCCCTAAGTCAAATACATTCCAAGATATTGAGGTTGAAAGTTTATGGGGAAAAAGTGTTTAGCCTTTCTTGTGACTCCGTGGCAGTCTTGCAGCTAGTACGAAAAAAAAATAATAACTCAGGAAGTTATGAATATACTGATGCCTACTTTTTACCATTTATTCTGTGAAATATGCAGATACTGTAAAAAATTATTTCAATGTATTGTATTGCTTCGAATCATAGTAAAAAAATATAACTATACTGACGAAAAAAAAGAAACACTTGAAATTCGTGAAATTTCGACCATATTCATAACTCAATCGATTTTGATGAATCTTTGAGGGCGAGAAACTTTGAAGTGTCTTCTTTAAAGTCATGCATGCGAACTTAAGTGTAACCCCTTCCGCCCCCTGTGAAAAAACATGGTTTTTCAGGAAACTATGTCCAACTTTGACGATGTATACGGAGTTGGAAACATTTTGTCGACTCGATCCACCATAAAGGCATTAAGATTTGATCAATTCCCTATGCAGGACTCAAAAATTAAGTTCTTACGACGATTTGACGCCAAGTTATGGGTGTTTGAAAAAAAGTTCATTTTGAGGTTTTTCGCACATATCTCAGTGACTTTTCAACCAAATTTGATGATTATTTCGGAAAAAAAATCCCATTTTGGCGCTACTTTAAAGGGGTAAACTCAGATTGGAATGATCTCTCTTCGAACCCTTCAACACCCGAACAAAAAAAAAATAAGTTTTTGGGCAAAAAAACGTCCAACTTTGGCAACGTGTACCGAGTTGGAAAAAATGTGTCAACTCAATCCACCAAAAGGGCATTGAAATGTGTTCATTACCTGTGCAGGACTCAAAAAACGAAGTTCCTACGGCGATTTGACACAAAGTTATAGGTGTTTGAAAAAAGTGCATTTTGTAGTATTTTTATTTTTTCGTTTGGAGGGGCGTAGAGCCCTCTCTTTGAGTGGAGAATAAACCTTCTCAAAGAGGACACATTTTGCTTTTGATTTCTCAAAAGATCATCGAAATCGGTTGGATAAAAGCCGAGTTATGGCCATTTGAAAATTACCTAAATTTTTACAAATCTCAAGTGTTTAATTTTTTTCGACGGTGTAATTTGTTTGTTTTTATTGGGCGAATCGAAAAATGGACGAATGGTGGTGATTTAGGCCCGCATTTTTTTCCGACCCTACAGAGATCGTTAAAATGAGCCTTTTTTTACCCAAAATAAAGTTTTTGTTAATGTGAGTGAGTTCTAAGGTACAACATGCGATATTAATGATATCAATCAATGAATTTTCGAGCATATCTCAAAGAACATGCATAGAAAATTTCATTCGTGAAAACGAAAACAATTTCGTCGAAAAACTTCGGACTTGAGTCAAAAAACCACAAAATTCGCTTTTTTCAAACACCCATAACTTCGTGCCAAATCGTCGTAAGAACTTCGTTATTTGAATCCTGCGCAGGTAATTGAATACATTTCAATGCCCTTTTGGTGGATCGAGTCGGCACATTTTTTCCAACTCGGTACACGTTGCCAAACTTGGACGTGTTTTTGCCTTAAAACGTGCTCTTTTTGTTCGGGGGTTGAAGGGTTCATTCCAATCTGAGTTTACCCCCTTAAAGTAGAGCCAAAATGGGATTTTTTTTTCGAAATAATCAACAAATTTGGTTGAAAAGTCACTGAGTTATGTGCGAAAAACCTTAAAATGCACTTTTTTTTCAAACACATTTGGTGCCAAATCGTCGTAGGAACCTCGTTCTTTGAGTACTACATAGGGAATTGATCAAATTTTAATGTCTTTATGTTGGATCGAGTCGAAAAAATTAGACATCGTCACAGTTGGACATGGTTTCCAGAAAAAAAAGTTTCTTTTTTCACAGTGGCGCTAGAGGAGGTGGAAGGGGTTACACTTACGTTCGCATGCACATGACTTTAAAGAAGGCACTTCAAAGTTTTTCGCTCTTAAAGATTTATCAAAATTCACTCAGTACTGCATTAATTAATGCATCGTTTTTTCAGTTGAAACCATGTAAAAAACGTGTGTAAACGTGTTCAGTAAAGTAAGTAAATTATATTGAATTAAAGCTTGAATGTGGGACTTATTTTAGCAAGCTGTAAAATTGGTTTTCGGATAATAAATTATCAATAAATTCGGATAAAACAAAATGTGTAATATTTAAGACAAATAAGAGCGTCCCCACTCCGCAATATTGAACTTTAAATGATGAACAGCTTACTGTTAGTACATCTGTCCAACTGTTAGGGATCGAGTTTGATGAGTTTCTACGATGGCATAACCATATAGATAAACTAGGCAGGAAACTAAGTGGAATATGTTTTAATGTTAGACAACTTAAATCTCTCCTAAGTCAACATGCTGTCAAAATTGTGTACAACAATGTCTTTATATCTAATATGCGATATGGGATACGTTTTTGGGGACATAGTAAATATTGTTCGCATATATTTGTTATTCAAAAACGAATTGTTACAATCATATTTAATCTTGAATTCAGCACATCCTGTAGAGGGGTATTCAAAAAATACAACTTATTAACCGTGTATTCACTGTATATTTATGAATGCCTAACATTTCTTTACAAACATAAACAATTATTTGAAGATCACAAAATTGTTCACGAATATGCTACAAGGCATAAAAATAACTATAGTGTACCAAAACACCGATTAACTGCTTCAGAAAATTGTTTAAGTTATAACGGCATTTTGTTAATTAATTACCTGATTCTCTAAGTGTATCAAAACTATCAAGAAGTTTAAAACTAATTTGTTTAAGTTCTTATGTGAAAAAGAATTATATAGTTTAGAAGAATACTTTGATTAGTGATGTATGCTTATGTTTTTCTTATTATGACGCACTTTCTGTTTTATTATAATTTAAGAGAGAAATAAAGACTTGTGATTATTATTATTATTATTATTATTACAAAGTTCCAATTGCACTTACAACCTTGTCAAACCAAACCAATCTAAATTAACTGTTGCTTTGCTATGACAAGGTTCTACACGCTAATTTAATAAGGTCCCAAGTATGGAGGTATTATTTTATTTTTGTAACAAAAACACAAACAAACTTCAAAAAAGTGTTTTATTTTCAACAAAAAAAAAAGACAAATATGACAAGCTATTGTTCCCACTTATTATGTTGTGCGCTATGTCTTATAATTTTTGTTTTCTATTAAAGAAAATATTATATCTCAAAAGAACCTTTCAAAAAAGGTTCACTTTTTTATTTTTTTACTACTGTTAGTCTTGTAATATTTATTTACAAAAACTTACTTAAAAAAAAACTTAAAAATGTTAAAAAAAGCAAAATATAATACGAATAAAAAAACTTAGCTATTAAGACCGTAAGTACTCAGTCAGTATTTACCCGTGAAAGAATAAAATGTTTCTATGTTTGTAACAAAAACACAAACGAACACAAAATACTTTGCGTAAATATAAATACCAACAAGCAATTACTTAATAATAATAATTACTACTTTAAATATAACATTGACATGTTCCAACTGGATATTGTGAACCACTTCATGGTAATTTTTGTCCTGCTGGTTCATAAACTTCAGCATTCGTTTTATATCCTTTCGTCTATCTTTGTGCAAAACAATATTACTTTTTCAACGGAAGGTGTAACATCAAAAACACCTTTGATGGGTTTAGAAGGCATTAACTTTTTGGTGTTTTTTGTTTCATTGGTTTTTTTTAGCACTTCCGAGTTTCAATATATTTTAAATAATCAGAACTACCAAAATCTGACGAAAAATCTCCATTTCTTGTTATATTTGAGGAAGACATAACCTTACAAAACTTTAAAAAAATATTTAATTATAAAACTTACTAGTTACAAAACGAAAAAGGCCACTCACTATTTTGGAAATAAGTAAATAAATAAAGTTACAAGATAGAACTATGTCACCGTACTTTGAAATTCAGCCGTTACAGTTAGAACTTTGTTATACAAGGTGTTCTACAAGCACTATGATAGATTTTGCCAGATGATAGCTCATAATTCTAAAAAAAAATTGTTAATGAACAGGGGCCCGATTCGTTTTTGTTTAAAAGTTACAAGCATTTAAAGAATCATAATTTTTCCAGTCAACCAGCTTCAATCACAACTAGGCTGATAAATAAAAACGACAGTTGCTATGACAATAAACCTTTATTAACAATTAACAATAAAAATTTAACTTACATGAAAATCACAAAACTTAAGACTATAAAAATTGTTCGAAATGTACACCCTCCACTTGAATGCAAGCCTCACATCGACGAACTAAAGATTCGGTCACTCGACGGATGAGATTTGGATCATTTCTTATTTGGTTAGCTGCATCTTGAGTTCTTTCAAGTAACTGCTGATGGGTAGTGATTTCAACAAGGTAGACCAGCTGCTTCATGTGTCCCCAACAATAGAAATCCAGAGGATTGAGATCGGGGCTACGAGGTGGCCATCATATTGGACCTCCTTGACCTATCCCTTTATTTGGGAAATGTTCATTTAACCAAGCAGCAACTTGGTGCGCCGTCGTGCTGATACCACATATTCTGGATAATGTTAAGTGGTACGTCATCAATAAACTCAAAAAGGTCGTGTTCTAAGAAATGTTTATACAGATCTGCATTTAAACGATGAATTAGAACATGCACAGGTAATAGATTATTGTTGAAAATGCCACCCCAAACGTTGATACTGAATTGTTGCTGAAATCGTCTTGATCTAATTGCATGTGGATTCTGCAATGCCCGTACATGTTCATTATGATTATTATTTATGCCGTCCCTAGTAAAGCACGCTTCATCAGACCACATGACGAGCGTAATGAATCTATCATTGTGTGCTTGTTGTTGAAGTAACCAGCGACAAAATTCTAATCGCTGATGGGCATCTCCAGCATGCAACGACTGTACATTTTGGCGATGAAACGGATGTACCATTTCTCTGTTCAATACACGCCATGCAAAATTCGGTGATACATGAACGTTACTAGATATACGCCGAACACTAATTGAAGGGTTATCAAGGACAGCATTTATTACATTTTCTTCATCTTGTACATTTACTTCAGTAGGACGAATGGCCTTCATTGGAGGGGGGTTTACCTGCTTCTCGAAGTCTACGAAATGATGCACTAGAGGCGCGTTTTCACGATGCCAATTGGGGAGACAATTGTCGGGGCCAGTTGTCTTGTGCCAGTTGCGTGAATTGCGCCCAGCCAATTGTCCTCTGTCTACTCCTGGAGACAATCGAATTTCAGGACAACTGGCAGGGCAGTTGGCACGCCAATTGGCCAGAGGTGTTTACACGTAGCCAATAATTTTATGCCAGTAAATTGTCCTCTCACAATTGTCTCCCCAATTGGCATCGTGAAAACGCGCCTTAAACACCGTGTGGGCAGGTTGGTGCCTATCCGAATATCTGCGTCGATATTCTCGAGCTGCTTCTCTGGCGTTCCCATTGGAATACTCATATACAAACACAATATCTGCATATTCCTCAGTTGTGAATAAACGCAAGGTTTATTTAGAACTTTTACACGAAGTACCAAAGCTGTATTCCACAAGCACCACGGATGACTTACTCATGACATCCGTCTAATTGTAAACATTGCCAACTTCACATGAGTAACATAACCTCGAACTATTGACATTAAAGTATCTTCATCCGATGAAACACAGTTATTGTCACTGCTGCTACAGATGCTGCTACTTTCCTATTCATTATTAGGTGCCGTCAAATACAAAATCGTAAAACATATTTAAAATTTACAAAATGAAATCTTGAAATGATTTATAAAATACCTTTTGTCGAACCAATTCACAGTTTGTCGACATTTTATTAAAAATTATGATTCTTTAAATGCTTGTAACTTTTAAACAATAACTAATCGGACCGCTGTTCATTAACAAAAAAAAAATAGAATTATGAGAGCTATCATCTGGCAAAGTCTGTCATAGAGCTTGTAGAACACCCTGTATTTGTAGTTCCCAAACTACTCAACGGATGACATCGGCTGTTCGATTGCATAGAACACTGCACTTTGTAGTGGAAAGATAATCTCAATTTTTGATTTTTTGTGGATTTTTTTCTTTCAATCAGATTCCACAATTTTTTTTGCTTTTATTATTACTAGATACATTGCTTAAATAGTTGGTGATAAAATTATTGGAATTAAGGCCGGACAACAAAAGTTATAAATTCTATAATTTTTATGGGCAAGCTTATATTTCTCGTGGAATATTTTTTTGTTTCTTTTAATCAGTCGAAATTCCTCTAATTTCTTTTGCTTGTACTATTACTAGATACATTGTTTAAATGGTTAATGATAAAATTATTGAAATTAAGGCATAATAACAAAAGTTATGAAGTTTTAAATATTTGCAATTGAAGGACTTTTTCTTTTATCATAAAAGTTTATAATTTAACATTGTTTTATATTTACATAGTTTAATTAGACTTATTATTAATTAATGGTGGTGCAAAATCATTAATTATAGCAATAAACAACATTTACAGGTGCCACGAAATTGCTGGATATATTGCCAGTTTCACACATACCAAATTGCTATTTTTTACAGGAAATATTCGATTTTTTAGAAATTCTTTGAAGAAGTATTTTATTCAAAATAAACTTGTCTTCTTTGTAAATTAGAACAGGTTACTTTATAGGGTCTGAATATAATATGAGATTAGATAAAATTTGCCGAATTTATGAGCGTAATCTTGTGAATCACGTACAGCTCAAGGTGGCAACATTGATAGCAAGTATGCACGGCATGATTAGTGTATGTTTTTCAAAATGATTAATTATTGCACTTAATAAAAAAAAACAATTACCACATAGTTGACATCCAATTTGGAAAAAGCTGAATGGATTCGCCACTATTAAAAATTGCTCGTCTCCGTGGGCTGTAATTCACACATTTCATTTTTATAAATACACTAGTCCTATTATTTCTAATTCCAGCTAGTATTTAATCACGTGGTACAGCCCCCATCACTAAAATACACCATTACTTTGCACCCTCAATGCCGATGATACCGGTCACCCCCATCCAGCAATCGCGGTATCCAACGTTTTAGAAAAGTATTCAATTCGATTCAATTCCAGTCAAGCCTAGCAACTGCTCTGTCGACATTGTCGGCCACTTCATTTATTATCTCTAATAACTAACATTGACTTATTTTCATTACCAAATTACACTTGGTCCAATTTCGGGCGAGCGATAATTTTGTTGTTGTGCTCTCAATTAACCGTCATTTCCAGCCTGCGGTTTGTAAAACTCGAGCACTCGAAACGAGATTCTTTGTCTAGATAACGAGTGTCACCGTATTTCGTGATATGCAAATGATAATGAATAAATAACGCCGGCTGATAACCTGAATTGGAGATTACTTTCCACGCTCTTGTTATGACTTGATAAACTGGGTTGGCTGGATCATCAAATGCTAAGCGTTTTGTTTTCTTTCATGGGAGATAGGTTTTGTTTATTGGATGAAAAAGTAGGCTAGATTGTTAATCTCGCCTTCTTGCAGCTCAAGCCCGCGAAATAATCTTGATTTAATATCTGGTTCGGTTAAAATTGCAACGAACTGGATTTTCTATCTGTGGAATAAATATTTAGAATATTAATTAACAAAATAATTATTTATCTTTGATCCGGTACGGCAATCTGTATGGCAAGCAGGAGGCTGAAGGTCGATCTCTGTCGGGGAGAGTGTTCACCCTTTTAATTCAATTACATATTTTCGAAATAATATACTTGTCTTGTATTCGTTCTTAGCTTGCTTTGTTATTACAGAGGGATTTTGTTTGTAAGCACTTGAATTTGTCACGCATACCATTTGATTTTGTGTTGTAATGAAAGGTGGGCGAAAAGACTCATTTTCCTGAGTCGATTCATCGCGAAGAGTGGA
Organism: Ocypus olens; assembly: GCA_910593695.2. Classification (NCBI taxonomy): domain Eukaryota; kingdom Metazoa; phylum Arthropoda; class Insecta; order Coleoptera; family Staphylinidae; genus Ocypus; species Ocypus olens. The sequence continues at coordinate 34,709,987 of OU343053.1, forward strand.
CTGGAAAGAGTTGAGTGACTCTTGATTATTTAAAAAAATTAACATGTACCCCGTACTTCTCTAATAATTTCATGACTCATTTTGAGTCAATAATTATACACAGGAGTCACTTGACTCTCGACTCATTTCTAAGAGTTGACTCTGTGAGTCGACTCGCTCAATGAGTTACCCACCTCTAATTGTAATATTTGCAGTTTTAACCTCATTTACGGGAAAAGATTTTTTTATATAGTCAAAAATTGAATAGTTAAGGTAATCCTATTTTATATCAACTAAAAGATCTTGATTATTAGTAAAGGACTTATTTATTATAGCTTAAACTAAATTATAAAAAAATGTTTCCTGGCAATGTTATAAGTCTAACATATTATTTCTTGATTGATGCATGGTTTAGAGATACTGATAGACCAATATGATCAGACAAAAAGGTGTTAACCGCAGTGACAGATATCCACACTGTCCACATTCGTAAAAACATTACCGAGACGACTACGTTGGCGTGGGTTAAAATTAACTGTAGGTCGAAGGCCGGATGATAACATGAGATCCAGTAACGCAGTTTCATTCCGATATTTTCCACCAAATATTATATTAAAGTCTCCCTCTAATATATCGTTATTGTGCTGGTGATTTATTGTGTCCATAATTTCAAGAAATTTAGTAAAATCGCCGCAAGGGATCTGTATATACAAATTATAAATGACTTAATCGAATCTAGATAGAGAGCAGACAGTTCTCAGTCCTTTTCTACACTCAGTTCATCAGTTACGGCATTGTAGTCGTCGGCATTACCATAAATAATGGTTCCGCCGTGGTTGGCAGCATTGCGTGAGTGAGTAAGCTTTTATGATAAAAATAAAAACGAATTATAGCCTGAATATGTAAGTACAAATTCGTAACTCTGCAAAATTAAGTCTTACTAAGACTATAAACAAATAACATATTGAAACAACTTCTTCCCTGGTTAGTGCCACGTCGAATATTGAATGATACAAAAGAAACGAATTATTTCTGGTATCTCACATTCAAATTTAGATAGCCAATTTTCACACAAAGCCAGAAAAGAAAATTATTTATCAATTATCAAGGCTTCTAATTAATGAGTCTTATTTTTTACTGATTAAATGTTTAAATATAGTATATTTACGTATTCGTCTTCCCTTCTTCAGGTAACATAAAAAAATCATTTATTTAAGCATCCTCAGGCAGATTTCAGGTTGTTTACGCTGTGGATGGAATGATTATAATACTTGGGGATAATTCGATTTTATAGGGTAGCAAGTTACATTTTCGGTTATGTGGTGCCCTTCTTTTATGTTGCTTTCGTATTGCTGCTAACACTGGGATTGGTTTTGATACAGTTTTGATTCGTCTCCATGCTAAGTTGTTTAAATTTACAGGATTCTGTAATTGTCTTTAATTTGTGTTCTAGAAAACATAAACATGGCCTTTTAAAAAAATGATTTTCCATAATTAACTTGATTTTCTTCACGATTTTGAAAATTACTCTGCGTAATAAGTCGTTGTCCCTTTTAACCTCATTCATACTCTTTGATTTGGTTCGAGTTGAATTACATCGCGGATAATGTAGCTCTAAACAGGATGGATGATTTGCTTTTAACACCCTTTGCATGTACTTGTAGCACTTTTCCGCTTGTTACTTTTTAACGGTTTAGCACTTATTAGCATCGACTTTTACTGTCGACATTATTGCTTTATAGTATTACATTATGTTTTATGTTATCTTAAACTTAGGATTTTCCCGAGAACATGAAGAACAGAAAAGATTTTTTGATTTTGTAAACTGTAAAAGGGTGTTTTCTTGTTTTCTTTCACGATATTTTTATTAAAATGGTAAATCTTTTAAAAACACTTCCATAAATGCTCAAAATGACAAAACCATGAATTCTATTATAATAATAAATTTAGATTAATTACTAATAATTTTCAAAATTTAAATAAATTAGAAACAACCTTACTTGTTGCAGAAAGCATTAAATAAATTCAATAAAACGAAATGTAGCCTGAATAAATGAATATTCAACCTGTTCGTTACTCTGCAAGTAAAATTAAGTCTTACTGAGACTATAAACAAATAACTTATTGAAACAACTACTTCCCTGGCTAGTGCCACGCCGGATATTGAATGATACAAAAGAAATTTGCATGTTATTACAGTACTACTAGCTAAATAACATTGGTTTAAGATCGTGTATTTCTACCCGCAGGACTAGCTTGAAAATTAAACTAAATTGAATTTGAAAACTTTAAACTATAAAACTGAACCTTAAAATATGTAAAAATTAAGTAAAAAGCCATCTGCGGACGCGTTTCGAGATTTATATCTCATCAGTGCAGCTTCGCATTTAAATTGAAGCCAGGGAAGTAGTTGTTTCAATAAGTTATTTGTTTATAGTCTTAGTAAGACTTCATTTTGCTTGCAGAGTAACGAACAGGTTGAATATTCATATATTCAGGCTACATTTCGTTTTATTGAATTTTTCAATTTTTTTTTGTAAAATTTTGTTTTTTTTTTGTCTATAGTTAGGAAACTTATACAAACTTACAATTTTTTTTGTTATGAAAATGATTACTACATATTCTTAATTTATTATTATTAATATACGGGTTACTTGAAATATATGTAAACAATAATTGTGGAGAATTCCTAAATAAACAACTTATAAAAAAATAGTCTATTTTCGAAATCTCACTAGTTTTTGAGAAAAACAATAAGTATTCCTTTGTACCATCAAATCGGAGAAAGTTACAAATAGCCATATTAATATTTTTACGATCTCCGAACGAAGTACGAGAGAGTATTGTGAAAGATTTCAAATTCGAAATTTCAACGGAAATACCCATTTTGAGGTGCCATATTAATATTTTTACTTTCTCCGAACGAAGTACGAGAGAGTATTGTGAAAGATTTCAAATTCAAAATTTCAACGGATATAACCATTTTGGGGTCCCCGGAGATTATTCCGACCGTTTTTATATCTGTAGGCGACGCATCTCAGAAACTACCAAAGATTTTCAACTAAAATTTTATGCTAATTTTTTTCTCGACATACGAAGAATAAAAAGTTTTTGGTTAAATTTCGTTCATCAGAACTGTATGTTGACTCGGCGTTTTATGTTCTTGCGCTTTATTTTTCTAAATAATTAAAGTATTACAAAAAAATTAAAATGTATTTTAAAAATAATATAAACTTAACAATTTTCATTCATAAATATTTCTCATAAGATCGATCCTTGATTTACGAAAAAAATTAATTTAAACAAATGTGAACATTAAATATTGTTCCCCCATCAGAACACCTACAAACCGGTTTCGACCTTTCAGGTCTCATCAGTGTAGTTGCGTATTTGCCGCCGCTGGCAATGTCCATATCTTGTCGGTGTTAAAGCCACCCGGATTTGGTTCAGTACAGCATTCAGGCAATAGATTCCGCCACTTTGGCGTTTCTACCTTAAACAAATGTATTTTTTATCCATTATTATGAGAGTATGGAATTTACATTTAATTTACGAATAGTAGTAGAGAATATTTCAATGGTAAAACATTTATATTACATTTATATAACCAGTTTGTTTGGATTTACAGAGTCTTTTTATTAAAGTCCAGTGTGTTTTGGCATTAATTTTACATTAATTTTCTCATACGCTGTTGTCTGATGTCTTTGTGTTAAACTTATTAGAAAATTAATGTCAGTTACTTAAATAGTTTCGTTTAAATTTGATCAGTCTAAGTATAAAATTCGGGAGTGGAGATTTTTAAGGAAGGTTTTTTTTAATTTAAGAGGTTTTGCGGTTCATTGATGATTGAATTTCATTAAAATTATGGATTACAGAAGGAGATGTAGATAAAGTTAGTTATGTCTTCATGTATTCTGTCTACGTTACTATTTTTAAATTCCATCACAAAGTGTGGTGGTGGAGGAATATTATTTAAAGGCATTTTCAGGACAAACTGAAATGCGAGGTGATGAGAGACGAGGTCATGAATAAGTAAGAGGGAATAGGTCAGGGGTTTATAGTTAGACATGCATTGAAGGATATCAAGAGGGGTCCTGACATAATAAAAGTTGGACGAGTAATTATTTTAACAAAGTTGGATTGAGAAAGGAAGGAGGTCAGCGCAGTTTAGTATTATTATTATTATCGATTCGGGAATGAGGGTGAATGTAAACAAGGAACACATGCAGCGTTAGCGATTGAAATGATAATGCTTCATTTGGGGCTTTGTTTATTTTTGGGGGAGTAGCTTTGTCTAGGGAATAAAAAGGATGGGTCATGACCAGAGAATGTTCCAATGGTAAAAAAATATAATTACAAATCATAAAAATCGGAAAAGAGTGACACTGTCGCATTGCTACTTCGCTTAAGGGGTTGTTTATTTTCGGGGGGTTAGCTTTGCCTAGGGAATGAAAAGGATGGGTCTTGACCAGGGGATGTTCCAATGACTAAAAAAATATAATTATAAAAGATATCAGAAAAGAGTGACACAGTCGCATTGTTATCAAACTACAAAGTTTTTAAAATCGACAAGGAAACTATTGTTTCACATATGAAATAATGGAGTGTCTTCACGTGTACATACCGGGTCTTGACTTGGCGAACGCAACATAGGAAATCGCATGTTAATTTTGAAGTGTTCAAATATTTGCTCCCCTATTTATTTTAGAGACAAAATGTATTTAACTTTTTTGTAGAGGGAAAAATTATATGTTGCGCCCGCCAAGTCAACACCCTGTATATATTTTCACTGAAAGTAACATTTTTTTGGAGCGTGTCAAGTTGGCACCCCAATTATTGTACCTATTAATTAGATACAGAAAATGTACTTTGCGACATTTTTCAAAAAATATTTTTGATAGTGCCGGAGAGATCTGATTGATGTTTCCTATAGTTCTTTGTGAGTTCTTTAATTGTTATGAAATATTTTGATTAAATCAATAAATAGTTCGAATTTCCAACTTCGACAATTTTTATTTATAGAAATTCAACAGAACTCTTTTATTTGAGTATCGGGAACTGTAGTACTAACCCAAACACATCTTAAAACTAGTTCAGAGCCATTAGATTATGCGGTAACAAGTTGGCATCCTATTTTTCAAAAAATTCCCGAGAGCTCAATTTAACTAAACTATTTTTTTAAAGTTGACAGTACTTCTAGATACATCAAAATGAATTGAGAACTCTATTCAGAACTATCAGAACTCTTAGGGTGCCAACTTGACACACTCCATTTGTGACTGTGCACACTCAAATTTTCAATATTTAGATATATTATTCTTATTTTAACAGTTCTAGAAAAAATATTGGTTTTACGTGAAATTGTTGTTCTTTGGCGACTTCTCTCGTGCGCAACAAAAAACACCTACAAAAATAACTATTGCAGCCTAGAACGAAATGAAAACTTTTTGAAATAAAACCAAACACAATGTATTTATTCATTTTCTTAGAAGGAAATAACTGAAACAAAATTGAAATAATACTATTTTATTTTATTTTATTTAGATGACATTATAGATAGAAACGAATTTAATTTTAATTGTTTCTCTGAGGGGCACATACAGGGTGTATTTGAAATAACGAACAGGCTCATCACCACAAAGAGATTATATTATTTTTAAACAATATTCGCAATTATTTTGTTTATAACTGTAACAAAAAGCCCGCAATTAATTATTAAAGTTAATGAGTGAAAATACGCAACATGTTTGGGGGAAGTGGTAATGTGACCTAATTTTTAAACGGCATCGGCTTTAGATATCGAATTACAACAAGCGCGTAGGAAATATCTGAGTGCTCTTTAAGCGTCAATGAACTTGAGGACTGATTGTCTTTTACAAAAAAAAAAAGTTGCGATAACACTTCAAATTTCGGACGCAAGAAATCATATCTCGCGTTTTAAATAAACAAACACACATTCCATGCAGACCTAATTAAATGAGAAAAGCATCGGTTCTCAAAATGTTTAAAAACCTCGAAAAATTAGAAAAATTAAATAAAAAAAAATTCGAATAAATTTTGACGTAAATGGGTTCACAAATATTTTGTGTATGTGCCCTTAAATGCCTGTTCATTATTTCAAATACACCCTGTATAACTGAACAAACGCGCCTCTCACCTATACGGTGGCGTTGTATACAATTTAAAAACTGACAACCCTGATTTTATTGTTTTATAAATGTTTCTTTTAATTAACAAACTCACGCACTTGTGTCATCACAGTTATTAGACATAACAAGGATCGAAGCGAATCTGGATGAACATTGAAAGGCATTATTAATAATCCTACATCACATCTGACATCCTCCTTTCTCAACAAACGTTATTACACACTAATTTCCCAATCCCTACTCAAATCCAAACGCCGAATTACTGTCAGGAGAAGAATGACATTTCACGCAAAGCTCCACCCTTGTATCAATAATACCCACAGATACGTATGTAACAGTCTCAATCCACTTATACTTGATTAACATTCTACTATATTGCTATCTAAAGGAAGGTGTGTATCCAGTTAATATAAAAAATGGTGATGTGGCCATCATGTTACTTTCTCCGATGGTATCATCATTTATATTTACACTTTCATGGTTTATTTTCTATTTAAATCATATTTTAAATGTACATCGAGCGTTTTGTAGACTTGCATGAAACTGACGTTTAAAACGTCAAAATTATAAAAGATGGAAAAATTATACTTTAAATCAAAAACTCAGTTTACTCAAAAACTAGAGAGATTTCGAAAAAAACTTATTCCTTATAAGTTGTTCATTTTGGCGTTCTTTACAATTATTGTTTACATAAATTTGCTGTAACTATTATCGTTTCGTAATTATAAACCAAAAATGAAAAGAAAAAATAATAATTTTTTTTCTCGAACAACAGTTTTATGAAAAATGTTTTCAAACAAAATAATCTCATTTCTTTATTGTCTTCAATATTTGTTTAAATGTTTTTGTGATATTTTTCATATTTAAGGAAATATTGGCAAAAAACAAAAAACAGTTAAGGTAAACACCCACTTCCGGTGTACGATATTTTACCAAAAGCTTTTCAGTTCTTCGGATTATCAAATAAAACGTAAGTTCAAAGTTTCATATCGATTGCTCTATTAGTTTTTGAGATACAGCGCGCACAGACACACACACACACAGACACAATTTTTTTTTTTTCCAGAAATTGTTGAAATGGCATCTAGGGACCCCAAAACGGATATATCCGTAAAAAAAAATTTTGAAAAAAAAATCACGATCACAATACTTTCTCGTACTTCGTAACGGAGAAAGTAAAAAATACTACCATTTGTGGTAAAAAAAAACTGGTCAAAATACTTTCTCTCTAACGTCTAATTATATTTTTATCTATAATTGGAAATATTTGAAATACTGGATCGATGAGGCTGATTCTTGGTAAAACTAGATTATTAATTGTATACATTGTTGCTGTAAATATTTCAATAAATTTATTTCAAAATTCTCAGTAGTAATACAAGTGCATTAATAACACTGGGCAACAAAAATTTTGCTGCATTGATAAAAGAACTTGTTCTAACATAATTTGGGTGTGCTTAATCGATATATGACGTTATTTTTTCTCCCTAAGCCACCGTTTTTTATGCAATTCAACAATTAACATTTTTCGAAATTTGCATATTTATTATACATATTACACGCATGACAAGTCATAAATCACATATGAGGGTAGAAATATAGTCAAATTATGAGCCCAGAATGGTGGTTGATACCTTAAGGTGCGTATCCACCGGCGCTCGCGATCGCCCAATAACCTGTTCGCCCAATGTTGTCGGGCTGTGCGCAAACAGCTCGCGTAACATTAACGAATTTTACCCTGTTCGTCTCGAGTTCGCCAAAAGTCCCGCCAGTTTTCGGTAACTTTAAAGGGTATGTTCGCCGAACCTCAGTCAGGTGTAGACGGTGAAATTTTAGATGTCAAAATTGGCCAAACGCGTGCGATTGGCCAGCTATTCCTCGGCACCTGGGTAAAATAAAAAGAAACGGAAAATGGGAGGTTGTTCGTGAGGTTTCTTGCTACAAAAGTATAGTGAACTAAATTTTAGGAAAACAGAAAAATGAGGCAAAAATTTTAGATGTCCAAATTGGCCGAACTCGCGTGATTAGACAACTATTCCTTGCCACCTGTGCAAAATATAAAATCACGAAAAACGGGAGGTTATTTGTGATATATTCGGCTACAAAAGTAGGCCAACCCCATCGCTCCAACGTTTTTCATTGGCGAGCAATTAAAGAAATTCAACACCAAACTACAGAAATAATGACAAATCAAAATGTCAAATTGCATGACAACTGTAGCTTACAGAAGAAAACTGATTTCAGATTTGAAATCAGCATTGTCAATATACTTAAAATTAGTGGAAACATGTCATGCAATTGGAATTTTTTTTTGTTGCCCAGTGTAAATGCCCAAATACAAAATCATTCGATTTTGAGAAATAAATTATGTTGCTTGGAAAATGTTCTTATATAAAAAAAAATACGCACACGATATCCTACTAAACTTTAAACCCGGTTTATAGTGCATAAACAGAGGATTTCACAAAGGTGGTAATAAATATATCTCTGGCTTAAATTGACATAACACTGGTATTATATTTTCAGCTATGTAAACGATATTTCAATTGGTTAACAGAATACATAAATTGCGATTATATTACACTAATTTTGATTGATATTTACTCTTTCACAATGATTATTAACACACTATTTCCTATTTCGATGTATTTTGTACCTTAAACACTCTTCTGAGGCTCCATTTTTATTTTAAGCACTAACGATTCAAAAATGTATTCGGTGACTGACAATGACTGTCAATCAGTGGCGGCTCGTGGAAAATTTTAATGGTAGAGCCACTTAGCATGCACAATATATCTCACCGCCTCTTTTTTGAAGAAAGAAAAATCGATCATTAAAAACCTTTACTTGTTACAGAAGTATTAAAAGATTAAATAAATACGAAAAATAGCCCGCATTAAATCTGTAATACTGTTCTTCGTCCGCGGAAAAAATAAACGACGAATTGTATTTTGTAACCTTATCTACATCTCCTTAATAAGTGCAATACTTTAAGAATTTGAAACTTATTTTTGGTTAAAAAACGGAAAATTATTCGTTGATCTTATCTACATCTCTTTAATGAGTACTAGTGATGAGCGTTATTTTCACCAACTGCTACTTTGGAATCGTTACTGAGAAATAACGGTAACCGTTATAAAAATCCCACTAACGGTGATTTTCTTAAAAGTTACTTTATAAAAGGAACGCGATTAAATGACTAATAACTTCTTAGTAACAGTAACTCTTATAACCGATTCAATAACGAATCAGTTCTTAGTAACAGGACTCGATTCAATAACGAATCACGTCTAAAAAAAAACTCGAACAAACATTGAAGAATTTGACATAAAATTGACAAACACAAAATAGCCAGTGGTTTCACGAGAAAATATAATCCGTAGGCTGAAAGACCGCGGGTCGATAGCCGTTTAGCAGAAATAATTTTGTAAATTTTAAATGTATTATATTTGTTTAATATTGTACTGTCTGCAAATAAAGATATTGTATATATATAATCCGTTTTAAAATTACAATTGTTCAAATTTTGAAATTTAAATCCATTAAAGCCATTTTCTGACTGTATAAACTCCACGAATAAACTATATTATTATTATTATAAATCATAAAAATCGAACAGTACATTCGGCAGTTGTTAAAAATTTAAAAACTGCTATTTTTGCATTCATTTCAAGAAAATTTGACATTAAATTCACCATATTTTGACATTTGTATCATCAAAATCGGTCAACGCGTTGAGCAATTTAAAAATCAAAATTGCATTTTAAATCTTTGGTCTTCTATGCAATTTTGGCGTTTTGCGTTAATTTTTGACATTTTCGAAAAGTTCACGACGACCGACAAGAAACCTAGATTTAAGGAAGATATTATTTGCCCCTCCCTAGGATCCGCCAGTGATATACTGTTTTGAATAATACTAAATTCGCCATACATTAACATTTAAATCATCAAAATCGGACAAATCATTCGGTAGTTGTTCAATTTCAAAAATCGCGATTTTAAAACTTTAGTTTGCATTTTTTTGCATTTTGTGTTAATTTTACAGAAACATTTCGTAATCCGGTGTAAAAGTACGCTAAATTTTCCATATTTTGACGTTTGAATCGTCAATAACAATGCATTCGGCAGTTTTTAAAAATCAATATTTTCGAAGTTTGAAAACGTGCGAGTTTGGCATTTTGCGTTGATGTCATGAAAAAATAAAACTAAGCCGGTAAATTGCATGAAATTTGCCACAATTTTCACCTTAGAATGACTAAAATCGGACAACGTATTTGGTGCAATTTCAAAAATCAAAATCGTAATTTGAATCTTCGGACTTTTCGTGCAATTTTTACGGTTTGCGTGTTTCACAAAAAAAGATTATTAACCTGCTTTAAGTTGCATTAAATTCTCCAGATGGTTACGTTAGAATCATCAAAATCGGACAACGCGTTTAGTAGTTGTGAAATTTCCAAAATCAAAATCACGATTTTAAAATATTCGAACTTGAAAAGTGCGATTTTTGCATTTTGTGTTAATTGACCCTTAAGATTCACTTTGTTACAAACTGTTACAGAGAAAAGGTATTTTAAATAACGGTTATTAAATAACTATTTAAATTACTAGTTATTTTGTGGTTACAATAATTTATTTTAAATAACTGGTTAAATAAACACGTTATTTGTAGTAACAGTAACTGTTATAACCGTTTCTGGAAAATAACCGTTTATCTCCTCACTAATGAGAACCGAAAGAATTTACAAAATCTGTTCTCTCGCTCAAAAGTTTTCCTCAAAAAAAAAAAAGAAAACAATTAAACTACAAATTTAATTTTTTGTGTCTTATCTGCATCTATTCGGCGAGTACAACACTTTCCTGAAGGAATTTGCCAAATTTGGTCATCCGTTCACAAGTTAACCTTAAAAAATAATTGAAGACAAATGATTTTTTGGCCCTGTACTCGATAAGTACAATACAGGAATTTTTAAAATCGGCCATTTTGTTCAAGAGTTAACTTCTCAAAACCACAAAACAATTGAGCGATTAATTGATTTTTTTAAATCGGGCTTGATAAAAAAAAACCTATGTTTAAGAGTTGTCCTTGAAATATCAAAAAACAATTGAATGTCGAATTTATTTTTTGTTTTTATCTGCATTTATTCGGCGAGAACAACACATTGCACCAAGAATTTTAAAAACCTGGTAATGTGTTCAAGAGATCCTTAAAAAGTCAAAAAAACAATTGAACGTCGAATTTCCGTGTTTTTCTCAATTGACAATGACTTGCCTGTAAATTTTCTCAATAGTACATGAGCAAAAAGCCTTATTTGGCGATGAATTAGATTGATTAATCGTGTGCGGTGCGGAAATAGGACTAACAAGTGCACGTTGTCGCGTGCACAAGATGATTTGGCTCCAATTGCAGGTTCAGAACGCGCCCCTCCCGAACCGCGCACCTTCCCGCCGCTGCCAACACTCTAATGAAATGCCGTACCAGAAGTAAGTTGGCTCCGTTTGCGTTGGGGAACAAATGCATTGCGATTTTCCTCTACTCATTAAAATTTCACAGGCATTGTTTAGAGTTGTTATTTTTAGAAATATAAAATTAGAGGTAGTGCCATGGCTCCTTGGCTCTACATAACGAGCCGCCCCTGCTGTCAATGGCCATAAAGAACGTTTACACATTTGAAAATATAATACCGGCTTACGAAAAACCTGGCTTAAATAAATGTTAGTGAAATCTACCGTGTGTTATGTTCATGATGTAACAATAATTTTACACACTGAAATATAAATATAAAAAGTTGTACGTCAACGTATTTTATATCGAATTTACGATCAGATTAAGTTACCATTGAACAACTTTCTCAACAAGTTGGATTTATCTAGATAATATTAGTTTATCATTTCACCTTAATTTAAAAGTTCCAACTGCGTTAAATTTTAATCAATCTTAATTCGAACTGATTCGCCCCAAGTTTACTTTCATTAAGTATTATTAATTTCACTTATAAGTGAATAATACAAACGGGCAATTTTCATTTCTTGCCTCTGTTTGCAATAATTATATTAACAATAAAGTCGTAATTAAAATCAGCCAATTTGGCGGACATTAAAAAGGCCTTCGAGAGCGACTCGTAATTGCTTTTTTCGCCCAAAATGGGATCCTAATTAAAACTTAATGCGATATTAATGATTTCCATTACTCGCGATTACTTCATTATCACAGAAGTTGGTTTAAGTAATTATAAACAAAAAAACTTTCAATTTCGTTAAATCTAGAAATAGAAATAAATATTTGATCGGACAAAAAATTTACTACAAAGCAAAGCAAGTCAATTTTGAGATATATGCATTGATGGATAAAACATATTTAAGTACAGTGGATGTAAGCATCTAAAACGAAAAAATGTCCGTCATGTAATTATCTCCGATTTGATAGTATAAAAGGGATTTTCCTGATATTTTGCATATTTTCAATTTTATTTTAAAAATGGTGGGATTTCGAAAAAAAAGTGGATACGAGTTGTTCAGTTTGGGGCTCTCTACAATTTTTGTTAATGTAAATTTGATGTAACTATAATCATTACCTACATAATTATACAAATATTACAAAAACATAATAATACAATTTATTGTATTCGATTTACACGAACTACAACAGGCCATCGATCGAGATCTTTCAGTCGCTTAAAATAATTACAATGGTTAGGTCTTATAGCTTATAATATAAATATATAATAATATAAATATCTTTTTTTTTTAATAATGGGTACTATGAATAAAACTACAAAATGGCGTAAAATAATATTTTTTGCGAAAAATAACTGCAATATATACATAAAGCTTTAATTTGTAATAACATGTATTAAGTTATGTTATGCTCCCTTCTGTAATCATAACACAAACATTTTCATTATTATTAGGAAATCAATGGCTTTATGAAAAACATGTTTTTAACAAAAGATTCCTTCGTTATCTTCAATATTTGTTAAAATGTTTTTCTAATAGTTTTTATATTTAAAAAATTATCGGAAAAAAGAATAAGAGAAAACGCCTACTCACAGAGTAAATAATTTTGGTAAAAGATTTCAATTCTTCTTATTATCGAACAAACCTTAAGTTTAAGGTATCATTTAAAAATATGTATTCGTTTTTGAGATCCCTCGGAGAGACAGGCACACAGACATTCCAAAAATGGTGGGAATCGTCTCGTGGGACCTCGCAAATTTCCGTTCAAATTTCGTATTAAAAAAATCACAAAAACAATACTTTGTTATACTCTGTATGAACGAAGTAAAAATGGTGATGTGACCATAATGTTGCTTTCTTCTATTTAATGTAATGAAATGATAAATTTGAAATAAGTTTATGGTAATATTTTTCTTATCTACAGTAGAACCTCACTTATACGAAGTCCACTTATACGAAAAACTCAGTTATGCGAATACTTCTCTTTCCCCGGCGATACTCTCATAAGTTATGGGTACTTAATTATTCACTTATACGAAACATCCACTTATACGAAGGGATGATCGGTCCCCAAACGTACATTTAATTCAGTTATACGAAGGAGCACGAGTCTTTCCGCGATTCGTTTACGATAAGACCGGTCTCCTTCCTTCTACCCATCTACACTTCTCTTTCGCTCACGTATTTTGATTTTTCAGAAAAGCCCGTCGTTCTGTTGTGCTTGCAGCAAGTGCCCGTTTCTGTTTTTCGAGTATTAAGAAAGTGATAGACAATGCGTAAGAAAATATCAAAATTCGTTGTAGGGTTTTTGAGAAAATGAATAAAATCTAGTCGAACGTTTGCGTTTTTCAATGCAGCGATTTTTATAAAAATTCCGGCAAAAGTAGAGATAACCTCTTTTTAGTTTTCTTCTTTATTTTACAGCTACATATGTCTGGAACATTTCCTGGAAATTTATTAAAATTCGTCAAGGGGTTTTTAAGAAAATTAAAAAAATCTAGTCGAACATTAGCATTTTTGTAATATAGCGACTTTATAAAAAAAAATCATAAAAATTAGTAATTACTTTTTTTGTTTTATTTTATAGCTATATATGTATGTCCGGAATATTTCCAGAAATATTTATTTTAATTCGTTGCAAAATTTTCGAGAAAATGAAGAAAATATATTCGATTGTCTGCAATTTTTCAAAACAACGATTTTGAGGAAAAATTCCGGAAAAACCAGTGATAACATCTTTTTGCATTTTTCTTTTGTTTTATAGCAGGATATGTTTGGAATATTTCCTGAAAAATTTATTCAAATTCAAAGCAAGAGATTTTTGAGAAAATCTAAGCGAATGGTTCAATTTTTCAATGCACAGATTTTGATAAAAAAAAATCCGAAGAAACTAGTGCTAACGTCTTTTTGGATTTTTCTTTTGTTTTATAGCTACATATGTCTAAAGTATTTTTTGAAACATTTCAATAAAATTCATTACAGGATTTTTGAAAAAATCCAGAAAATCTAATCGTATATTCGTAGTTTATAAAATAGAGTTTGATGAAAAAATACGGGAAACTAGTGATAACGTCTTTTCGGATTTTTCATTTGTTTTAAAGCTACAAATGTTTAGAATATTTTCTGAAAGTTTTATTAAAATTCAAGGTTTTTTGAGAAAATTAAGAAAATCTAGTCATACGTATTTTGCAATGCAGTGATTTAGATTAAAAATTCCGAAAAAACTAGTGATCATGTTTTTGGATTTTTCTTTTGTTTTATAGCTGCATATGTCTGGAATATTTCCTCGAAAATTTATTAAAACTCAGCAACGGGTTTTTGAGAAAATTAAGAAAATCTAGTCAAACGTATTTTGCAATGAAACGATTTAGATGAAAGATTCCGGAAAAACTAGTGATGCCGTCTTTTGAGGTTTTCTTTTGTTTTATAGTTACATATATCTGGAATATTGCCTGATTTTTTTTTTAATTCGTTGCAAGATTTTTGAAAAAATGATAAAAATCCAGACGAATGTTCGCATTCTGCAAAACAACGATTTTGATAAAAGAATTCCGGAAAAACTAGTGATAACGTCTTTTTATGGGTTTCCTTTATTTTTAAAGGTATAAATGTCTGGAATATTTCCTAAACAAATTATTTGAACTCGTTGCAGGATTTTTGAGAAAATGAAGAAAATCTAGTAGAATGCTCGTATTTTGCAATGCAGCGATTTTGATGAAAAAAAATCTGGAAAAATTAGTGATAACATCTTTTTAGATCTTTTCCTTTGTTTTATAGCTGCATATCTGTGGAATATTTTCTGAAAAATTTATAAAAAATCGTTACAGGGTTTTTGAGAGTGAGTGAGGAAAATCCAGTGGAATGTTCACATTTCCAGAGCAGAGATTTTGATGAAAAAATCCGAAAAAGACAGTGATAACGCCTTGTTGAATTTTTCTTTTGTTTTATAGCTACCTATGTTTGGAATATTTCCTGATAAATTTATTAAAATTCATTAAGCGGTTGAGAAAATTAGTTTATCTACTAGAATTTTCGCTTTTGGTGAAAAATTCCGGAAAAACTAGTGATGTCATCTTTTTGGATTTTTCCTATTTTATAGCTACATATATTTGGAATATTGCCTAAAAATGTAATTAAAATACATTACATGGTTTCTGCGAAAATTTAAAAAATCCAGTCGAATGTTTGTTTTTGCAAAGTAGAGATTTTTGTTTTGTTTTATAGCTACATATCTTTGAAATATTTCCTGAAAACTTTATTAAAATTCATCAAGCGATTTTTGAGAAAATTAAGAAAATCTAGATGTATGTTAGTATTTTTCAGTACAGCGATTTTGATAAAAATTATGAAAAAAAATAGTGATAACATCTGTTTAGATTTTTGTTTTGTTTTATAGCTACATATGTCTGGAATATTTCCTCAAAAATGTATTAACATTCGTTGCGGGGTTTTTCAGAAAATTAAGAAAATCCAGTCTTATGTTTGTTTTTGCAAAAAAGAGATTTTGATGGAAAAATTCCGGAAAAACTAGTAATACAGTCTTTTTAGATTTTTCTTTTGTTTCATAGCTACATATCTTTGGAATATTTTCTGAAAACTTTATTAAAATTCGTCAAGGGATTTTTGAGAAAATTTAAAATATCTAGAAGAATGTTTGTATTTTTCAGTACAACGATTTTGATAAAAATTCTGAAAAAATAGTGATTGCGTCTGTTTAGATTTTTGTTTTGTTTTATAGCTACATATTTCTGGAATATTTCCTCAAAAATTTATTAATATTCGTTGCGGGGTTTTTCAGAAAATTAAGAAAATCCAGTCGAATGTTTGTTTTTGCAAAGTAGAGATTTTGATAGAAAATTCCGGAAAAACTAGTGATACCGTCTTTTGAGATTTTTCTTTTGTTTCATAGCTACATATCTTTGGAATATTTCCTGAAAACTTTATTAAAATTCATCAAGGGATTTTTGAGATAATTAAGAAAATCTAGTCGTATGTTTGTATTTTTCAGTACAGCGATTTTGATAAAAATTCTGAAAAAATAGTGATTACGTCTGTTTAGATTTTTGTTTTGTTTTATAGCTACATATGTCTGGAATATTTCCTCAAAAATGTATTAACATTCCTTGCGGGTTTTTTTTTCAGAAAATTAAGAAAATCCAGTCGAATGTTTGTTTTTGCAAAGTAGAGATTTTGATAGAAAATTCCGGAAAAACTAGTGATACCGTCTTTTTAGATTTTTCTTTTGTTTTATAGCTACATATCTTTGGAATATTTCCTGAAAACTTTATCAAAATTCATCAAGAGATTTTTGAGAAAATTAAGAATATCTAGAAGTATGTTCGTATTTTTCAGTACAGCGATTTTGATAAAAATTATGAAAAAAATAGTAATAACGTCTGTTTAGATTTTTACAGCTACATATGTCAAGAATGTTTCGTCAAGAAATTATTAAAATTCGTTACGGGGTTTTTGAGAAAAGAAAATCAAGTCCAAAATTTACACTTCCAAAGCAGAGATTTTGATGAAAAATTAAAAAAAAAAACTAGTGATAACGTCTTTTTGAGTTTTTCTTTTTTATAACTGCATATGCTAGAATATTTCCTGATAAATTTATTAAAATTCATTAAGCGATTTTTGATTTTTTATTTATAAAACAATACAATAAAATTCATACAAGGAAGCGACACCTATTCACATATAAGAAGTATTCGCTTATACGAAGAATTTTTGTCTTCGTACAAGTGAGGTTCCACTGTATTATTGTTAATGTAAATTTGATGTAACATTTTTTATTTCATAATAATTTATAGACAAAAAAATTCATTTTTAAAATATTTTTCCAAAATTGGAAAGTTTATTAACGAAATGTCCATTTTTTTGTTACCTTCAATATTTGCTTAAAATTTTTTTATGGTTAAAAAAAATATTTTAAAATAAATTTCACTAAAAGCAGATTAGTTCTTCCGATGGTTAAATAACGCTTATGTTCAAAGTTTCATTCCAATTCCTGAATTAGTTTTTCCGATACGTATTAATATTTTTTTTTATTGGAAATATCCATTTTGAGGTCCCTATTGACCTATGATGGCGAACCTTTAAGTGGGTAAAATCACTGTCAGTGGTGTTACTTGTGCTAGAAAGGGTATCAATAATTTTGAAGCACCGAAAATTTGTTAATAGAAAAACTTGACGCTTTTTTCTCACTCTTAAAAGCTTGAAAGAGTGCCCGTAAGGTTTCTTTTTACTTTTGATTATAAAAGTATCTTTATTAGTGATAAGAATAAGAATTTTTATTTAGTTATGGCTGATTGCAAACTTTGTCAAAAATCGAGATTTATATCGCGAAATGTGGATTTCTGCGACTTACGGAGAAATTATTTTTTTCTGGGTTGAAGGAGTGCCCGTAACGTTTCTATGACTTTTGATTATGCAAGTACCTTTATTAGTGATAAGAATAAGAATTTTTATTTAGTTATGGCTGATTGCAAACTTTGTTAAAAATGGAGAATAATATCGCGAAATGTGGATTTCTACGACTCACGGAGAAATTATTTTTTTCTGGGTTGAAGGAGTGGCCGTATGGTTTTTCTGACTTTTGATTATGTAAGTACTTTTATTAGTGATCAGAATAAGAATTTTTATTTAGTTATGGCTAATTGCAAACTTAAAAAAAAAAAAAACTTTTTTGAAAGGGGTGAAAAAATATAAAGGGTTAAAATTAAGGGTTGATTATTTTTGTGTTATTAATTTAGACCTTCGCTAATGGTATGGTTAACCTTTTTTTCGAATTGCTTTTCTTTTCTCCGAGATATGAATTTTTAAAATCTATTGCTTGATCTATTGCTAACTTCACACCCGTATCAAAACTGTTTGATTTTTTAGTTTAATTGCAATGCCGCAACTCAAATTCAGACAGTTTAGATATTTTAAGGTCAATATCAATTGAGGGGACGTTCGGAGTTTAAAGAATTTGCAAATTTTCGGATATTGACGGCCCATTGGGTTCGTCATCGTAAATTTGC
Source organism: Ocypus olens (assembly GCA_910593695.2). Taxonomy (NCBI): domain Eukaryota; kingdom Metazoa; phylum Arthropoda; class Insecta; order Coleoptera; family Staphylinidae; genus Ocypus; species Ocypus olens. The sequence goes on from OU343053.1 coordinate 34,728,591, forward strand.
TTATTACATTTTTCCATTTTACTTGCCATTTTGTTCATAAAATGGCCATTAATAGTTTATTGCGCCAGGGCAGAAAATATGCTTTAGCAGCCCCCGGGATGCACGCTATTTTTCCGTCTAGCGATAATATTGAGAAATAAATAAAATGTGAAGCATATATTTTTATTTTTAACAAATATGTATTGCAATAAACGGGCGTACTCACGTTTGTGTTTATTTTCGTATTCCATATCGACTCACATCGAGACACATGTTCGTTCAACGTTGAATAGGAATATAAATTTGATACCGGCACAGAGAAATCGTATTTCCAATTAGTAAAACAAAGGTGATGAATTTTCGCTGTACCTTTAAATTAAACGTTTTGCCTACGCAATAGGGCTGAATATTATGAGTATAATGATATTTATTTTGACAAATATAGCGCTCTCTATTGAAACATTTATGAAACATTTTAGACGCCCTCGGGCCCAAACCACGTTATTCGTCCGTATTTTGGGGTTGATAATGTAGGCGGAAAATGTATTTAATATATCTTGATTATTATTCAATAAGCTATTACCTGCGATATATCTTGATTATTATTCAATAAGCTTTTACTTGCGATATTTCCAGATTTTCTGATTTTTTCTGTTAGGGTCTACTTATGAAGAGTGTATTGGATAGCTTGTTCACAGGTACGACAAATGCCTCAATCTCCAAGGTGATTATGTCGGCAAATAACGATAAGTGTACGTAACTTTTGGTATAAAAATCATTGTTTTGTATACCCTTGTCTTTTTATTATGGCCCATCGGAGGTTGAAAAAAAAAACAACCCTCGTATATTATTCTTATACATTTTATCTGTGGTGGATTGAGTAATATTTTATTGTAGTCTATTAATGAATATATTATATGCTTTATCGTATCATCTATTGTTAATTTTATGGTAAACATTTATTGATAATTATTAGGATCATAATAGTACTATTATTCCATAATGCGTTAGTCACTCACAATACGTTAGTTACGAATCAACAAACGTGAATAAGAAATAAAATAGAAACAACCTTACTTATTGCAGAGAGTATTAAATAAATTCAAAAAACGAAATATAGCCTGAATATATAAATATTCAACCTGTTCGTAACTCTGCAAGCAAAATTAAGTCTTACTAAGACTATAAACAAATAACTTATTGAAACAACTACTTCCCTGGCTGATGCCACGCCGGATATTGAATGATACAAAAGAAATTTGCATGTTATTACTAGTACTACTAGTGAAATAACATTGGTTTAAGATCCCTTATTTCTACCCACAGGACTAACTTGAAAAATGAAACTAAATTGAATTTGAAAACTTTAAATTATAAAACTGTGGCGAGAAAAAAATATAAAAACAATTGCCATCCACTTGAAACTTTCCACAACAACTGACAACACATGTGATTCTAAATTTCCGTAAAAATTAGAAATGCATTGTTTCTAAATTTTAGAATATTTCAATGTAAATAGAGATGAAATTAAAAAAAAATTGCAACAAATTCGTCGACGCGAAAAGATATAAAAACAATTGCCATCGACTTGACACTTTAAAAAACAACTGAAAACACATGTGATTCTACATTTCCGTAACAATTAGAAATGCATTGTTTCTAAGTTTTAGAATATTTCAATGTGAATGGAGATGAAATAAAAAAAAAATGCAGTAAATTCGTTAACGCGAAAAAAATATAAAAACAATTGCCATCGACTTGAAACTTTCCAAAACACCTGACAACACATGTGATTCGACATTTCCGTAAAAAATAGAAATGCATTATTTCTAAATTTTTAAATATTTTAATGTGAACGGAGATGAAATTTAAACAAAAAATTGCAGTAAATTCGTCGACGCGAAAAAAATATAAAAACAATTGCCATCGACTTGAAACTTTCCAAAACAACTGACAACACATGTGATTCCACATTTCCGTAAAAATTAGAAATGCATTGTTTCTAAATTTTAGAATATTTCAATGTGAACAGAGATGAAATTTAAAAAAAATTGCAGTAAATTCGTCGACGCGAAAAAAATATAAAAACAATTACTATTGACTTGAAACTTTCCAAAACAACTGACAACACATGTGATTCCACATTTCCGTAAAAATTAGAAATGCATTGTTTCTAAATTTTTAAATATTTTAATGTGAACAGAGATGAAATTAAAAAAAAAATTGCAGTAAATTCGTCGACGCGAAAAAAATATAAAAACAATTGCTATTAACTTGAAACTTTCCAAAACAACTGACAACACATGTGATTCTACATTTCCGTAAAAATTAGAAATGCATTGTCTCTAAATTTTAGAATATTTCAATGTGAATGGAGATGAAATAAAAAAAAAATTGCAGTAAATTCGTCGACGCGAAAAAAATATAAAAACAATTGCCACCGACTTGAAACTTTCCAAAACAACTGACAACACATGTGATTCCACATTTCCGTAAAAATTAGAAATGCATTGTTTCTAAATTTTAGAATTTTTCAATGTGAATGGAGATGAAATTTAAAAAAAAAATTGCAGTAAATTCGTCGACGCGAAAAAAATATAAAAATAATTACTATTGACTTGAAACTTTCCAAAACAACTGACAACACATGTGATTCCACATTTCCGTAAAAATTAGAAATGCATTGATTCTAAATTTTAGAATATTTTAATGTGAATGGAGATGAAATTAAAAAAAAAATGTAGTAAATTCGTCGCCGCGAAAAAAATATAAAAACAATTGCCATCGACTTGAAACTTTCCAAAACAACTGACAACACACGTGATTCTACATTTCCGTAAAAATTAGAAATGCATTGTTTCTAAATTTTAGAATATTTCAATGTGAATGGAGATGAAATTTAAAAAAAAATGTAGTAAATTCGTCGCCGCGAAAAAAATATAAAAACAATTGCCATCGACTTGAAACTTTCCAAAACAACTGACAACACATGTGATTCTATATTTCCGTAAAAATTAGAAATGCATAGTTTCTAAATTTTAGAATATTTCAATGTGAACGGTGATGAAATTTTAAAAAAGTTGCAGTAAATTCGTCGACGCGAAAAAAATATAAGAACAATTGCCACCGACTTGAAACTTTCCAAAACAACTGACAACACATGTGAATCTACATTTCCGTAAAAATTATAAATGCATTGTTTCTAAATTTTATAAAATTTCAATGTGAACGGGGATGAAATTTAAAAAAAAATGCAACAAATTCGTCGACGCGTAAAAAAATATAAAACACAATTGCCATCGACTTGACACTTTTCAAAACAACTGACAACACATGTGATTCTACATTTCCGTAAAAATTAGAAATGCATTGTTTCTAAATTTTAGAATATTTCAATGTGAATGGAGATGAAATTTAGAAAAAAATTGCAATAAATTTGTCGACGCGAAAAAAATATAAAAACAATTTCCATCCACTTGAAACTTCGCAAAATCACTCAATATTAAGTCAAGAGTGATTTGGTAAAAAATTCAAATGCATTCCTTCGATTGCTTTGGCATTTTTTCATGTAAATTTATGAAAAATTATAATCATTTTTTGTTGACGCGAAAAAAAAATATAAAAACAGCTGTAAAATACTTGAAACTTTCTAAATTTACTTAAAATTTAATAATCTTAATAATCTTCCAAAAACTCAAAAAACTCCATCACAGGTTTTCAAGATAACCGACCGAGAACAGCGCTTCAGATTTTTTAATTTGCACGAGTGAAAAAAAATTATAAAAATAACTGCAACACACTTGAAATTTTCCAAATTTTCTCAAAATACATTAATCTTAACAATCCTCAAAAAACTAAAAAAAAAACACTGGTTTTCAAGATTTTAAGTTTCACTTCTTCCGAGTGAAAAAAATATATAAAAACAAGTGCAACACACTTGAAACTCTCTAAATTTACTCAAAATACATTAATCATAATAAGCCTCTAAAAAACCCATAATACCCCATCACAATTTTTTAAGATAACCGACCGAGAACAGCCCTTAAGATTTTTTAAGTTTCACTTCTTCGGAGTGAAAAAAAAATACAAAAACAACTGTGACACACTTGAAACTTTTCAGATTTACTCAAAATACATTCATATTAATAAACCTCAAAAGAACTCAAAAAACCGATCACTGGTTTTCAAGATAACAACACAAAACACAATTCTGGAAGAATTTTTCAAATCTGCTAATTTGTGCAAGAGATATATTCTCAAATAAATGCATTGCCATTTTTCTTGTCTCATGAAACTTTCACAGGCATTACCATTTAAAATGACAAATCAGTGTTTTTAGAATTCATAAAAAAATCTTGTTTCGTTTGAAATTAGAGGTAGTGCCATGGCTCCTAGGCTCTACATAACGAGCCGCCCCTGTGTCAGACATCATTTATTAATTTAATTTACATAACATCGATACCGTCGATAATGCGTTAAAGCTTTGAAAATAACTCGAATATTTGCATATTATATTCATAGCTATCATTTATGTCGTTACCCTTTATCACACCCTTCTAGCTTTCGTTTGACATTTATTTTTGATTCGCAGGGATATCTATCAGCTTTGCCTTTGAAACAGGCAGGTTTCAATCAATGTTGAGGTGATCGCGAGTTGATTACAGGATACATTTTCTCTTAAAAAGATACGAACTATCAAACGTTTTGAATCCTGTTGTGTTCTTGTATAACTGTTATGTTCCTATTTTTATACACCATATTTAAATACAGAGATTCGATATTGCACTTTATTAAAATTAATATCCCCTATGAAAATTTCATTAGAAGTTTTTTTTAATAAATTACCTATATTATTTATACATGTTGTAGAGTCGATAGCAAGCTATAATTCCTAATCTAATACCACCCGTTATTAAGTTAAGTTGGATATTACTTGACAGTTAGTACAAGTCCAATAATAGCCATTTACGCAATTAGTTTATGATAGCTATTAATATACGATTAATAAATAATTCTTGCTACGACTTTACGGCTATTATCAGACATTATGAAAATTAAAATTCGGAATGACTTGAAATTATTGAAAGTAAAACTATCAAATAATGCGTTTATTTCGAAATAAATTTAGTGTATAATTTGGACAAAAGAACTTATAAATTATAAACTTCAGACTATAATTTCGATATTGTTCCATAATCTGCATAACAATGAACCTCATTCATATATTTGTTGAATTTGGTTCCCAAATTATTATTAATATTCCTAGATAATGATGTAAAAATCGAAACTAGTCGGAATAAAAAATACATTTAAAAAAATGTGAAACCAACCAAGTGCCTCATTTTAACAATCCTAAATATCTCACTCATATATACTGCGCAGATTTTATGAGGGCATTAAAGTGAAGTAGGACTAAAATATCGTTTGGGTTATTTGAAGCAGTATGATGCAGTCGAATATAATAGTATTTTAAAAAGTTGTGCTTTTCTCTATTAATTTAAATAACTGTTTGCCAGCCATATTAGGTCTCGCAAATATATATTTTTTTGTATATTCATGACTAAGTTTGGCCTTGATACTGAAATAATAAAGGCAATTTACGAATTGGAATATCCAAATGCATCATTACATTAAAACTGTCTTTAATAGTGCACAAAACATATTCGATGGATATAAAAATAATTCGAAGAATCCCATTTTGTGGAGTATGTGTGGGTCAAACATTTTAGCACATTGCCGTTTGCGAAATTAATGACACCATTTTTATGTTCGGCACATGAGTAATTAGTGTTTGTTTTTATTTTCTAACAGTCGAGGTTATTACAAACTATGGTGCAATATGTCGTCATAATTTAATGTATTTGCTATTTTTGGAACAATATGGTCGCACAGGAAAACACACGTTTATTTAATAATAAAAATCACTCCAAGGGTATTTATACTTGACAAAGTGGTAATTGGTATAAGTTTAACCAGCCATCGATCTAGTAGTGCTTCAGCATTGCAAGTATAAATATGAAATTATTACTACAATAAATCGCAAACATACTGAAACGCGATTTAAGATTGGATTCAATGGCGAATGACATTGGGTATTTAACAAACAACTACATCAAAATATTTCAAAATAAAAACTTGGCTTCTGATGTGTTATGTAGATATCACATTAAATAAGAGTTGGTGTTTGTTGGATGTTAAAAGATCAAACGGAAATATGTGACACAGATGAGCATTCTGTTGTATAAACAAATGTTTCATCAGTGTGGATGGTTAGACTTTGCACTCTTATTTCGATTTGGTGTTTAAGTGTTTAAATGCATAGGTAATTATAAACAACATCGGTTTATTTGAAAAATGTGCAGACAAGAAATATGAGCGTAGCGAAGCGAAACATTGATAATTGGAGTGCAACTTGTTCATCATAAACTGCAAAAAAAGCTTCAGAGATGGGAAATTCTGCGACCGAATTTTACAGATTTAAAGAAATAGTTTAAGTACTTGTCCCAATCACTACAGAGCAGAGGCTGCTATTAGTCATTTCCTTCATTTTCTTAGTCACACATGTGATGTGTCACACCGGTGTAGACACAATATTGTATTTGGGTTTAAAGACATTCAATACGTTACAACAAAAGGTAGTTTCTCGAACTTGATATTGTTATTCTCTAATGTGAAACATAGTGCAGCATAAAAGTTGATGTATGTTAGATCTTATTTCCTTGGTGGATATACCGGGTGTAACTAAATTCTGGTAGACCCCAAATATCATTTTTACACATATCTTTATGAAATTTAATGTGGTGTTTTTGGGGAATAAAGTGTGTCGACATGTGGATTTTTATTAAAAATTCCACTTCCGGTTTAACCGGAAATTACCTTAACTTTTCTATTTCAAAATGAACACCCTGTATATTTTTTACATAATTGAATTCATCTCTAAATTCTGAGTTTATAAATGTATCATGAATGACCCTTTGGTGGTTAGTTTCTGATTTAAATTTAATTCAAATTTGTTTTTTGTTTGAATTTAATTTAAATTTAAACAAAAAACTAACCAACTATCAAAAGGTCACTTATGAAACATCTATGGACTCAGAATTTAGAGACAAGTTAAATTATGTAAAAATATACAGGGTGTTCCATTTGAAATAGAAAAGTTAAGGTAATTTCCGGTTAAACCGGAAATTGAATTTTTATTAAAAGTACACTTTATTCTCTGAAAACACCATACTAAATTTCACAAAAATATATGTAAAAATTAAAATAATATTTGGGGTCTACCAGAATTCAGTTACACCCGGTATATTCAGGACTTATTTTAGGACTTTTTTCGGGACTTCGTCAGGCCTTTTCAAAGGACTTTATTTCAAAACTATTTATAAGAACTTTTCTCAACTCTCTTTGGGATTTTTTTTTACAGCAATCTTTTTCAGAATTTTTTTTTTTGGTCTTTTTAGGACCTTTTTATGGAATTTCTTTTTGGGATATTTTAATTGCATGTTTTCAAGACTCTTTTTAGGACTTTTTTTGTCAAGACTTCTTTGCTCTGGACTATTTTAAAGTCTCTTTCAGGACATTGTTTTCGGGATTTTTTAAGGACTTCATTGTCAAGATTTTTTAAAGACTTTTTAAAATTGTATTTCGTGATCTTTTTCAAAAGTTTCAAGACTTTTTGCCTAGATTTTGACGTTTCAATTGGAAAAATATGTCAGAGGATTCATAAGTTACGCACTTATAAATATTTGGATTTTCAAAAATAACTAGCTCAGAGAGAAAACCCTGCAATTCTAACACTTAAAAAAAATTACTTCAAAGTCTTTGGTACATTTTTAAAGGACAGAAAATGCCTTGGATTTTGAAATTTTATTTGCAAGAAAAAGTCGCAGGATTCAGACAGCCAAAAAAACTGCATTTTCAACACTTAAAGTTTTTGGATAATTTCTCACAAAAAACAAAATTCGGTAGATTTTGACGTTTTTTTTGAAAAAATCCGTGAAAGATTAAGAAGTTGCACGCTTGTAAAATTTGGATTTTCAAAAATAACTTGCTGACTGATAGTTAAACAACTGCAATTTCAACACTTTAAAAAAATGACTACGTAGTATTTTAATGCTTTTTTAAAGAACGTAAAATTCACTAGATTTTGACATTTCATTTTTAATTACATGTTTTCAAGACTCTTTTTAGGACTTTTTTTTCAAGACTTCTTTGCTCTGGACTCTTTTAAAGTCTCTTTCAGGACATTGTTTTCGGGATTTTTTAAGGACTTCTTTGTCAAGATTTTTTAAAGATTTTTAAAAATTGTATTTCGTGACCTTTTTCAAAACTTTCAAGACTTTTTCAGGATTTTTTTCTCAGAACCTTTTTCAGGGCTTTTTATTCTGGACTTTCCTTTCACGGCTGTTTTAAAGACAATTTTTGCAGATTTTTTCAGTAGTTTTTCTGGTATTTTTTAAGAATCTTTCTTAAAGAATTTTTTCAAGACGTTATTTTGAGAACTTTTTGTCGGAACTTTTTTCAAAGATTTTCTTTTAGGACTTTTTCGGGACATTTGTCCGGTTTTTCTTTGAGGACATTTATTCAAGGCCCTTTTCTGGACTTTTTTCGGAACCTTTTAAAGGAAATTTTTCAGTACTTTTTCTCAGGATATTTTTGTCAGGATTTTTTTGATACAATTTTTGTCGGAAGTTTCTTCAGGATTTTTTCAGGACATTTTCTTCTGGGCTTTTATTCAAGACTCTTTTCCAGGACCTCTTGCTTCAAAACTTTTTTAAGGATTATTTTTCAGGGCTGTCTTTTCAAGACTTTCTTATAGGAATTTTTATTCAGAAACATTTATTTGGGCCTTTTTTTCATGATTTTCATGTTTTTTTCTATAATACTTTTTTTAGGACTATATGTTCAGGCCATTTTTCAGGCTTTTTTTAGGCCATTTTCGGGCTTATTTCAGGATTTTAGAACCTTTTTCGGGTCTTTTCAAAGGCCTCTTTTTCAGGTCTTATCAAAGGCCTTTTTCAGGAATTTTCTTTTTGGGATTCTGGTCAATTTTTTCTAGAACTTCTTTGGGTTTATTTAAAGGATTTCTATCCTTTACATGTTTTGTCGGGACTAGAGATGGCTTACTTATGAGTGATACATCTAAAAACTTAAAATTCAGAGACGAACTAAATTATGTAAAATATACAGTTGAAAATTCCAATTGAAATAGAAAAGTTAAGGTTATTTCCGGTTGAACCGGAAATGAAATTTTTATATAATTTAATTCGTCTCTAGATTCTGAGTTTATAGATGTATCATAAGTGACCCTTTGGATATTGTTTTTTTGTTTAAATTTAATGTAAATTTAAACAAAAACTAACAACCGAAAGATCACTTATGATACATCTCTAAATTCAGAATTTAGAGACGAATTAAAATATGTAAAAATATACAGGGTGTTCCATTTGAAATAGTCAAGTTAAGGTAATTTCCGGTTAAACCGGAAGTGGAATCTTTATTAGAAGTCGAGACACTTCATTCCCTAGAAACACCGTAGTAAATTTCATAAAGATATATGAAAATGCAAATGATATTTTGTGGTCTACCAGAATTCTACGTTTCAATTGGAAAAATCTGTCGGAGGATTCTACTCTCTCTCTAACTATCTTAGAGAGAAAACCCTGCAATTCCAACAGTTAAAAAAATACTTCAATGCCTTGGATTTTGAAATTTTATTTGCAAAAATAAGTCGCAGGATTCAGTCAGCCAAAAAAAACTGCATTTTCGACACTTGAAAATATTTGGATAATTTCTCAAAGAAAACAAAATTGGGTAGATTTTGACGTTTCAATTGAAAAATTCCGTCAAAAGATTAAATAGTTGCACGCTTGTAAAATTTGGATTTTCAAAAATAACTTAACAACTGCAATTTCCACATTTTAAAAAATGACTACGAAGTATTTTATTGCTTTTTTAAAGAACGTAAAATTCACTGGATTTTGACATTTCATTTGTAAAAATCCGTCAGAGAATTCAGAAGTTGCACGCTTGCAAAATTTAGATTTTCGAAAATTACTAGCTCACAGCGAAACAACTGCAATTTTAACATTTAAAAATCACTTAAAGGGTTTGGATGCTTTTTTAAAGAACATAAGTGCCTAGATTTTGACATTTCAATTGCTAAAATCCGTTCTAGGGTTCAGATGTTACGCGTTTATAAACTCTGGATTTTCAGTAATTAATAGCTCACAGCGGAAAACTGCAATTTCAACGCGTACAAAAAAAAATACTACAAAGCGTTTCATTGCTTCTTTAAAGAACAAAAAAATCTCTAGAATTTGGCGTTTCATTCCAAAAACCCGTAGTAGGATTCTAATGTTACGCGCTTTTAAAATTTGGACTTTCAGAAATCCGTCAGGAGGATTCTAAAGTTGTACAGTTATAAAATATGGATTTTCAAAAATAACTAGCTCACAGCGAAAAAACTGCAATTTCAACGATAACAAAAAATTACTACAAAGCGTTTCATTGCTTTTTTAAAGAAAATAAAATTCTCTAGATTTTGACTCAATTGCAAAAATCCGTAGTAGAATTCATATGTTACGCGCTTATAAAATTTGGATTTTCAGAAATCCGTCGGAGGATTCAGAGGTTACACATTCAGAGAGTACACTAGTAAAACTGCAATTTAAAAAAAAAATACTTCAAAATGTTTACTTGCTTTATTCTTTTATAAAGAATATAAAATACCCCACATTTTTACGCTTGAATGGTCCAAATCCATGACTCGGAAGTTAGACCCTTGTAAAAAAATGTATTTTCAAAGATAACTTGCTTTTCAACACTTTAAAAAATTGGTTTAAAGGGTTCGAGTCGGAACGTCTGGCGCACTACTGTTGTAACATATTCATATCATCAAATCACGACCGCGCCACCATAAACATTTCAGTAACCGACGTTACTGAACTGCTAAGGCAAGAAAATATTAATCCTACAAAAAAAAATGTAAGAGACTTTCTTGTAGTAAATATTATCAACTTTTTGTATTTAGTCTTTTTTACTAGGACCCATATTTTCGGAAGTATTTTTTCTATTTCCATCATCACAAGCATCAATATTCCTATATTAATTATCACTACAAATACTATGATTGGCGTAGGCGTAAGCCCTACCACTAATGACCTTACAAATGCAGCATACAATAGAATAAGCTTTTATAGTCCTTACGTTTCTCGGAATGCATAATTCATGATGTAGAATCCTCCCTTGTAATTATCAAACAATTTCTTCTGAGGAAGACTTCTCACCTGAAAAGAAAAAAAAGCAAGTGTTAATATAAAAAATATTGATGATGCCACCAAAGTATAAACAGGATTATTTTCTAAAACCAGTATGATTTTTAATTAATTTCAATTATCACTTTAAGCAGGTGCATATCCTAACCACCAAACATAATTATTTCTGACTGGATCGCTAAGACAAGGTCAAGGTCATCATTTTCACAAGCGTTTGTGAAACTTTTACAGGACGGTCATGGCTAAGTTATACCTTTTTATTTTTTAAAACATTTTTTTAAATCTAGCCCAAAGCAAAACTATATATACATTTAATGAAAGAACTTTAATATTTATATAAAAAAAGAACAGCTTAGAAAATAATATTGTAATAGCAGTAATTATTATCCAGTTGTCATGTAATTTTAAATTAAAAAGTAGAAGATTTAATGTAAACAGCTAAAAAAAATATATTCGCAGAGTGATTCCGCACTCGCTTTAAATGTTTTAAATGTATTTTTATCTCTCAGATATAAATATGGGACAAGGTTACCAGCAAACATGATAAATTATTCCATATCACAAAATTCACAATCATATGTTTTATCAGCTAGAATCAAACCGTTACCTGTACGTTAATTTTGCATTAACAACTTTAACGGGGTTTCTTCTATATAATTTTTCAGTTAAGAATTATCGGCCTTAAATAAATTTCCAATTAATAGTCGCAGTACTTCATACACAAGTGATCTTAAAGTGCAATGAAACCGTTGTTTTCTTAGACAATCATTTGTGAATTTCTCTACAATTATGCTCGAGAAATGAAACGTGTTCGTTTTCGATTTATGAATGTGTACATATATAGACGCGGGACCTATATTTAGGCAGAACAAGTCTAGATGACCTAGCGAATTTGTTAAGGGTAAAGACTCTTTTATAAAAATACACATTTTTGCATGAATTTTTGAGTTATGACGTCCGCCATTTTGTTTTTAAATGGCAACTCCCTATTTTTGTTCTTGATTTTGAGAGATCTTTTCATTGTCGAACTGGCAGTAGTAAAATATTGCCATCTTACATAAGACATTTTTCGAGTAAATGACAATTGAAGCTGAAAACTTAATATTTAGAATTTTTGCAAAATGTCGCTTGGCTACTCAACTCATTTCCAAGAGTCGACTCAAATTCATAGGAGATATGGAACAAGTGAACAATTATAGATCGATAGCGCCTTTTCCTATTATTTCTAATTTTAAAATGGTTAAGAGGGATTTAAACAGTGGAATATTTTGAAATAAAAAACCTATTCCATACTAACAAATTTGGATTTCGAAGAAAAACACTGTAGGTTTTGAAGCCGCTTACAATTCACTTGTTTTGGGCTTTTCCCAACACACACTGTGGAAATTTTGAACATTTATTATAATTTATCTTGTTTAAACTTATGATCTATCAATGTGTGAACACATTAATAAATAAATTTTTATTTTAAATTTGAATATCTCGCAATCAAAATAAAATTTAAAAAAAATGTTATTACGCATTCCTTGATTAAAAATCACATTTCATGTTTCGTCTCTACTTATGAATCACCCTGTAATGAATTAGATTACAGGTAACAGGTCTATTCATTTACGACTACTCATGATTTGATTTTTTTGTATTTCAAATCTCATTCAAGCCATTCAAATCGGAATAAAAATTACATGAATAATTATTGTTTTATTTAATTCGCTGTGTTGAAAATATTTGCAGTATTTTTTCTATATGTAATTATTTAATACACTGTTTAACATAGAATAATTTAAAAATAAATTTAGTAAGGCATAAATATTAATTTTATATCTTATGTAACCATTTAGTAGTATTGATGAAGGTAATAAAATGGTAAACAAGAAAACAGAATGGTGGATACTGGTTTAAGATTTACGCAGACACATTCAAGTGGAGAAATTGGAAAAACGACCTTAACACACAACTCGCCGGTAAAGTAGGACACACTTTCTTAATACATACAACATAAAATATTTTATTCCTATATACGCAATGGAGAATGTACAAGTATGATTTCAATCGGTTAAGTTTATTTAACACGTTGACTGCCATGGGGGTCACCGATGACCGCCGAAGCCAAGATTACTAGATACACATAAATCGAGTAAATGTTTTTAAATTTTTTGTTACTAAAATAGTGTGAAGAAATAAATGCAATAACAAACATACAAAATAGTATATTAAAAAAACGAGTTCAATAAGTGCGATTTTTTCGCACGCGTTCAAGTTTTTTAATGGATAAGTGCGAGAAAAGGCCTTATTTTTACAGTCTTTTTTTTCTATTTTGCCCCTTTTATTCCATTTCTAAATTTAAAAATCGCCTATACATATTTATAAAATTGTATGGTGGTTGGTAACACTAATAATTGACATTTCAATTTGAAATTAGTTTGTAATTTTCACACATCACATAACCTCAAAACTATAGTACAATCGCGCAGAGGTGATAGTGACTCATGCTTTTTCGATCTAATCATCGCGTCTGGATAAATATCTATACTGGTTCGCATACTTAGGAAAAACGAAATGAAATACGAAACGTATGTCGATATGTAAATTCAAGGGCTAAGTGCAAAGTATGTCTTTTCTCATTCTATCTACTCTAACCTCAAAATTCACGGGCTTGTATCTGGTTTTGACAGTCTCCGATTTCGACTTAGTTAAGAGCAGAATTGATTGTATCCATTTCATTTATAAAAAGGCTAAATTTAATGACCAATTTCCAGTTGTCTTTACCGATTGCCGAAAAATGCACTTGCAAAGTTTCATCGGGAAAATATTTGCACGCTCGAGAATTTTTAATTTCCCGCCTAGACTGAATCGAATTATTTTATAGACATACGTTTACTAGAAACTTAATTCAGGCAATATGGAGCGATGAGTTACTGTCACCTCTCCGCGATTGTACTATATCTCGCCGAAAATTTAGCACAGGTAGACAGCTCTGAATTTCAACAGTGCCAACCTTGAAAAATTGATATTAGCGCACTGAGCAAGACCTTAACGAACCCATATGAGTGCGTTAATGACTCCGTTTTAGACGCAAAATAGAAAAACAGTTTTATGTATATGTGCAGGGTGTCTTAATATATCGCAAAAATATTACATTTTTTTAATTATAAATCGGATCTAAAAATGATGTGTATAAAACTTGTTTGGTATTTAAAATTGCATCTAGTAATGGTATTAAATGTTTTTTAAACTTTATTGTTTCGTTGCTATAGCAATAAACTTTCTTATCAAATTTATTTACTTTTTAGATATTGGATTATTTTCTCTACATTAATAAATCTTCCGAAAACAAAGATATGCATTTCAGCGCCGCGGGGTTCATCGGTGACCACTAGAAAAATAAACGTGTCACACATGATTATACACTTCAACTTGTCTGTTGTAAATAATATTTTACGATAATATGTCAAATTAAAACTAAAAAATGGTGATGTGTCCATCATGTTACTTTCTCCGATGGTATCATCATTTATATTTACACTTTCATCATTTATTTTCTATTTAAATCATATTTTAAGTGTACATCGAGTGTTTTGTAAACTCGGATGAAACACGTTTAAAACGTCAAAATTATAAAAGATGGAAAAATTATACTTTAAATTCAAAAACTCAGTAAATAAAATTGCTGTAACTATTATCGTTTCATAGTTATAAACCAAAAATAAAAAAAATAAAAAATAAATGTTTTCTCGAATAACAATGATTTTATGAAAAATGTTTTCAAACAAAATAGGCTCATTTCTTTGCCGTCTTCAATATTTGTTTAAATGTTTTTGTGATATTTTTCATATTTAAGAAAATATTGGCAAAAAACAAAAAACAGTTAAGGTAAATACCCACTTCCGGTGTACGAAATTTTACCAAAAGCTTTTCAGTTCTTCGGATTATCAAATAAGACGTATATTCAAAGTTTCATATTAATTTCTCTATTAGTTTTTGAGATACAGCGTGCACAGACTCGCACACACAGACCCACACAGCCACAATTTTTTTTTTCAGAAATTGATGAAATGGCATCTAGGGCAGAGGCCTGCATGGGCCGGGCTTTGGCCCGGCCCGGCCCGACGTCGGGCCTTGCCGGGCCGGGCCCTATTTTTCAACCTCCGGGCCGAGCCGGGCCGGGCTTGGATAAATTTAATTTTTTTTAATATTTTTGAAAGCAACAACTAAGTGAATTGAAGAAAAAAATGTTATTAACACGAATTCAAGGTATTTTAAGAATTTTAAGGAATACATGGGTCCAGTAATTTTATTTATTTTATTCAACATTTTTCGGTTACGGGCCGGGCCGGGCCGGGCTTTGAATATTCAGCTCCAGGCCAGGCCGGGCCGGGCCCGCAGCACATTTTCGTTTCATCGGGCCGGGCCGGGCCGGGCTTTCGAAAACTCGCTTCTGCAGGGCTCTGATCTAGGGGCCCAAAACGGATATTTCCGTAAAAAAAATTGAAAAAAATCACGATCGCACTTCGTAACGGAGAAAGTAAAAAAAATATATTTAGATCTATATTGTCTTTTCATAAGATAGTAAAGTTGCTATTTTTTGTAAGGATGTTTGGTGGGTACGCGGGTTGGGGAGAGTCAATGATATATAAAAATTGACGTAAGCTACTGGGCAATTCTGCATCGACCAATTATTGATTTTTACTAGATTTCATATTAGGATAAACACTGACATCCACGAACCATAACAATAAGATTTCGTACATAAAATTTCACCGCCAGGCGTAGGGCTCGAACCAACAACGCCCGTACCGTAAGGAGGTACCAAACAGCTCCGCCGTGCGGCGCCCATTGTTGCTATTTATATTAGAATTATTACCTAATTAAGTTTCTAATATTATATCGGTATTCCATATTCACATATGGAAGCAAAACGCTCATGTGGGCTCGAAACAATAAAAAAAAAATCCTGGAACAGTTCGATTTTTGTTATAGATTTTTTCAGGAATGTTGGCGTTCACGTCATCAATTCCAAAGACCCGAATCAATTCGTTCAAGGTCACTATAGTGCGCATTGGCGTACCGTTAAATGGGATGGGTTTTTTACTGAATTCTACATTAAAAAAAAAAGATTTTTTGTCTGACATTCCAACAATCTTGTAAACGAATCATGACGATGAATACCTTATTGGAAAATGATATTTTAAATGTATATCGAGCGTTTTGCAGGGTCGGATGATACTGACGTTTAATACGTCAAAATTGTGAAAAATGGAAATGACAAATTATACTTAAAATTCTAATAATCTTAACCGTTAGTTTACTCAAAAACGAAAGGGATTTCTAAAAAACTTATCCATTATAAGTTGTTTATTGCGTCATTTTCCACAATTGTTATTAATATAAATTAATAACTATTATCGTTTCTCAATTAGAACTAGAAATTGACAAAAAAAATTATGAACTGTATCCAAAGGTAAAAGGCGATTTCCATTATGGTTTTCCTTAATGAAGTACTCGTTTGCCTTCGGTACCATGTCTCGGGCTTTTGTGGTTATTTTTATAAAACAACTATTTCTACACTAAACGAAACCAATACACAATACGAAAAACACTACGAAAATATGAAAAACACCAAGAACTAATGAAAAACTAAAACAAACAGAAATACTCTAACAACTTGCAAATTTAAGACGATTAGACAGTTCTCGTGCGCATTGCGTCAAGGTAGAAATGCTCCATAACGGCGTCTTTGTCTAACCAATGCCAAACGTTTTCGAGCGGTGGGCACTGCTATCGGTACTTGTATCAACGCTCAGAAGACATACGTTCTACTATTGACCACAACGATGCTCATATAATAGTATAAAGTGATAGAAATCCGCATGTCTTTGATATGTTCAGAAACTGATGTCGTGAACGCCAACATTCATGAAATGAACTTTATTTATTCCGCATTTTCTGACGCACTTAGAAAAATTATGACGACAGTAAATTTTGACACATGACATTAAAAAAAGAATTAATCTTAATTTTTGTGAGCTCTACAGTAGTGGAATAAAAAATCGAATTTTATTTTTCATAAGTCAAAAATTACTGACTTCATAATTTTCGTGCGTCGGAAAATGCGGAATAAATATCAAACATCGAACTGTGCGAGGATTTGTTTCGAGCCATTTCGGCAGGAGCGCTTTGTTTCAATATTAAAAAATACCCTGCATATGTTTTTAATGTATTTACGTAATAAAAACAACAGACATGTCTAAAACAAACTGTACTTATGCGACTTTTTACCACTCGTACGCTCACTAATCCAATCCAATGGCTTTACGAAACATTGTTATTTCATACAGTAGTGAGATAATTCAAAGACTAACAACCATTCAAATTCTATTTGGGCATAGATTATTCTCCAGAAACCTAATAATATCATGTCTGAGTAGAATAACACAAGGATGACTTGACAAAGAAAGTAGTTGATATTTTTTTAATTTTAAGAAATTTTTATAAGAAATTGTGTTTTGGCCATCATGTTACCTTCTCCGATTTAATGATAATAGGGTTTTCAGTGATATTTTTTTATAATTTTTTTCAAAAAAAGGTAAGATTTCGAAACTTTTTATTAATTTTGACATTCTCTACAAATTTTTTGTAACTTTTATGATTTCATAATTATAGATAAAAAGCACAAACATTGGGCCCTATTCTGTTTTTATCACTTTCGAAAAGTTTTCGATTGTTATCGAAAACTTTTCACTTCACGCAAGTTTCCGATTCTGTTTCTATCACCGATCGAGTTTCGATTGACGTCAGTCGAAAAGTAAGGTTCAGTTTTATCACCGAGTTCGGAGCAGGTGATAAGTGTGTGTTAACCAAAAAATTGTGAAAATGGTCTTTATTTCGCTTTATTATTGCTGCGGGAACTAGAAGCAGCAGCTGAAAATTATTATTTGCTGCAATTTTAAGGACATTTAAGGGAATTTAGAAATCCATTTAAGACGCCGAAATGTGAACTTAGAATATTTGTTTTAAAAACAACAAATTTGTGAAAGTTTCAAACTAACACACCCATATTACATGGTGATTAGTACTTTTCAACTCCATAATTCTTCAAAATTAACTTAATTACAGTTCGCTTTAAGTGCACTCGGTACTGATTTTCCCGCGTAAATTTGAAAAATGGTGAAAGCATGCCGTTATTCACTTCCTTCGATTTTACAGTGTTGTCACACTTACTTTATCACGTTAGCAACGGAATACCAATTTGCCGTTCGATCGAAAACGATGTGATAAATTTTCTCGGCGTAAAGTTATCAACGTGATAAAAACAGAATATGGCCCATTTTCATTTTTAATTTTTTTTTCGAAAATCGAAAATCAAAAGTTACAAACAGTTTTTGGTGTGTTCAATATTTGTTCAATATTTCATCTTCCATATTTTCATAAATTATCGAAAATAAACGGTGCTTATTCTGATTGTCAAATATGGCTTATTTACGTTCAAAATGTAATCTGAAATTTTGTAGTTTTTGAGATGCAGTGCCCACAGACAGATATACATTTTTTTCTTCTCCAAAAATTGCCTGATTCCTTTCTAGGGACCTTAAAAGAGATATTTCCTTAAAAAAATACTTTTTTTCCTGTGAACGATTGAAAATGGCCGGGTCACTCCCTTTTGGCCAGTCCGGATATTACTTACTTAATTCATTTAGAAATATGACAAATGTACAACTTAAATTAGTAGTAGAGCTATATATACTTCAGGTGTAAATATATGTTCCATTTTTTAATCCATTTAAGGGGCAAGGCCACTCCAGGTCCCGGTAAAAGGTTAATTTCTGGAATGTTTTTCAAAAGTATAATAAAAGCATTGGAAAATTCATATTTAAGTAGAAGAAAATATTTTTCTTATTTGTTCTTATTTTAAAATGGCAGCTTCAGAACCCAACACTACAAGGCACCTTTCATGCAAGGCCTTAAATGGCCGAAATAATTGCTCTCGCAGATTTTAAGCTCGAACAAGAAAAATTTTTTGAAAGTAATATATGCCAAAAGCTACTGGATAGCGTGTGGGAATGTGAAAATACCATTTTCTTCTTTTTCTTCAAGCACGCCGTAACGATCCAAAAGCGCTTGGAGGGCGGAGCGGGGTGCTTTGGCAAAACCTTCGAGAACGGCTTGTTTGGGATTTCTTCGACCAATTAATTTTTTTCTTATTCCTATGGCTTTAAGGCAACATATTAACAAACAAACAAAAAATCACTCTCCAGACCTAGGGTTTTTTTATTAAGGGGGGGGGGGGGGTGTTAAGAGACTAATTAATCCATTGTATGGCCACACTGTTTGTTTCCACTATTTTGATGTATTCATGGATTGCTTTCAAAGATATGATTCACCTTGTCATAGTATTTTATTCTTGTTTTAAACAAAAGTATGTTAGATTTTCTGCTGTACAACATATCCTATTATATAGGATAATTTTTTAGTTTCTTTTAAAATGCTTTAAAATAAACACCGTTCAATATTTTTGAAAACTTTTTGATGTATTGAAAAGAACAATCCTTCCCATTAATGATG
This sequence comes from Ocypus olens, assembly GCA_910593695.2. Classification (NCBI taxonomy): domain Eukaryota; kingdom Metazoa; phylum Arthropoda; class Insecta; order Coleoptera; family Staphylinidae; genus Ocypus; species Ocypus olens. The sequence continues at coordinate 34,748,405 of OU343053.1, forward strand.
AAATACAATTTCATTCTCAGCTGACACGGCTGAAGCCCATCCTGTCAACACAATTTTTCAGAACAAATCGCAAGCTCACCAAAAAGATTAAGTTCGCTTACTTAGTCCGTAAATGATCGATTGTTTTATGGACTTTGTGATATGTCGCTCAGTCCTGCTGAAACCAAATGGCGTTCAAGTCCATGTCCTTAATTTTTGGCCACAAAAAATCGGCTCTGTAGCGATGACCGAAATGACGTTTCCATTAACGTCTGCCTAGCTGCCCCCCCCCCCCACTTAATCCAAAGTAAACAGTAAAATTACAGAATTATGCGCCATTTATGCCCTCTTGGAAAATAACACACAAAACATTTTGCGCTCCATGTATAAACCTGGTGTTTCAGACCACCCGTACACCGCAAATATCTCGCGAAATACAAATCGGATTGACATACAAAAAAATACGTCTAAATTTGTTTTTTGAGCTCTATCATGTGGTGTGAAAAGTAAATCACTACCCCTCCCCCCTGGGGCGGGGTGAGGGGTAACTTTGAAATCTTAAATAGGTACCCCTATTTTTTACTGCAGATTTGGATTCTACTAGAAAATATATTAGGTTTTTATTTAAAAAAAATCGATTAGCAAAAGAATTTTTTTTTTTTTAATATTGTCTTTTTTATTAAAAAAACAGTTTGTTGTTACACACATTCATAAATCACCACAATAGAAAAGAATAGCATGGAATTTGATAATCAAATTCATTTTTATTCGTTTCTACGATTTTTTTTTTTACTTATTTATGATATAAAATTACGAATGACTTTAATCAACGCCTTATTTAAAAGATTACTACAAAAAAAATGTCATAATCTGTCATTTGATGCGAGAAATAAATTTAATTCAAAAAATGTTTTTGCCGAATATAGCGCCATCTGTCGCGCATCGAATTTTTTTTTTCGGATAAAAGCCTCATATTTTTTAACATAGAATCCAAATCTGCAATAAAAAATAGGGGTTCCCATTTAAGATTTCAAAGTTACCCCCCTCCCCGCCCCAGGGGGCGGATCACATTTTACACCACATGATAGGGCTCAAAAACAGTTTTGGGCACGTTTTTTAAAATCTCAATCCGATTTGTATTTAACGAGATATTTGGAGTGTACGGGTGGTCTGAAACACCCTATATACATAAATACAAGAAAACGAAATGTAGCCTGAATATATGAATATTCAACCTGTTCGTTACTCTGCAAGCAAAGTTTATTATTTAATCCTATATACATAAGTTTTTTTTTTAGTGGTGGGGTTAGCTAGACGACAAGTCGGCCCCCCACCAACAAATAACAAAATATAAAAAAAAAATTGGAATTATGCGCTAATTATGCGCTCTCGCATTTAGGTAATTTCAATTTTTGCGCTGCAGCCCTTAGGGGGCTTCTGTTCTCTCTTGTTACAAAAATATAATCGTCCTTAAATTTCCTTTAAAAAACGTATAATACCGTCAATTCAATGATCTACGATGAATCTATGATTTATGCGCTCTCGCATTGAGATAATTTCAATTTTTGCGCTGCGGCCCTTAAGGGACTTCTCTCTTGGTGCGAACGTATAATTGTCCATAATTCCCTATACAAATTTATAATAACGTCAATTCAATTATTTACGATGAATCTACGATTTATGCGCTCCCACATTCCTGTAATTTAGATTTCTCCACTGAAGTCCTTAACTGACTGGGACGCAATAAAAGGGAAGTAAGACTTTGAAAGTTTGAAAATCCAGAGTTAATTCGGGTTATTAAAAAATAATCATAATAAAAATACGATTAAACAGGGTGTTAACTTCGACGCATTAGCATTTCTATCTCGGTTACTATAAGAGATAGAGAGTTGGTTAAGGCAAAGTTGCGTATTTGAATGTTGAATAATTTGTTAAAAACCTGCCAGGCAAACGTTTCCCATTATCATTTTCGAAAAAAATGGGTTAATGATGCCATCACTCTACAAATCACACCAGTCACACGTTGAGGATGCATTGGCTTCTTAAAGATCTCGTGTTGGTTTTCCGAGCCCCAAATATGGCAATTTAGCTTGTTGCCAAGATAAAAATGCGCCTGATCCGAAAAGATGATTTTTCGACCAAAATCATCGTCAATTTTTAGCTTCTCTTTAGCCCAAATTGAAAAGCGATAACGAAGCAAATGGTTAAGGGAATAATCCGAGATCTTTGTGCAGTATTCTCATCAATGATGTGCGGATAATGTTCAGTTGCTGCGATTTGCGGTGACGAGTTAATATTCTTGGACTGATTGCACAGTTTGGGCTACAGCAGCAATAGAGACAGAGACCGCTCCTGTTATTCACTAACATTCCTGTCTCGCGAATTTTCTGCACAAATTTGCGTATTATTTCGACGAACATTTCTTCTGTCTGGGCAACACAGCAGTCACTTTGGAAATAAGTTTTCTATATGTCTCAACGTTCTTTAAGCGGAAATGTTTCCATTTCGTACCGCGGAGATATGATACTTAGCTCCTGTCATTTTGTTCAGAGCGGAAGTGCCGCACTGTGGAAATAACATGATTTAAAAAATGATGATGTGGCCATCATGTTACTTTCTCCGACTTGATGGTATCATTTATATTTACGCTTTCCTGGTTTATTTTCAATTTAAATCATATTTTAAATGTACATCGAGCGTTTTGTAGACTCGGATGAAACTGACGTTTAAAACGTCAAAATTATGGAAGACGGAAAAATTATACTTCAAATACAAAAACTCAGTTTACTCAAAAACTAAAAAGATTTCGAAAAAAACTTATTCTTTGTAAGTTGTTAAATTTGCTGTAACTATAATCGTTTCATAATTATAAACTAAAAATATAAAAAACAAAATAAATTTTTTTCTCGAATAAAAATGATTTTATGAAAAATATTTTCTAATATTCTATCATTTTCCTATCACATTGAAACTGTTATTGCCAAGGCAAATAAGTTGCTCGGATTTATTAAAAGAACTACCAGAGATTTTACTAATGTCCATAGTTTAACAACTCTTTTTGTTAGTCTTATTAGGTCAGTATTAGAATATTGTAGTGTTATTTGGTCACCACATTTTAGCTGTTATATCGACAGACTGGAATATGTACAAGGTAAATTTTTAAAGTATTTAAAATATAAATTATATTCACAAAATATAATTCTGAATATAAACCAGATTAGATCGTATGTTAATTTAGCATGTTTATCAAACAGACGAGAATTTTACGACGTTTGTTTTATCTTTAAAATAATCAATAATATTATTAATTCGCCTGAATGTTTGGAATGTTTTGCATTCAATGTTCCCAAATATACAACGCAACAATCTCAGTTGTTACATATTCCATTCTGCCGCACATCCTACGTTATGTTTAGTCCATGTGTAAGAATGTGCAGTATTGCAAATAGATATTGTGACAAACTTAATTTCACCAACTCTTCGTTGATCAAGTTCAAGTCTGAGGCCCGTTACATTATCTGTTAAGTGTGTTTGAATGTAAACTTTATATGTATGTATATACCGGGTGACCCAGGGATCTGTAAAAGCCCCATAACTTATTTGCTATTTGAGATATCGACTTCTAGTTTTCTTGAACTGGTACCCACTCTTATTCTACATATTTTAAAAATATGTATGTTTTTGTACAGGGTGTCCCAATATACATAACAGAACAAAGTTATGTTTTTTTAAATGGAACACCCTATATTTTATACTTTATTTTCAAGCCTCTTGAGAAGCTGTTAAAAATAGTATAGGATAGTATGGGTGTATTATGGGCGATTGGTTAGTTATGGGCAAATTTGTGGCAAAAACATGTACACATTCAAAACATTGCAGAAGCGTTCCTAGCAAAGATAGCATCATTATCTACACACTAGAAAATTTCCCACATCATAAAGAATAATACACATCGGCTTTGTTTCTCTTTTAATCATAGTGATATACAGGGTGTCAACATACGCAAAACAATGGATAACTATTTTTTTTCAAATGGAACACCCTATATAAGTTGCCACCAATCTATGGCATTTTTAATAAGCTTTCCAATAATATACAGTTTGTATAACAAAATATTAAGGATTCTTGAGATTTATCAATAAAAACATATTTCTTTTGCCACCTTCCGCAGATTTTTGGATTTTCAGCCAAAACTATACATTTTCATGAAAAATTATAAGAGACCAAAGTTGTAGAGCGAAAAATTTCCAATCGATGTGGGTCTTTCAACTTTTAAGATAATGCGTGCATTACCCGCCAGAGCGCGCAAAATCGTGACCGTATATGCATTTTAGCGTTTTTTGTTAATAAATTGCATTATAATTTTTTTTCCGCACCCTCTAGCGGAAAAACGGGAAATTATATGGAAATTAAAATGGCCCATATCGATTGAAAATGTTCCGCTCTACAACTGTTAATAGAAGCAATTTTTGCCAAAAATGCATGGTTTTCCCTAAAATGCAAATTGAAAATGTATGTATCATTATATATACATTATATATATTTTTGCGTTTTTCAATGGTTTTTTTATTTTTAGCGAAAACTATGCATTTTGGGCAAAAATTGCTTCTTTTAAGAGTTGTAGGGCGGAATTTGTTCAATCGATGTAGGTCATTTGAATAATTCAATAATTACCCGGTTTTCTGCTAGAGGACGTGGAAAATAAAGTATAGTGCAATTAATTAACAAAAAATTTGAGAAAAACGCTAAAAAGCATATACGGTTACGATTTTGCGCACTCTGGCGGGCAATGCACGCATTATTGGAAAAGTCCAAAGACCTATGTCGATCGAAAATTTTCTGCTCTACAACTTTGGTCTCTTATTATTTTTTCGGAAAATGTATAGTTTTGGCTGAAAATCCAAAAATGAGCAGGAGGTGACAAAAGACAAATAATTTTTATGGATAAATCTCAAGAATCCTTAATATTTCATTATACAAATTGTACATCATTGGAAAGCTTATTAAAAATTCCATGCACTGGTGGCAAGATATATAGGGTGTTCCATTTGAAAAAGAATAGTTATCCAATATTTTGCGTATGTTGACACCCTGTATACCAATATGAACAAAAAAGAACCAAAGCAGATTTGTATTATTCTTCATGATGTGAAAAATTCTTTAGTGTATAAAAATTGACGATAGCTTTGCTAGGAGCGCTTCTGCAATTTTTTCAATGTGTCCTTGTTTTTGCCACAAATTTGCCTATAACTAACCAATCGTCCATAATAGACCCATACTATCTTATACTATTTTTATCAGCTTCTTAAGAGGGTTGAAAATAAAGTATAAAATATTGGGTGTTCCATTTAAAAAAACATAACTTTGTTCTGTTTTGTATATTGGGACACCCTGTACAAAAACATACATATTTTTAAAATATGTAAAATAAGTGTGGGTATCAGTTCAAGAAAATTAGAAGTCGATATCTCAAATAGCAAATAAGTTATGGGGCTTATACAGATCGCTGGGTCACCCGGTATATACATGTTAATATTTTTTTATGTAAAATGTAGTTTTTGACGTCAATAAATAAATAAATAAATAAATAAAAGATGTTCATCTATTTATTGTCTTTAATATTTGTTTAAATGTTTTTGTGATATTTTTCATATTTAAGAAAATATTGTCAAAATCAACAATCAGTTAAGGTAAACACCCACTTCCGGTGTACGAAATTTTACCAAAAGCTTTTCAGTTCTTCGGATTATCAAATAAGACTTATGTTCAAAGTTTTATATCAATTGCTCTATTAGTTTTTGAGATACAGCGCACACAGCAGACACACACACACAGAGAGAGAGAGACAGACACACACACACAGAGAGAGACAGACACACACACAGAGAGAGACAGACACACACACACAAGACACAATATTTTTTTTTCCAGAAATTGTTGAAATGGCATCTAGGGACCCCAAAACGGATATTTCCGTAAAACAAATTTTTGAAAAAAAAATCACGATCACAATACTTTCTCGTACTTCGTAACGGAGAAAGTAAAAAAGCTAGATGGATCACCCTTTATACATATTTATAAACATTTATCTTTGATATTTGTTGAATTTGGTTCTCGTTTATCACTTGGTGAAACATGTTTAATATCAAAGGTTGTTGAAATGAGGCACTTGGTTGGTTTCACTTTTTTTTTTGTGAAACCAGCCAAGTGCCTCATTTCAATAACCTTTAATTGATCTTTGAATAAAACCTGTTATCATATCTAATTAAATGATGAGAATAACTGTTAAACATTCTTTACCCTAAATTTGGTTTAGGGATTGGTAAGCAAAAATACCACTCCGCTGGGATTGTGTTTGACTCAATAACTAGGAGGGTGACATTTGTCAAACACTGGTAATAAATTGAGCAGATTAAATAGTTTTTTTTTTCTGACCAAATAACTCCGCTTATGTATACTAATACTACCATATACCTAGGTTAGGTACTACGTGTAATTAAACTAATGAATGAAAAATAATAGTGGAATAAAGTCATGTAATCATGCAATCATTCCCAGTAAATTGTGCCGATTCTTTATGTATTCTACATATGATTTGTAAGATGTTTACAATGCTGCCAAAAAAGGGGATATTTCTAAAATTTGCTGTAACTTTAAATGTTGTTTGTTACAAAACGCGAAAAGGTAAAACTGGAGAAATTTTAGTGTTTCCAAATCTCGGGAAATATGTATCTGATTTTTTTCAAACTTATTATAGCAGGGGAATGAAAGACTACATAGTCCAGAGAAGAGCAATTATGGAAAGAGGGAGAATCCTTGCGGAAAAGATAAAGAAAATTGAAAAACGATCCCAAGAAATTGGAAGAGGGGAAGATAAAATGAAAAACTAAATTGGAAGGAATCAAAAAAAGTTAATTGGAAATCAATCGACAAGAGAGTAAAGGACCCCTACGCAAAAGAGATGAAGGTAGCTCAGTATAAGAAAGCCCATTCAACAGCAAGCAAACTGTATTACAAACTTCCCCAGATAGTGACCTTGATGATCCAAGTCAAAAATTCGATTATCAAGGCAGAAGTTTCACAAACGCCTAAAAAATAGGCTAGATATGGGTATTGTCAGTTTAGCAGCCTCAGCTGGAATTGAATCTTTAAAAAGAACGAAATGAAATCACGAAAGAAATGTACCGAAATAAAAAAAAAGTTGAAGCTGGACCTAGGAACAACTCAGAATAAATTTGACATATATCGAAAATATATAGAGACTAGAAGTAAAAACAAACCAAAAAGAAATAAAATAAGGCCAATGTTAATAAGCCAAAAAGTAAAATGAATAAATTTCTTCAGGGAAGAAGAAACGACCAAGGAATTAAAGAAAACTGTTTACAAAAGAAATCAATGAGGCACAATTGGCTATACATCCATTAAACCTTATAAGACCAAAATAATCTTTCAAAATGCTTTACTTGGAAATATAATAAACTAGTATAAGATGCAGAGTGCATTTACATTTAAGTGAATTCCTATTGCAGTTACCCAATACAAGCAAAAAAGGGTAAGATCCCGAAAATGTTTAACTATTTCTTTCATGATGATGAAAATACCACAATCACTCGAGGAAAAAATAAGATTTCATTACTAGAAAAAAAAAACAGACAAGATTCCTGATCAAAATCCTGAAAATGATTAACTATTTCTTTCAAGACGATGACAACACAACAATCAATCCAGGAAAAAATAAGATTACTAGAAAAAAAAAACAGACGAGATTCCTTATTAAAGCAATAAAGGAGCTACAAAAGCGGTCAAAACAAATAACTCGGGTCTACGAATAAGTGATGTTTTTGCTAATCCTTTCTGGGTTAAACTAACTCTTCAAGGCAGATATAGCTGTTTGTGTATAATACATCACAATACAGAAATGCTTGTTGTAGATAAGCTTAACATAACACATGCAAGGTAATTAGTTGTCAGAACCCAGAACAACTAGTAGAAACTTTGTGCTGCGTGAAAAATAAAGAACGGTGCCTATTGAGAAGATTATTACTTATAATGACTTACTTTTACTTACCAACAATGATGAAATTTGCAAAAAAAACACGCATGGTTATTTATTTATTCATATATCCAACAGCCACATAGGCCAGTTACAGGACTGATTAACATGTACAATGGAAACAAGAAAAACATTTATAAAAAAAAAGAAAATTTATAAAAAGGACAAAGATTTTAGTATGGGTTGATGGATATAGATAGAGGCGGCGTATTTTTGCATATATTTAAATGAAATTAGGAACCCTTACTTGCTGCAGATGACTTAAATCAATTTAATAAACATGAAATATAACCTATCTAACCTATTCGCCAAACTGCAAAATTTAGTCTTACAAAGACTAAAAATTAAAAAAATAATTATTAATAAACATATTATGTACATGTTTTCTTTTAATTTACTGGGTTAAAACAATATGTAAAGCATTGTAATTTAATATGGAAATGCTGCTTATTTGCATTTGTTTACGTATATGAATAATAAATTTATTTGCAAGTTGTCTTTATGGAAGTTCAACGAAATAAACAATTTGTAATTGTTGTTGATTCGTTTTAATGAGCTGTCTTAATGTTATCAAAATGTAAACACGTTACTGTAGTCCAGTGCAGCTTCTTAAATAATTCGACCTTATCTAGTCTACAAGTTGATAGCTTTTCTAATATGATTTGAGAAAGTCAAACATTAAAAGACCAATTGAATTGAACACTGGAATATAATTAAATTGTAAGAGTATGTATTAATTTTAACATAAAATTTAGTTTTTTTGCAGATAAACTTGTATACCAAACGATTCTAAAATTATAAAAATACGTAATTATTTATTTATTGTAAAGATGGTATGCGTATTGGAAGTACAATTATCAAAAAATTGTGATATGGCTATCATGTTACTTTTTCAGATATAATGATAATGGGATTTTTAGTGATATTTTTCATATTTATTGATTTTCTTCAAAAAGTAGCTTCATTTAAAAAAAATATTATAAGTTAAAAATTGTTCATTTTGGCATTCGCTACAATTATTGTTAGTGTAAATTTGATATAACGTTCATGATTTTATAATTATAGACACAAAAACTTCAAACATTTTCATTTTTAATTATTTTTTTCAAAAATAAAAAATGGTGATATGGCCATCATGTTACTTTCTCCAATTTCATAGTATCATAGTTATTTATATATACACTTTCATCGTTTATTTTCAATTTAAATCATATTTTAAATGTACATCGAGCGTTTTGTAGAATCGGATGAAACTGACGTTCAAAACAAAATTATGAAAGATGAAAATGACAAATTTTACTTCAAATTCTAATACAGTTTACTCGAGAAGAAGGTGGACAGGTGGGCTCTGTTTCACCCTCCAATTTACAGACGATGAACAAGAGTTTACATGCCGAAATTAATTAATAACATAATTCAGTCATTTAAAAGTTTTTGTTTTTGTGATTCACTTATTTATTGATGGAAATATCGGCGCGGGCAACAGGTTGGATTGTAGGATAGAGACCACCCACCACCCACCGTATCAACTTTATTATAACCTATAAATCCTGTTGAGCGGGCAACAGGTTGGATTGTAGGATAGAGCCCAAGTTTACAAAACACGTTTTTTGTAGTTTAAATGTAAGTGGAACGAGCGGCGGGCGAGTGGGCGCTGTCCCACCCTAAAATTTACGAATGATAAATAAGAGTTAACATGTCCAAACCAATTAATAACACAAGAGTAAGAAAGACATTTAAAACTTTATGTTTTTGTGATCCACTTATTTATCGGTGGAAATATCGGCGCGTGGGCAACAAGTATGATGTAGGATAGAGCCCACCCACTACCCGCCGCTTCTACTTTATTTTAAGCTACAAACTCTGTCAGGTTGAAGAAATTTCTTCGGCAATTAATTGGCAAAAGTTGAAATATACAAATTACGATTTTGTAGTTTAAATTGAAGAGGATTAAGGGGCCTGTGGGTGGGCCCTATCCCAGCCTCCAATTATTTTCCCAAAAAAAACTTACTTCTTAATAAGTTGTTCTTTTTGGCATTCTCTACAATTATTATTTATATACATTTGATGTAACTATTATCGTTTCGTAATTATTAACCGAAAATGAAAAAATGGTGATGTGGCCATCATGTCACTTTCTCCGACTTGAAGGTATTATAGCCATTTATATTTACGTTTTCATGGTTTATTTTCAATTGAAATCATATTTTAAATGTAAATCGAGCGTTTTGTAGACTCCGATGAAACTGACGTTTAAAACGTCAAAATTATGAAAGATTATACTTTAAATTCAAAAACTCAGTTTACTCAAAAACTAAAGGGATTTCGAAAATAACTTATTCTTTATATGTTGTTCACTTTAGCATCTCTCATTATTGTTAACATAAATTTGCTGTAACTTTTATCGTTTCATAATTATAAACCAAAAATTAAAAAAAAAAATCTCGAATAACAATGATTTTATGAAAAATTCTTTCAAACAGAATATGTTCATTTCTTTGTTGTCTTCAGTATTTGTTTAAATATTTTTGTAATATTTTTCATATTTAAGAAAATATTGGAAAAAAACACTTAAGGTAAACACCCACTTCCGGTGTACGAAATGTTACCAAAAGCTTTTCAGTTCTTCGGATTATTAAATAAGACTTATGTTGAAAGTTTCATATCAATTGTTCTATTAGATTTTGAGATACAGCGCGCGTAGACACACATACACACACACATGCAGACACACTCACAGATACAATTTTTTTTCCAGAAATTGTTGAAATGGCATCTAGGGACCCCAAAACGGATATTTCCGTAAAAAAAAAATTAAAACATTTTCACGATCACAATACTTTCTCGTGCTTCGTAATGGAGAAAGTAAAAAGTTATGAGAAATATTTATTTACAAAAGTACTTCACTTTTTATTACCTTCAGTTATTGTTAAAATGTTTTTCTAATATTTAAAACGTTATCAAAAACAACCATCGTCTCTGGGGACCTTAAAATTAATTTAACGAAAGTTTTGAAAAAATTTTACCTTTATAATACTTTCTCATACTTAAAAGTACAATTTCTAAAAAAAAAAGAAACAAACATTTTTGCCTAAGACCAAAATAACTCTAAATATAAAGATAGTGTCATCCGGATATAATCCCAGTGTGCATAATATACTGGGTGTCCCGGGAGGACACCTGTAAAACTTAAGGGGTGTATTACTTGGGTCATTTCAAGCAAAAAAAACGTTATATCAACATGGTTCCGATTCTGAAAGGTTTCTGAATTATGGCCTGTGGAAGAAGTAGGCTTTGCCTGTAGCACTCGCAGGATGACTTTACGTCTTGGGATACCTCGAACTGCTGTGTGGAAAACATTTCGCAATGCAGGTTTATATCCGTACCATTTACAAAAACTTCAGCATCTTAGACGAGAAGACTACAATGGCGAAGCAACACTTTTCAAAGCCTATTCCTTCAAAAAGCCATAATTCACCAACCTTTACGAATCGGACCTATGTTGATATAACTTTTTTTGCATAAAATGACCTAACTAATTCACCCCTGAAGTTTGGCATATTTCTCCCGGAACACCCTGGATATTAAAACTTAGAAAATTAATAACTTCAACATAAAGAATGCAATATATATTTTGTGCGATTGTTATAATAATAATATTTTTCCCAATAAACAACAATTTTAATTACAGGGAAATATAAACCAAAATCATATGTTTCAATATATGCAGGGCAATCGGTTTTGATGGGTTGTAGGTATGGCAATAAACATACATAATTTACAAACAATTTTATTAATTGCATATACAGAGCATTTATTTTACCTCGAACTTATGTTTGTTAATGCCTATGTTCAATCCTAAAATAATCACATCAGCGCAGTAATAGGTAGACAACCGTACTTACTCAGTTTTATTTCATTGTCAAAATTGTTTATGTTAAAAGAATTTAAATACAATGCTTACAAGTTTTCAAATCATCAGCAATTATCAAATGAAGACAAAGATAAACTAACGGAATTCTGTGAAACCGAATTTAATTTAATTAACCTAACTTTGTTCGTAATGCGTTAAGCTGTGTCATTGTCACCTTTGTGTACTTGGTTGCATACAATTTCAATTAAATGCCATGCGTTGATGTGATTATTTTTCGACTGAACATATGCGTTAATAATAGTAAGTTCGGTGTTAAAATAAAAGCCCTGTATGATGCAGATTAAGATTTTTTTTTACTTTCTCCGTACAGGAAAATCATGAGAATTTTTTTTTGTTGATGGGGTGCCCGTAACGTGTTTTGACTTTTTATTTTTAAATTAGGTATGTACTAGTTTTTATTTTTTTATTTTCGGATTTTTTTTTCAAAATATTTCTGATTTGACTTGTGGGTTGTACTCAAGGAGTTCTGAGGAAAACTCTAATGGCAAATGGCGATTAAATGACAGGAAATAGGTATTTTCAAAATTAAACTGTCCATTTTCGAATTTCAACTATATTTAAAAATACCATAAATCGTGATTGTATCAAATTTGTTTATAAGAAAGAATTATTGTACTCAATGAGTAGAAATAGAAAATTAACTCAGAACTCTCCATTTTTTTCTTTTCGGACTTGGAATATTTTTCAGAATAGTTCTGATTTGACTTATGGGTTGTACTTAAGGAGTTCTAACGAAAACTCTAATGTCAAATTGCGATTAAAGGACAGGAAATAGGTATTTTCAAAATTACATTTTCTATTATGGAATTTTAACTTTATTTAAAAATGCCATAAATAGTGATTGTATCAAATTTGTTTATAAGAAAGAATTATTGTACTCAATAAGTAGAAATAGAAAATGAACTTTTTTTTTGCTTTGCGACTTTTTTCAAAAAAATATTTTTGATAGTTCCGGATAGTTCTGATTGGTGATTCCTGTAGTTCTTTGTGTTATATCCATAGTTGTAATGAAATATTTAGATTCAGCCAATATTAAGTGAGTAATATGAATTTTATTATTTCGAATTTCCAACTTAAAAAAAAAAAATTATCTCTGGAAATTCAACAGAACTCTTGTTTAAAAGTATCAGGAACTATAGTACTAACCCAATTACATCTTAAAACTAGTTCAGAACTATTCGATAACAATGTTGGGGTGCGGTTGGCACCCCATTTTTCAAAAAATTTCTGCCCAATTTTACAGAACTCTTTTTTAAAAATTGATAGTACTTCTAGATACATCAAAAGGAATTGAGAACTCTATTCAGAACTATCAGAACTCTTCATTGGGGTGCCAACTGGACACACTAAAACAAATATATATTTTGAAGAATATTCCGAAAGAAAAAAAAAATAGATTTTCAGGCGCTGATAACCCGCAGATTCTTATTCTAATAAGTAAGATATCGTATTAATAATTATCTTTTTAAATAATAAACGTCCCTGTCTAGAAATCATTTGAAGTTTAGATTAATTAAGTGGTAGATAATCGCAAATACCTTAACTCTAGACAGGAATAGCGTTTCATTGGCACAGTTGTACTATAAACATGCCAGTTGAAAATAATTAATTTAAAACTTCAAAATTATTATAATTAGCTATCAAAGTATCAACATTGGTGCTACTAAATTTTCTAGAAAAAAGCAAGTAAAATAAATATGAATGCGCATCTGACCGTAATTGACTTAATCTGCAACTGTTGAATTAATATAACCTTTTATTTGTACCGAGTGTATTGTTACATAAAATTGCTTTGTTTGTGTACTACAAATTTTAAATTTAATGACCATCAACAAAAACAATATGTTATAATTACGCTATAATTATACACCACAGTTATTTTATAATTTAGATCATTTGCAATCGGAAAAAAAATTACAATACCTACCATTATGTATAGAACAAAAAATCAACTTATTCAAATAAGTGATAAAAACCAGGCTATTGCAGAAGTGTTATTACAATGTCAAAGAATTTCTAACTGACCCCCTAATTTTAAAATATTCGACTTTCTAAAACTACTTATTTACGTGATTTTTTCCTCTTTTTCTGTATTCTAATGTGTATTATTGTGCATAATGTCAATATACCTATATGTATGTTTACATCTTTTTAACTCAAGTATTTTCTTTGCATAGATATTTTTATAGACGACTTATCCATTTTTGTAATGGCACAATACCAATAAACCTATTATTATTATTACTAATAATAATAATACCAAAATGTACAACTTAAAAAAAAACTATCGGTTTTTGGAAAAAAAATCGATATTAAAATCGGAGATGATGGCCAGATCAATATTTTTGCGAAGAATTTAACAGAAAATCGTCGGATGTGATGAAAATTATTGCTGTTTTGGAATATCATAATGTACTTAAATTGAATATGAATTTGTTAAAAGGGCATGAGTCATCGAACTCTAATTGTTGGGCAACCATTTATTTATTTGTTTATACAGGGTGTCCCATTTTAAATTGCCACTCGAAACCTAAGCAACATGGCAAAAAAATTCAGATAAAAGTTGTAGGATTTTGAGGGGCATATATGCTGGTGACCTTGAAAATGACCTTGACTTTAATTTTCACGGTCAAACGAAGGTGGTCAACTTTCATTTTTCAAATAGAACCCCCTATTTTTTAAAGAGTTTCTTTATGAATTTTATACATAAATAAGTTAAAAAAAATGTAACGTTTTAAGAACAAAATAATGATTCAGAACTCATGCCTATTTATAAAATTTCACAATTTTTATATCTCGGTGGCTTGGTTATAAAACCGTGTACTGATGCCTTTTTAACATCAATATATAGATATATGAAAGAAGAACAATATACACGATAAAAACCAAAATGGACGAAATAATGACTGATGTTCTTTTAATAAATTTATATTCAATTGTTACGCGTATTTTTAGTTGCTTAAAAATCGACAATTTAAACGAAAAAGACTTAATTTTATATATGAAATCACATCTTTTAAAAACAATTCTACATCATTTTTACACAATCGCACTTTTTTTTTAACTTAACCAGAAAACTTATTTACTGAAGTCTTATATTTGTCGGAAAGATGTAGATAGATCCAAAAAACTAAATTCGAAAATTGTGAAAATTGTTTTCTAGAAGTGCTAAATTGTAAAAAATGGAATTGCCCTGAAAATTTTCAGACCTTATTTTTGACATCTTACAAAAAAAAAAGAAATACCTTAACAGAAAACAAAATAGCACCGCTCGAAACATAAGATTTAGGAAAACAACAAATTTGCATTCAACGATTAAGAAAATTGTAAATAATAAAACTCTCAAGGAATTATTCTCAAAATGTTCAGATCGGGTCAGAACTAACCTATTTTTGATACCCTATAAAAACAAATGACGTACAAAATGACAACTCTCAAAATATGAATTTAGGAAAACAAAAATTGTTTTCTACAACCAGAAACATTGTAAGAAATTAACCTCTCGAGGAATTATCCTAAAATTTTCAGATCGCATCAAAATGATCTTATTTTTGACATCTTGCAAAAACAAAATAGCAACTCTCGAAACTTGGATTTAGGCAAACAAAAATTTGCATGCAACGATTAAGAAAATTGTAAGTAATAAAACTCTTCAGGAATTATTTTCAAAATATTCAGATCGGGTCAGAATTAACCTATTTTTGACACCCTACAGAAACAAATGGCATAACACAACAGAAAACAAAATATCATCTCTCAACATAGATTTAGTCAAATTAAAAATTCAATTGGTTACCTCAAATTTATTTATTGTTTCTTTGGGTTTCAGAGGATAACTCATCGAATAGATTCAAATAAGACAAAAGATGAAATTTGTCCTTCAATTGTTTTCTGAATTTTGAGAATAACTCTTGAATGGACAACTAGATTTTGACCATTCTTTCAATAAAGTATTGTACTCTCCGAATAGGAGCAGATATGATTTTTAAAAAAATCGTCGTTCAATTATTCTGTGGTTTTGAGAAGATAACTCTTTAACAAAATAGCCGATTTTTTAAATTCTTGCTGAAAATCATTATACTCATCAAAAAATCATTCATCTTCATTTTTTTTGAGAATAACTCTTGAACGAAAGGACAAATTTTGCAAATTCTTTTAGTACTCATGGAATAGTTGTAGATAAGACCAAAAACTAAATTTGTACTGTAATTGTTTTCCGTTTTTTTTTAACCAAAGCAGAATTTCGCATTCTTAAAGCATTGCAATCATTAAAGAGATGTAGATAAGTTTAAAAAATAAAATTCATCATTT
This sequence comes from Ocypus olens, assembly GCA_910593695.2. Taxonomy (NCBI): domain Eukaryota; kingdom Metazoa; phylum Arthropoda; class Insecta; order Coleoptera; family Staphylinidae; genus Ocypus; species Ocypus olens. The sequence goes on from OU343053.1 coordinate 34,764,682, forward strand.
AATTGATTTCCGTTTTTTTTTTATCGTGGGCGAAGAGCGATATCGCAGATTTAATGCAAGCTACTTTTCGTCTTTATTTAATTTTTTTAATGCTTCTGCGACAAGTAAAAGTTTTCAATGTTCGTTTTTTCTTTCCTCAAAAAGGTGGCGGTGGGAAATATATGGGTATGCTAAGTGGCTCTACCTTCAAAATCTTCCACGAGCCGCCACTATTGGTATCCATATAACATGTGTGTACATTAAATTTTAATCACAATTTGTCACAAAAGATTTCTTTAGAGTACAATCCAGAACTAAAATCAGAATTCATAGAACTCTCATTTATTGCCTTTTAGACTTGTTTGTGTAGTTCCAGGAGTTTTGATTTGTACTTAAAGAGTTTAAGAGCAAACTCTTATAACAAATTACGAATAAATGACAAAAAAACGATATTTTAGAAATTAACAACTTTATTAAAAAATATTATTAAAAATTGCGGTTTTAGTGAATTTGTTTGTAGAAAAGAATATTTTCCAAGTTTCGATTTGAGCTCTGCGTTATACTCCAAAAGTTCTAAAAAAATATTTGTTCTTCTGGGTTTTGAGATGGGCCTGTCCACACCCAACAACACTGAGTGCCTTGATACTATTTAAAAATACCATAATATTGACCATATCCTGAAACTTCAACATGGTGTTTGAGGTTAATATTTTAATTCTCAATTTTTGCAAAAAAATTGTTCATTTCGCAAGAAAGATTAAAAAAGTTTTCCAAACAAAATATGATTGAAATTATGATCTATACATTGGCTTTTCCTATATCAAAATTGCCACGCGTCTAGACGTAATAATTTATTTAAAATTAGTGAACTAGTGACCGGATTTGAAGGTTAACCCAAGTCTGTTATTTGCAACTTTCCATTAATTTCATGAAACGTCTTTCTAATTTATAAGAGACATTTTGGCTTTAAATGATCAAAATTTTTTTAACTGTTCTCGTGATACAACATAATTTTTTTGCGACTGCTCATTGATTTCTTGACGTCTTATAATTATGTCTAAAATACAAGAGCATTTTAGCTTCAAAAACTGTTGGTTAAAAAGTGATATCTGTTCTCGTGGACCATACATAATTTATTCTTGGGGACTTTCTATTGAGTTCACAAAACAATTTAAAAAATAAATAAAAAAGGCATTTGGAAGTTATACGCCTTGAAAATATGACCAAAAATTGGCCAATACAAAAAATGTTCACAATCACCAGTTTCCGTTATTCCGTTACATACAAACACTTTACAAAGTCAATTCATTTTGACAAAGTTTAGAGTTTTAATGATCAAAAAGATGAAGGATACGAAACTTCGTTTTAGTAAACCAATGGGATTTAAAAACATATTTTTTAAAAGTTGTTTACTTGATTAGGGCTTCTAATAAATTGAAGCTTCGAAGAATCCGAAGAAACGAAAAGAACTTGTACAATATCGAAGAATCAAAAGTTTCGAAGTTTTCGTATTTTTCGAAGAATCCAAGTTTTTGATTTTTTCAATCCCAAAACAGTCAGGGATTTAAACTTTTATGTACTTTTGACCTCGAAAAAGCAAGACAAAACATAAATGTGGGGACCTTAGCTTAACATTAATCGAAGCATAAGCACTAATCGTTGTTAAATAAAGAGACGTGACAACGTAGCATACCGTCCGCATGATTTTCGCGCATGCGTATTGTTTAGTATCATAAACTGGAAAATTACCTTTTCGTCTGTTCTTCATATTTTCAAAAAAATCTTGCATATTATTAATAACTTTTCGTATGATATAGCTGTCAGACCCGCACAAACTGTCTTTTACAAAAAAAGGTGCGACCTGTAACATTATTGTTAAAGTTTCTAAAATTAAAATTTTTACGAAAGCAATCCTTGAAGGCGAAATGACAATAATTCCGGTAATACAAAAGTGTTCAATTTTATCAAGTTTTTTTTTTTTTGATATTCTTAACTTTTCAATTGTCTACTAATCAAACAGAAACGTACTTTATTAGCCCTCATCATAGCCCTTTACATTTCAACTATTCAGTGATTATTCAATGACACATTGTTTAACTTGTTTGAAAGTTAGCCGCCTTGAAAACATGACCAAAAATTAGCCAATAGAGAAAAAAAGTTTAAATTGAATAATGAATTATCTGCAACAAGTGAGGGGTTTTAATTTAAAAAATGTTTAATATCACTAGTTTCTGAAAATGTTACATACAAATATTTCCCAGGTCAATTCATTTCGCAAAGTTTGCAGTTTGAATGGCCCAAAATATCCCAACTTGAAGATGTGGAATTTATTTTTTTGAAAACCAAAATAAGATTTTTTATAACTGGTTTATTTTGAAATCCTTTAACATGATTATGCATGTAAAAATATATGATTTCATAATTGTAAACAAAAATTGTCCAATATTTTTTATTGATATAATAATTTAAGAAAAACTTGTTAATTAATTGTATGCTTCTGGAAAATAAAAAGAAATCTTGAAATCAATAAAAAGAGACGACTCGGAGAGTCACGTCATGACTTAGGTTAACAAATGACATGACAATATAATTGTTACTGGAAAAAGTGAAAGGTATCTCTAAAATAAAGTGAAAAGTTAAAAAACGCTCACTTTCAAAATGATCCCAACACCTTTTCGAAATCCAAAAAAAACTTTTTTCGTAACTAGTGCTCAAATCATCTGGAAACGCCTAAAAACCATTGAATTAAATTTTTCTTTTGTTTTTTTCAAGTGTAAGAGCTCATTCTAAATATTATTTGTCTACAAAAATTAACGTAGGGCTTCTAGGAACGGAGATACGCAAAATGACGTTTCTCGCAAATAGTGCTTAATAAATCGACTGGACACGCCTAAAAAACGATTGAATTAAATTTTTCTTCAAATTTTGTTTTTTTTTTCAAGTTTAAGAGCTCATTCAGAACACTATTTGTCTATAAAAACATTCCAACAGACCATTCTGCACCGAGTCATGGCTCAAAAAGACCTTCATATTTTCTATCGAGTCACTGGACTAACCGACTCACTTCACTGACTTGACTCTTTGAGTCGGTTCACTCAAGAGTTACCCATCTCTATTCCACCGTCATTTTTTTAAATAATGGTAGAACACGTTTCGGCAACTCAATAGTAATATTTCTGTTGAAGTTTCGAAAGCAAAATGTCAAAAATACAAAAGTGTTCAATTCTATCAAGTTGTGTAATAGTTATAACAATATTTCTATAGGCCCACAAATTTTGCCTTATTTAGGTCAAAATTTTCGAGTGCGTTTAGAAAATGTGAGCTTTAAATGATCACTAGAAATTTCCAACATTACAGTTGCCGTAATTCACCATTATCTAAATATCTCTACAAAAGCAATTTTTAGAACTTACAACTTAAATTCAAATGATCAAAGTTCATCAACGCTTTTTCGAAATGCTAGTTTCTACTTAGAACATGTGAGCCAAAATTTTAGCAAAATCATAATTTATTATTATTTATTTTTATTTGTAGTAGTAGTAGTATAAAACTTTATTGAAATCATATATATACATATACATACATACATGCACACAAGCATGAGCTCAAAAGGCCATCTTTTATTTGTATTATTCATATTTTCATTATTTTGTAATTTTAGACGTATACAATTATTTATTTGCTGAAATAAGACTTCTATAATTTTAGCAAGTTGAAAGCTATATTTAAAAATTAAATATTATTTATTTTTATTAATATTATTAATATTTTTATTATTTTGTACTTTTAGACATACAACTATTTATTTTCTAAAATAAGATAAATTCCAACTAAAATTATCACTTGAAATTTCAAACACTAAAGTTGCTCTGTGCACTGTTTTCTTTTAAATATTTTCACAAAAATCATTTTTAGAACTTCAAATTCTGTGTCCCAATAAATCAGCGCATGCAACTGTTCAAAATTCTAACTAGTGATGAACGTTCACTGTTTTTAAGGTTAACACCGGAGTCTAATTCTTTTGATTTTCTTTCAATGGTAACTCGAGTTTTAATGGGAGTTGGCCCAACATTAAATTTCCACAATTCGTAATTTTATTTGCATATGAGTGATCAGTGATATACAAATAAAATATAACGAATATCAGGGTCCAGCAGAGAAAATGCAAAGGGCCACAAAAACTTCTAGCCGGCTCTGCATTTTTACAAACTTCACAATGTTTAACCTTAAATTTCAATTGATAAACTTGCTTTTTGTGGCGCACTGTTTTTCTAACTAGGTCTTTTAATTATTCGATTTGTTGAAACTAGTGTAAATTAATAAAATTCTGTAGAAGATATAAAATATGACAGCAGTTGCTTCACAACACACTGACAGCATCAGGTGGATGAAAACAATAGTTTTGTGAGTAAATTTAGCTTTATTGTATTGTCTTGCATATGATTTTTTAAGCGGCACGTTTATCACAGATTATTTTATTACAGTCACCGACACGAGATATTCATGCTTATCTAATCGTGATTTGTTGATGTTTATTAGAACAACTGGTGAAAAACTCGAAGTGGTCATTACAGTACCTGAGATAGAACTGGTGTCAGATCGGCTGTGATTCAGATTAGTAATAACGGTCTGTCCGGCAACCCCAAATCCGTTTTGCATGAGGGCGAGACCCCTCACATGATTCTGTGCATTTAAATCCAAGTCCCAGAACTCCAAATCGACATCCCCTATATCGGTGGATGCGAGCGAATTAGCCGGACTCATGACGAGGGCCGCCGAAGAAGAAGTCACCTCTGAAGAGCTCTCATCGGCCGTAACGCGCACTGCTTGGAGTCCGGACCATCTACGTTTCATCTTCGTGACTTGGAATGTCTTCAAGAACAACACCACACGGTGTTCGGCAAAGTCACAACGTCGGTTCGTGTCTCTATTTATCGCGCATATCACTTGCTCGCTAGTCCCTTCAGAACATTGCGTCTAAACACGCACAAAAACATAACAAGTATCACTATAATAAACAAAACTGCACGCATACACTGTGTAGAGAAAAAAACGCGTAACTATCCGTAAAAAACTTTGCACTGAAAACCGGCGGATTTTGTTTATTTGGGTTTGTGTGTGGAAATTTATGTTGTGAGTCGGTAATAATTGAAAGTGTCGTTTCTGTGAGAGCGATGTTGGCTAACTGAGGCATTGGAGGGGCCGACGTTGGCCAGTGACGTCACACACAGGTTGTGTATCGGAGGGGCTCCGATCCGCCCCTCGCATTCCATAACCGTGAAGTTGCCACTGTCAGGGACATCTTACGTTCTCCTGACTTATTACAAACACCCATTATTTACAATATAAAAACACACAACAACCATAATAACGTCTTATATTTAGGTGTAGAATAATGCGCTTAGCGATTTCACAATTTTAATGCGTTCGAAACGAGTTTTTTAAGCGGATTTGCTCGCTAAAAATGTATACTACAAAGTATCCTTTTTAAATGGGTCTAAATCAACAAGTGCTACACAATATTGCATAGTAAATGCAGCTCCTAACCGCAATCAATTTAATGAATCATTTGCGACTCTGGACATTAATATTTAATTTAGTTATTACATCAAAACACTAGTAAACTTTGTACAACACGGATTCTGCCAAAACATTTTTGACGTGCACATATTTGAGGCAAGAAAACGCAGTATGTTATTTTCAATTCCAATAAAAAAACTATTAATACTACACAGAACATATTTTTAAATATTTTAAGGGGATTCACTTGCACTTAACCTTTGTAGATACACCACTGCCGATATTAATTTATTACTTAACCTTTGTAGATCCACCACTGCCGATATTAATTTATTGCTAAAGTCAGTATTAACCAATACAAACTAAGAAACCACATTTTAATTTTTTTTTTACTTGCAAATAATGAAAAATTAAATTTTAAAAGGAGGTTTGTTTGTTGTTTAATTTCTGGAGGCTTGTTTTAAGTGTCAGATTTTTAAAACTACAAATATACAGTTGGTGTAGGGCAGTGGTGGCGAACCATTTTATGGGCGCGTGCCAAAAATTTGTAATGGTATTTATCGACTTGCTGCCGTCCCGAACACTTTTTAATAAGGGATAAATTAATTTTAAAAAAATCTTTACATTATTTTCTATAAAAATAAACATATTATTATTATTCGTTCAACCTGTTGTTTATAGTCTTAATAAGACTTAATTTTGCTTAAAGAGTTACGAACAGGTTAAATATTCAAATATTCAGGGTATATTTCATTTTATTAAATTCGCAATATGAAATTAATGAAATTTTTGCTATTTTAAATTAGATGGACAGTCTTCATATCAGGTTAATATTTGGCACGCGAAACTAGAGTTATCTGTCATTCCATTTCGAAAAACTGTTTTTTACTAAATCAATTTCCGAAAATAATGATTCTCAGGCATGTGTAGAAGAGAAAATTGATCAAATAGCTATCACTACTTTTTTAAATAATTAAAGATTTTGGTAACGGTATCCTAAGTTCTCACATACATACACATCTTTATTGACAGTTAAAAATTGGTAATAATATGGATCAAACTTTTAATCTATTTACTTATAATAATATGTCATCATATTGGTATTTGGCTGGATTAATAGATTCTGGAAAAGAGAGCTTTAATAATAATAATAACGTTTTTTTTTCTTAAAGATATACTTATATTAAGCAGGGGCGGCTCGTTATATAGAGCCAAGAAGCCATGGCACTACCTGTACTTTCAAGCTCAGCAAGATTTTTTAATTAATTACTTTGGTGTAGGAAGATAAATAGTTCTTTCTTTCTTTCTTTCTTTTGTTGTCAAAAATTGAATTTTTTAGCTGACAATAATGGTGTATTGCAATTGTCAATAATGGGTTGTTGCAGTGGCAAGAATGATAGTTTTGCCTGTCAAGAATTGATTCAGCTGTCAAAAGCAGCATTTTTCGATTTTTTAATTGCCAAAAATGACATTTTTTAGTTACATTTTGTTGTGGAAAATTGTATTTTTAGCTAACAATAATGGTTTGTTGCAGTTGTCAAAAATGGTATTTTTCAGCTATTAAAAATGGTAGTTTTCAGCTGTTAAGAAATGTATTATTCAACTGTCGAAAATTATATTTTTCAGTTGTCAAAAATGGTATTTTCCAGCTATCAAAAAAGGCATTTTCGACATTTTTTATTTGTCAAAAATGACATTTTTCAGCTGTCAAAAAATGTACTTTTTGTTGTGGAAAATTGTATTTTTAGCTAACAATAATGGTTTGTTGCAGTTGTCAAAAATGGTATTTTTCAGCTATTAAAAATGGTAGTTTTCAGCTGTTAAGAAATGTATTATTCAACTGTCGAAAATTATATTTTTCAGTTGTCAAAAATGGTATTTTCCAGCTATCAAAAAAGGCATTTTTCGACATTTTTTATTTGTCAAAAATGGCATTTTTCAGCTGTCAAAAAATGTACATTTTGTTGTGGAAAATTGTATTTTTAGCTAACAATAATGGTTTGTTGCAGTTGTCAAAAATGGTATTTTTCAGCTATTAAAAATGGTAGTTTTCAGCTGTTAAGAAATGTATTATTCAACTGTCGAAAATTATATTTTTCAGTTGTCAAAAATGGTATTTTCCAGCTATCAAAAAAGGCATTTTTCGACATTTTTTATTTGTCAAAAATGGCATTTTTCAGCTGTCAAAAAATGTACTTTTTGTTGTGGAAAATTGTATTTTTAGCTAACAATAATGATTTGTTGCAGTTGTCAAAAATGGTATTTTTCAGCTATTAAAAATGGTAGTTTTCAGCTGTTAAGAAATGTATTATTCAACTGTCGAAAATTATATTTTTTAGTTGTCAAAAATGGAATTTACCAGCTATCAAGAAAGACATTTTTCGACATTGTTTATTTGTGAAAAATGGCATTTTTCAGCTGTCAAAAATTGTACTTTTTGTTGTGGAAAATTGTATTTTTAGCTAACAATAATGGTTTGTTGCAGTTGTCAAAAATGGTATTTTTCAGCTATTAAAAATGGTAGTTTTCAGCTGTTAAGAAATGTATTATTCAACTGTCGAAAATTATATTTTTCAGTTGTCAAAAATGGTATTTTCCAGCTATCAAAAAAGGCATTTTCGACATTTTTTATTTGTCAAAAATGGCATTTTTCAGCTGTCAAAAATTGTACTTTTTGTTGCCAAAAATTATATTTTTTAGCTGACAATAATGGTTTGTTACAGTTGTCAATAATGGTTTGTTGTAACTGTCAAGAGTGGCATTTTTTAGCTGTTAAGAAATGTATTATTCAAATGTCAAAAATGATATTTTTCAATTGTCAAGTTTTTTTGATGTCAAAAAGGTATTTCTCACCTATTAAAATGTTATTTTTCAGCTATCAAAAACAGCATTTTTAACATTTTTTAAATTGTCAAAAATGGCATCTTACAGCTGTCAAAAATTGTATTTTTTGTGTTGTTGAAAATTGAATTTTCTAGCTCACAATAATGGTATGTTAAAGTTGTCAAAAATGGTTTGTTGCAGTTGTCAAGAATGGTATTTTTCAGCTGTTAAAAATTGTAGTTTCAGCTGTTAGAAATGTATTAAACTGTCGAAAATGATATTTTTCAATTGTCAAAAATGTTATTTTTCAGCTGTTAAAAAAGGTATTTCTCACCTATAAAAATGGTATTTTTCAGCTATCAAAAGCAGCATTTTTCGTTATTTTTTTATTGTCAAAGTTTTGTAGTTAAAAATTGTATTTTTCAGCTGACTATAATGGTATGTTACAGTTGTCAACAATGGTTTGTTGCAGTTGTTAAGAATGGTATGTTTCAGCTGTTAAAAATGGCAGTTTCAGCTGTTAAGAAGTGTATTATTCAACTGTCAAAAATGATATTTTTCAACTGTCAAAAATAATGGTTTTCAGTTGTCAAAAATTATAGTATTTAGTATTCTTTATTCGTGCTAAATTAACAAATAATGTCTTACACAAGCCATACCATAATTAAACATAAAAAAACGAAGGGTATTTGAGAGTGGCACACTGACTGACAAGTCATCACTGGTTGGAACACATATGTATGCACATGCATGCACGCACACAAACGTTCACATATATAAACGATTATCACAGATGTTCATTTTTCAGCTGTCAAAAATGATATTTTTCAGCTGTCAAAAACGATATTTTTCAGCTGTCAAAAATGATATTTTTCAGCTGTCAAAAATGATATTTTTCAGCTGTCAAATATAATATTTTTCAGCTGTCAAAAATGATATTTTTCAGCTGTCTTCAATGGTATTTCCCACCTATAAAAATGGTATTTTTCAGCTATCAAAAGTAGCATTTTTCGACATTTATTTAATTGTCAATTTTTAATTTTTCAGCTTTCAAAAATTATATTTTTTAGCTGACAATAATGGTATGATACAGTTGTCAATAATAGTGTGTTGCTGTTATCAAGCATGGTATTTTTCAGCTATTAAGGATTGTATTATTCAGCTGTCAAAAATGATATTTTTCAGCTGCCAAAAATGGCATTTCCCTCCTATATACATGGTATTTTTCAGCTATCAAAAGCAGCATTTTTTAACTTTGAAAAATGGCATTTTCAGCTGTCAAAACTTGTATATTTTGTTTGTTTTTTTTGTTGTCAAAAATTGTTTTTTAGCTGCCAATAACGGTATGTTTCAGCTGTGGGGAATGGTATTTTTCGGCTGTCAAGAATGGTAATCTCCAGCTGTTGAAAATAGTATTTTTCAGCTGTCTCAAGTTGTATTTTACAGCAGAAAATTGTATTCTTCAGCTACCAAATATGCTATGTTTCAGCTGCCAAAAACATTATTTTTCAGCAAATAAAAATAGTTTTTAATGCGAGATTTTGATTTTACCGTACCTGGTTTGTTTTAATATGGTGTTGGTAGTAGATCTGTTTTTGCAGACCAATAGGAACGTAATTTCTAGTTGATGGTACAGCAAATAATCAGTCAGCTAATAAAAATAGTTTTTTTCGACATTTTGAAATGTCAAAAATTGTATTTTTCAGCTGTCGAAAACAGTACATTTTGCTGTCGAAGCATGGGCGGCTCGTTATATAGAGCCAAGAAGCCATGGCACTACTTGTACTTTCATTTTCAGCAAGAATTTTTAATTAACACTTTTTCGCCAGTTACTTTGGTCTAGGAAGATAAATCGTTCTTTCTTTCTTCAAAGAAGGACGGGGGAAGGGGAGTATATTGTATAAGTGGCTCTACCATCAACATGTTTCACGAGCCGCCACTGATATTAAGCATATACATGAGAAAATGGTCTAAAGTAATATAATTTCAATATGTTTACACACATGAAAAGTATTCCTCCAAAGTATATGGTTCAACTTCTACTAATAGCCTCTTAACTTCAGTTTTAAATTTACAAATATATAAAATTGCGTTATATTTAGTAGGGAGTCTATTATAAAATCTCATCATCATGTAATGAGGAGCTCAGAGAAAATGGTGACTAATTAAGGATAGCCTGATATCCGTGTTGTTGAATTAAATTGTAGGAGACACGTGGATTTTAAGCGGTGGAAAGGGATTCACATTTGGGATTTGGCTGGCCATTTTGCTCACCAGGTTTGTATGTTTTGGGGGAGAGATTAAAGCGAGTCCAAAGTGGCAACAGGTGAAGAGGCGCATGCAATAATAGCGATGTCGTCTGCAAATTGGACGATATATTGGATTCAAGAATTTGGGATCAGGACCTTGTGACAGAAGATATTGCAAAGTAAGAGGAGAGAGAAAGAGGCGATCCTTGAGGAACACCCTGGAAGGACGTAAATGTAGAGGAAAGAGTATTGTTAAACTTAATACAACTGTAATAATAGCACTGGCGGCTCCTGTAGCATTTTAATGATACAGCTACTTACCATACAATATATTTTGAAGAAAAATTAAAATATTATTTGTACATTTTGATTTTCGTGTATTTTAATTTTGTCCCTGATGTGCACTAAATCTTTAAAACCGTTCTTCGTCCACGTAACCCCACCCCCACCCTTAAAGCCAATTGGTTTTTAAGTGTATATCTCAATTAAACTATCTCGTATTTATGAATTTTCGAAATCGACGCACTAAATCTGGAAGCTATTGCAACAACAAAGACTGCCTGATTTATCTTCAAATTTCTCAAATCCATCCAGAAATATTGTATTTTTGACAAATTGGAAAATGATCGACATATCCCCGCTGGAAACAAAATGTCAACCATCGAAACTTGATTTTTAGAAAAAACAGAATTTGCATCTTGTGATTTAAATAATTTTAAAAAAATAGTGACTGCCAGAATTAGCTTCAAACTTCTTAAATACACCCAGAAATATTGTATTTTTAACAAACTGGAAAATGATCGCTAGAAACAAAATGTCAGCCATTGAAACTTGATTTTCAGAAAAAACAGAATTTGCATCTTGTGATTTAAATAATTCTAAAAAAATAGTGACTGCCAGAATTAGCTTCAAACTTCTCAAATACATCCAGAAATATTGCATATTTAACATACTGGAAAATGATCGATATACCCCTACTGAAAACAAAATGTCAGCACATGAAACTTTATTTTTAGATAACGAAATTTGCATCTTGTGATTAAAACAATTCTAAAAAAAAATAGTGACTACCAGAATTAGCATCAAACTTCTCAAATCCATCCAGAAATATTTTTGACAAATTGGAAAATGATCGGCATACCCCCGCTGGAAACAAAATGTAAGCCATCGAAACTTGATTAAAAAAAAAACAGAATCTGCATCTTGTGATTTAATAAATTCTAAAAAAATAGTAACTACCAGAATTAGCCTCAAAAGTTCACAATTTCATTAATAAATATAGAATATTTATCATATTGAAAAATGATCGATATACCCCTACTGGAAACAAAATGTTAGTACTTGAAACTTGATTTTTAGAAAAACGAAACTCTAAAAAAAATAGTGACTACCAGAATTAGCTTCAAACTTGCTCCCAAATGCATCCAGAAATATTGTATTTTTAACATACTGGAAAATGATCGACGTACCCCCACTAGAAGCAAAATGTCAACACCCGAAACTTGATTTTTGGAAAAACGAAATTTGCATCTTGTGATTTAAAAAATTCTAAAAAAATAGTGATTGTCAGAATTGGCTTCAAACTTCTCAAATCCATCCAGAAATATTGTATTTTTTACATTCTGGAAAATGTTCGACATTTCCCACAGTATTTGTTTATGGTTACCTAATTGTTTCATTTATGTACTCGATAATACATGAGAAAAAATGCTTATTCCGTAATGAACTAAATTTACTCATCGTGTATGGCGCGGAAAATACTAAGAAATTCTAAGAAATAGCTATTGCCAAAACTCGTTGCATAAATGACATTTTGCCAGTTAAAAATTTGGATTAATATCACGAATATCAAAAGAATTCCCAAATGTGTTTTTAGAAGTAAGAGTTAGACAGATGGGTAGCATGGGATAAAGGGCGGGGGGCTGTAGTACTTTTCTAGGGAGCCGGCCCTTGTTGAGAAGAATTTTTCAATATATACGTTATACATATATCCAATAGAACTCCTAATCAATATATTGGCCAAGAAGGCGTGCCGAACAGGAATATTATAATTACAATATATTTATAATTATAAATAACCTAAACAGGATGAAACATCTCACAAAACTAATTGAAAGGTACCTTAAACTGAATTGAGGATGTTGACGTCACATCAATTTGCTCAATTTGTTTGTGAGGCAAAAATGCCAAATCACTTACAAAAATTGGATTTTATTCTTGAGAAGAACGGTTGAAAAATTTGAAGTAACGTGAGTGAAAGTATTCCAATGTATTTTCCGAGATAACGAAAAATATCACAGAGGTTATGAAATTTTCATAAAAAATTCATTACCAATGATTTTCTGGAAAAAAGAAAGTAATTTCAAAGAAGATTGAATGCGGACCAATTAAATAATGCCTTAGAAAAGTGTCGAATTACAAATTTTAAGCCCGTAATTGGACCGAAATAAAAAATAAACATTTTTAATAATCACCAAAACTGCCGCCGAGTTATGATGAAGAAACACATTTATTAATAAAAGATGTGCAGTTCTTTGTTAGTTTTAACATTTATATAAGGATTTTTGTAATATCTTTCGTATATAATTTTTTAGGGAAAACACACAAAAACACATTGTTAAGCTAAACACCAAAATTTCTATCATCTCCGACAGCCAAGCGCTTAAAGCACTAACTTCACCTGCAATAAAAACCGAACGGGTTATGGCCTCCCTAATCAGTCTGGAGACACTACCTCACAACAACAAAGTACATTCAAAAAACCAAAACATAAAAGGAAACTTGAAGGCAGACTCACCAGCCAAAAAAAGATGACAGCTGGGTCTTATAATGGTCCTGAACTTGCTTTCGATATCTCACATGATACAGCGAAAGAAATCACCAAAAACAAAGTAGTGAAGGGGAACATAATACATGGAACAATCATAAGGCTGCGACAAACGGAACTCTTCCTAACAGTGCCATTACCTAATTTCTAATTTATTAAATTTGGCATTAGTACAACCAAACTACAAAGACTTACAGGGCTAATACCTGGACTCAGCGGATTCAACAATCCCTTGGCAAAAGCTCCTGGAGTTCAAGGACGAAGACGAAACAGGATTGGCAGAAAAGTAAATCATCAAAGGTGCACAGAAGAACCACGGAGACCGCTTTCCAAAAATAAGGGAACTGATATTTTGAAAAAACAATGAGCTTCGAAACATAAAAGGCATTGTCAGTAAATTGAAATGTAGGCGAACTCACAAAACACTGAGGGTTAGCTATTTAACGATATTCTGAGTGTTTCGAAGAAATTAAAAAAATGGGCCATTTACTATCACAAAAGCCGCAATGCCACAGCTGTCCTCCTGGTGACAACATATGGCGTAAAACTGAAGCTTCAGGCATACTCAACAATTTTGAAAATGAAAAATCACCCCTTAAGCTTACGAAGCCTATTTTTAATTATTTAATTGATTTATTAATCAGTCACATATAGTTGACACGATATGCAACCGGATGTACATGACTCCGCGTGCAGAAATTCTTGCATTAACCCGCCATTGGAGACGCACATTTGACGTTGATCAATGGTAAAGCCGGTCTCACGCACCGGGGTTTTCAACTGAAGATTTTTCGAAACGTGTTTCTAATAGTTCATGTTTTTTTTTCAATTTATGCTCTTTGACAATAAAACAAAGATATTTAATCAATTTAAGCTCTGCAATGCTGCAGCTACTCGAAATTGCAACAAAAAACAATAACTGAGAATAAAGTTATTAGAATTTTTTAACACATCCGGTCTCACAGACCAGTAGGTCACCATTGGCGGGTTAACTATATATGGAGTGATGATAATAAATATGAACATTTTTACCGCAATTCGCATTTCGTAATTTATAAATGATGGAAAAACATTAGCCTGCGGACTGGATTTGGTCCAGCAAGCTCCGGATTTCCAGAGTGACAATAATCAACTGAGCTCTCGAAGTCTTGTTGGCGAGAGCACGCTGATTCCAAAGGTATCACTGGTCTGCAAAACAGAAACATTTTGCGAGCCCTGACACCATTTCTGCGAATTCTTATGTATAGTCTGTTCGCTGGAATCTGGCGGCTGAGATCGTAAACGGGTCGGTCCGCCCTGAGGATCGACGCACCCTCGAAGAAAAGGCATTGGTGGTTCGTCTAATTGCTTCCCATGCATTTTATTGTCTTTCGCTCCTATTGGTATACGCACATTTACACCAGTATTTCTTAACAAAGATTGGTTTGAGATAAAAAAATATTACGTCCTCTACTTACCGAGCTCCGACCCTCTTTTACGACCAGCCGCCAGATTCCAGAGAACGGGCTATAAAATGACTAACCAAAAAAAGCCAATTATAGGTTGTATTTAAAAAAACACAACTTTGTGTTATAACTTTCATATTAATGAAGATATTGAAATTCTGTTAAGCTTATTTTATTCTTTTCAAAAAAGTGCCTTAACAATATATAACTTTCATTATTTTCAAATGATAAACAACTGAGATATTGCAATATATCGAAAATTGAAAAAAAGGTTTTTTGGCTATAACTAATAATAACATCAACAGTTTAAAGTTTTCAAACTTAATTTAAAATCATTTTGAACGATATTTCCAGGGAAGTAATTGTTTTTATAAGTTTTCATTTTGGAGATTTACGAACAGGTTAGAAATTCATATATTCAGGGTACTTTTCGTCTATATTTAATTTATTTCATTTACAACAAGTGACGGCTTTCAATTTAAATTAATTTTATATTGAATTTTTCTTTCATATAAAACCCATAATCCGATTTCCAATAATTTCTCTCCTTACATTAACTCAAACGTATACAACTCGCACTTTTAGGTAATAATAATAAAATGTTGGGGGCCACCAAAAGAAAAATTTTAAAATAAATTGCGATTTCCCTGAAGCGGCGCATTTATTTTCATCCTATAAATAACCTCGCGAGCATAAAAAATATCAAGGCGGCTTTAATGAGTACATATTTACGAAACAACGTTTTTTTTTCAGAAATATACAATGGGAACAGGAATTAGCGGACTTTCGAATTAGAATTTCAAAAAGTTTATCTATGACCCAGTTGGCTTCAAAATACACGTGGCCCACACGCTTAACTGTTTGCAAGATTTCTCAGATAAAGGATTTATGTCAACATTTACTCACCTATTAAGTTGATGCATATCTTTAATTCTCCTTTTATCATCTCATTGTGCTTTCTTTAAATATAGATATACAGAGTGTTACAAATTCGATGCATTAGTATTGCTATCTCGGTAACTATAAGATATAGAGAGTTGGTTAACGGAAGACAAAGTTGCGCATTTTAATGCTGAATCATTTATTAAAAAGTATAGTAAAAAAGTATTTTATTCTATATAAACAGCATGTATAACAAAGTAAAAGCTTCCTGCATAACAAATATTAAAAAGTAATTTAGAATATTCCGACCACTTCCGGAGATATTAAAAACAAACGAAAAAAATCAATTAGTTTTCATTATTTTACGACTTTATTCCTAGTTATTGTAAAAAACAGGAGCACTTTGGTAAGATCTTACAGAAAATAATTTTATTTTTTAAATACGACGTTTCGTTACTTAATAGATAACCACATCAACTTTATTTGTCTAAATACTTCCTGGATTTTATATTTCACTCCTTTTTCCTTTCCAAAACTAATAAAGTATTACACTTGAGTATATTCAATGAAAATATTTTTAAACATCTAGAAAATTAGACATTGTTAATTTGTTAGAAATTGAAAACAAAAAGTTTGGTCAGTTTTAAAAATCCAATTTTATAAATAAAGTGGTAGAGCCACTTATACAATATACCTCCTCCTTTTTTGAAGAAATAAAGAACATTTATCTTATTTTATCTTCATAGACCAATCGAATATTTTAGTAAAAAAATCAAAAAATTTGGAACAAAACAGACGCAGATCTAAAATATCGGCCAAAAAATCAAAAATCCTGGTTTAAAAATAAAAATGCAGACCAAAAAATTGAAAATACAAGCAAAAGAAAAATAACTTGCCGTTTTCAGTTCCACACATAACTCTTTTTGGCTTAAAATAAGTTCTAAAAAATTTGAAAATAATAGCAAAAATTAAAATAAAAAAAAATCGAAAAATAAAATCAATAATTCAAGTTAAGAAAATCTAAAACATGGGACAAAAATTAAAAAATAAGACCAAAAATCTAAAATTCGTACCCAAAAATCAAAGCGGTAGACCAAAAAATCAAAATTTTCAACAAACGAATCGAAAATTTAAGTCGAAATAAAGAAAATTTCGGCCAAAAGACCAAAAATTGAAACCAAAATAATCGAAAATACAAAATATAGGCCAAGGTGAAGACTTAGACAAACCATCGAAAACTCAGGCGTAAAGATAAAAAATGCAGACAAAAAAATCGAAAATTTCTACAAACCAATCGAATTATTTCGTCAAAATAAAGAATATTTAGACCAAAAATAAAAAATCTACAATATAGCATAAAACAAATTTGAACAAAACATCGAAAACGAGCGTAAAGATAAAAATTGCAGACAAAAATTCGAAAATTTCCACAAACCAATAGAATATTTTGATCAAAATAAAGAAAAATAAAAAAATGGAAGAAAAAATCGAAAATACAGAAATCCTAAATATGGGCCAAAGAATCCTGATGTAAAAATAAAAAACGCAGACAAAAAATCGAAAACTTAAGTAAAAGCAAAAAAATAATTTGCCATTTTCAGCCGCCAAAAACAAGTTTCTGACCAGAAATTCGAAAATAATAGCAAAAAATAAAAAGAAACCACGAAATAAAATCAATAAACCAAGTTAAACAATCTAAAATATAGGATAAAAAATTAAGACCGAAAATCTAAAATTCTGGCCTAAAAATAAAAATGATGGAGCAAGGAAAGACAAATTTTAACAGAATAATAAAAAAAAAACATAATGAAAAAATTAGGGCAAAAGATTTAAAAATAATCCACAATGTTGGCCAAAAAGTCGTAAATTTAGAAAAAAACATAGAAAACTCGGGTTTAAAGATAATAAATGCAGACTAAACAAAAAATCACTATTGGAGACGAAAAAATTGAAAATTTTAACAATTAAATCGAAAAGTTAGATCAAAATAAAGAAAAATTTAGGTCAAAAGATTAAAAAGAATAATAAAAATCTGTAATGTTGGCCAGAAAGTCGAAAGTTTAGACAGTACATCGAAAACTCGGGCCTAAAGATAATAAAAACAGACCAAAAAATCGAAAATTTCAACAAACATAACTCGAAAATACTGGAAAAAATAAAACAAAACCTCGCATATAAATGAATAATTCAGGTTATAGGTATTTGAATCGAAATCAAATAAAAAATTTCGAACAATTAAAAATTCGGCCTGAAACATCAAAAATGCGGACCGAAAAATCAAAAATTTTAACAATCAAATCGAAAACTTGGAATAAAGAATATTTAGAGCAAAAGATCAAAAATGTAGACCAAAAAAATTAAAAATACAGGTCAAAAATATAAACATTAAAAATTCGGCTCGAAAAATCAAAAATATGGCAAAAAAAAGAAAATTTTGACAATTACCTCGAAAATTTATGTTAAAATAAAGAATATTTAGGTCTATAGATCAAAAATAATCGCAAATACAGGTCAAAAATCTAAAAATTAAAAATTTTAAACAATGAAATCGCAAATTTAGGTCAAAATAAAGGATATTTAGGCCAAAAGTTAAAATATTTTGACCAAAAATATCGAAAATAGAAGTCAAAAATTCGTCTGGAGAAATAAAAAATACGGACCAAACAGTCGAAAATTTTAACAATGAAATCAAAAATTTAGTTCAAAATAAAGAATATTTCGGCCAAATGATCAAAAATTTGGCCAAAAAAACAAATCGAAACTACAGTCTTAATAATAAAAAATGCAGGATATTCTAGCAAGAAAATGGTTTAAATTATTCTCAAAAATCACTCTATTGTTCAAAATAATTTTCCAATTTTTTTAATAGGAAAATATTTTTTGTTGTTCGCTTTAATTGTCCAAAAAAAGTAAACTAATTTTCGACAACTTTAGATTTAGTAGATACATTTTGTGTAATTCAAATAAAACTATTCACTTGGTTAGTATGACTCTCAGTAGCGGCTCGTGGAACATGTTGATGGGACTTTTACAATATGAAGAAAGAAAGAACGATTACTATCTTCATAGTCCAAGGTTAATTTGAATTGTAAAGTAAAGGTTCGTAATTTCAAACAACCGAAAACGCTGAAAATATGATTTATGTGTACTTTCGATTTATCGTGCGTTTACATTTTGTCCCAGACATGCACTAAATTCTTCGACCACGTAACCTCGCCATCATCATCAAACAATACACACGGAAAACAAAAAGAATTTTAAGAATGAATTAAAAATTCTTGCTGAGCTTAAAACTACAGGTAGTGCCATGGCTCCTTGGCTCTACATAACGAGCCGCCCCTGGTCCTTTTTATCTCCAAACCATTAAAAAGTAATCAAACCAATGTGGGTGACGGACCTTGTTGGGACCTCACTTTCAAAATTTGCCATAAAAAATATCAAAATGGGCTTTAAATTTTAGTGTTCACGGTGATTTCTAAAAAAAATAAATAAAAATAATTTTTTCTATTTTTGAAAAGCCTTAAAAATAATATTTGTTATTGCACACTTTGTTATGTTTCAAGTTAATGCCTATTATTCAATTTAAAAAATATTAATTTTAGGAGGTCAAAAGCTACTCAAAAAGAATGAGATCAAAATCTTTGGTATTAAGTTGATATAGGTATCTGAAAAACGAAACGTCTTATCTGAACTTATTTTCTTGAAGAGCTTAAAAAAGTGCTTTAAGAAAGTGTTCTTGGTTGTCCAAAATAATAAGTAAGTCGTAAAAAAATAAATAAAAATGAAAATGTTTTTTTCAGTTTTTTTTTCAAATCTCCGGATTTTTTAAAATTTCATCTTACCTTCTGCATTCAAATGCACAACTTTTCCTTTATCCAAGCAACTTTCTATCTCTTGGTTATCGTTATATATACAAATTAGAGATAACATAAAAATCAGATAATGTGCGTTGGAACATTTATAAATAATTTCTCGATTGCCAAGTTATCTATTTCAATTTTATTCAATTTCGATAACGATAACGAAATAATAAGTAAAAGGGTTATTCCACATCAATAAAATGCAAGTTTCATATTCACCATGACCAATCTTAACCAAACTCGGTATTCTGAGAGCATTGGTAGATAAAGGGATTCTTCATTTTTTGACAATTTTTTCTTTTTGCAATTATTTATGCTCAAATTTGTTGAACAATGACAAGTACAGTCATTCATAATTCTGGCCTTAATTAAGATAGAAAGTTTAACAAATCCTCATTTTAAAGATCTTCAATCAATACATTTTATTTCATGCAATATTTTTCGTTTATTTAAATTTATAATCAGATTCAGCTAGTACACTCCACTTTTCTCGTCTTTTTTCTTTTTAGTTATTTCGTTAGTGCGGTGATTATGATTCAGTCTACATGGAACAAACTGGGAGAGACATTGCAACGAGAATGACGGAACATCGGAAATCCAGGAGCTGGTTTTGCTAGTCATTGCATAAACAATAATGATTTTTAAATATAACATTCAGGTAATAAGAGCAAGCAGTTAAATTACAGAGAGGGCCTTGATATCAACTGTACCATGAAAAAGGGCAAACGGGTGATCATCAACGACATAACGGACTTGTGGGTGTCTCCTCTGGTGACCTTGGAAGACTCGCTACAATGATCAGAGGGATAGTTTGGTACATTAAAATCTCCAGCTGTAATAAATCTATTGTCAAACAAAGAGTGTATTAAAAACAAATTCGTAGCTCTTGTATGGGGTTTGCGGTGGAATATATACAACAAAAAAACTATTAAAATTAATGCGCACATTTACAATTTATAGTTCATTATTCAGGTCCGAAAATTCATGATTAATAAAGCTGGTTTCATCTACAATGAAATTTGATTTAAATGCAATTAGGGCTCTTCCCTCGTGACCTCGACGTCGATCTTTCCATAATACTCTATAATTAGATGGAAATACACTGGAGAAAAAAAAATGAAACACTATACTGAAGGAAAAAATGAAACACTTGAAATTTTGACCATTTTCAAACCGCCATAACTCGGCGTATTTTCAATCGATTTTGATGAATCTTTAAGGGCGAAAAACTTTGAAGTGTCTTCTTTAAAGTCATGCATACGAACTTAAGCGTAACGCCTTTCGCCTCTCTCTAGCACCCCCGTGAAAAAAAATGTTTTTTCAGGAAACCATTTTGAACTTTGACGATGTCTATGGAATTTCGTCGACTCGATCCACCATAAGGGCATTGAAATCTGATCAATTCCCTACGCAGGACTCGAAGAACGAAGTTAATACGACGATTTGGCACCAAGTTATGGGTGTTTGAAAAAAGTGCATTTTGAGGTTTTTCGCACATAACTCAGCGACTTTTCAACCATATTTGATGATTCTTTCGGGAAAAAATATCCTTTTGGCTCTACTTTAAGGGAGTAAACTCGGATTGGATTTTTTCCAACTCCGTAGATATTGTCAAATTTGGACATGGTTTCCGGAAAAAAACTTTTTTTTCACAAGGGCGCTAGAAAGGGGCGGAAGGGGTTACGCTTAATTTAGCGTGCATGACTTTAAAGAAGACACTAAAGTTTTTCGCCCTCAAAGATTCATCAAAATCGAATTTCAAGTGTTTCATTTTTTTTCCTTCAGTATAGTTCAGAATTAAAGAGTGGTTCTATTGCTCAGGTTTCGGTTAGAAAAATAATATCTAACTCTACAGCTACTGTTTGTAAAAATTGAAGTTTTAGTATTCAAATCACGAACATGTTGCTAGTAGCACTAGAGACATGAGGCAGGGTGCTAGATATTTAGAGAATTATTTTTCCGACCTCATCTTTGCGTTTTCTAAATTCCTAAAGCATATTCTTGGGTCGTTCAAGTTAAGTCCTTGTTTATATACAAGTTTGAATAAATATTATTACTAAAGCAAGTACTATATGCAAAATGCATATCCTGAATTAATGATATGATTACGAAAAATTCTACAGATCTGGACGAATCATAAAGAAATCAGGAGAATTAACAAAAAAAATTGCATACAATGCATATTTTATCATTTATTGCATATCTAATCATATAATTGCATTTTTGTGATCGAAAATTATGAACTAGAAGATTATAGCTTTTTAGTTAAAGTATATAAAATGTAAAATGGAATGAATATATAATTTAAATTCATTCAAATAGTAAGAATAGTTAATTATTGAATCGAAGAGAGGGGAGGGTAAACCCAAAAATAATATTTCTCCACGACCACTGCAAAATCTAACTATTCTGAAATCAATTTTGATAGTAGAATGTACACATTCTCACTCTTGCTTTGGAATAAATATTCCAAAACACTATGCGGTTATGCGTTTTGTCTGCATTTCATTCTATAACTAGTTACACAATGAATATTCAAACATACTTTCGAATAAAAACACTTAGCCTTGGATGTCATATCATTATCGACAGTTGTTTTAATTCCGCCGACGAAATTTAAATTTTTAAATTTGATTGTAATTCTGTGTATTTATAGTACGGAATCATTTAAAATGAACGATTCAAGTGCATACGACGAAGAGATCCAAAACATCCTGCTGGTCGTAGAGAAAGTATAGTCTGATACTCAGTTAGAATGGAAATTCTGATGCTCGCGGTTCCTTGCAAGGAATCTAGAAAACCTTATACACACTACTACTTTGCGTCGCAAAAAAAGTATAATTTTTCCAATGATAAATAATTTGTTAACAATGTTAGAATAATATATTCTGTAACAAGGTTAGAATGGAAATTTGATGCGAGTGGAATATTCTGAGCGCGAGAAACCCCGAGCATCAGAATTTCCATCCTTAGTAGCAGACTATACTTTCTCCTCGACCAGATAAAATAGACTAATAAAATAATGAACACAAAAAACTTACATGTTATTATTCCGTTTGTGGTTATGTTTATAGAGTATTTTGATAATTGTGATAACCAAGGCTAATTGTTTTATTCGAAACGGTGTGAGAATATTCATTTCATTACTTGTTATGGAATGAATAGTGCATAGTATTTTGTTCCATAACAAGAGTGAGAATATGTACGTTCTATGATCAAAATTGATTTCAGAATGCTTAATTTCTACAATGGTCGTGGAGAAAGATATTTCTCAAAGCTCCGTTGAGTGTATAGAGAGACTACTAAATGTACCATTGCCACCACAGTCAATTATCACAAGATGGGGCACTTGGATGCTACGGATGCTGCTGTCTCCTACGCTAACTATTTCTTGGATTTTAAGGATTTGATCCTTAGTGTTTCCGAAGATTTGATATCTAATAAGGATTGCAAAACATTTTTTAATGATCCCAAGATTCCACAAAAACTGGTTTTCATAAAATCTAATTTTAATATAATTAGCGATACTTATAAAATTATAAGAGGCATGAATGTAAATAAATCAATAGATCTTTTGAATGAAGTGGCTGGTGCGCCTGGCAATCTTATTAAAGAGAACCTCACCAAGTGTTATTGAAAAAATGAAGGTTTTCAGGTACTAAAAATTATGCTTAATATTTTGAAAGGAGAATTTGACGGAAACCTACCTCTTGAATTGGATCCTTCAATAGTTGCCTGTTTTAAATTTGCCCCAATAACTTCTGTTGTGGAACGAAATTTTTCTTCATACAACTTAAGCGATAAGAGGCGCTATTTCAATGTGGAAAATTTGGAAAAATATATAATAGTCAATATTTTTAATTTCAAAGTTTCTTTTTTGACTTTGAACTTTTAAAAATTATTTTCGTATATGTTAATACAAATAATGTATTTTTCATTTTAAAATGTATTTTTATTGAAATATATTTGCATATATTTGAAAAGTTGGTGCATATTTCTTTAATTTTGAGTGCATATATATATGCGCATATTTTCATCTTTTTGTGCATATTTTTCCGTGCTTTAATTATTACGTAATTTGCAACTACTTTGCAGAAAGTATTGAGCATCATTGCTTGTACTAAAGGTTACTTTAATTAATTGGTCTAGGCTTTAAATCTATAAGTCAATTTCACAAGCGAATAATTATCATATTGGTGAGCATAAATGTTGTTTTTGATCAAAGAGAGCCCAGAACATCTTTAGCAACCATTTTGGTGATTATAAAATTTTTCACTCGGTGCTTCCGTTTATCAAGTTCAATCAATACTAGTCGTCGTGCCATATTGAGGATGTTTTAGATCTTGTCTTATATCTATTGTATACAGCTGACTTGCCCACAACGAAATTAATAAGTGTAGATGATACGGTAGTATTAGCATGGCAAATCAACCTAAAATTGTGATAAAGAATCTTGAACAAGATCCAAATGTGACTCAAAAATAAATAATGAAGACAAGTGAATTAATGTTACGTTCACAATGAAAATGGGCAACTGAGCGCCAGTAATACTAAATAGAAGACAATTACAACATTCCGATAGTGTAAAATACCTGGACCTACACCTTGATCGTAGACAAACCAGGCAAAATACGTATTTCACAAAAGGAAATATGTTGGTTTGGAACCAAAGAGTTTTTAGTGGGTGATAGGCAGGAAATACCATGTGACATGGAAGAACGAAGTATACAAAATTATGATTAAGCCAATATATACATACAGGATTAGCTCTGAAAATCGGCATCTAACTCAATCCTGTGTTTTAAAATCAAGTACTTCGAATAATAACAAATGCACTCCAGAACATGCCAAATAAAAAATATACGATTTAAAAAAAAAACTATATACACCGTGTCCAAGATACGAATGCACATCATGGGAATCTTGAAAGCGGTAAAAGATACTGGGTGGCTTAAATAAGGAAAACGTTGCACTCTTCAGAGTATGTTGACTTGCCGATCGTAGAAATTCATTATTGTTTATCGTTTTCGAAATTTTCCCAAAAATTCAATTTTTCGGATTTTTGATTTTTCTAATTCTTGTATTTATTTTAAAAGTTTTTAAAAAACTAATGTCACTTTTGAAGCTCAACAAAATGGCGTCTTCAAATTTTTTCCGATGTTTCATCTCCGAGAAATCATCATCAACTTAATTTTTTTATATGGCCACAAAAGTAGAAACTCCTTGTATACGGTAGCATTTTTGATTACAAATTTAACGATGTATCACACATTATGCTTCAGAAGCCAAGAATACAGAAACAAATAAATTTTAAAAGTTTGTAGGTTCTTAATCTAGTGGGCGTTGGAAATAGAATTCAAAGATTATTGCAAGTGTCCAAATAAGTTCCTATTATTTTCTAGACGCAAGTATGCTCTTTGTACAGTTGAATTTAAAACTTTAACATTTCTAAGGAGAGTGTGTTAACTGCTACTATAACCGATTCCAATAATTGTTCTTCATTTTCAAATGTTGAGTCATACACTTGATTTTTTACATATCCCCACAGGGAAAAGTCTAACAAGCTCAAATCTGGTGATCGGGCTGGCTAAGCTACGTCACTGTGAATTCCAATCCATTTTTCAGGAAACCTCTGCGACAAATATTGACGTACATTTCTTGAGTCATGCGCTGGGGCACCATCTTGCTGAAACCAGCAGTTGCTAGAGATAATTCATCCAAGTATGCTCTTTGTACAGTTGAATTTAAAACTTTAACATTTCTGAGGAGAGTGTGCTAACTGCTACTATAACCGATTCCAATAATTGTTCTTCATTTTCAAAAGTTGAATCATACACTTGATTTTTTACTTATCGCCACAGGGAAAAGTCTAACAGGCTCAAATCTGGTGATCGGGCCGGCTAAGCTACGTCACCGTGAGTTCCAATCCATTTTTCAGGAAACCTCTGCGACAAATATTGACGTACATTTCTTGAGTCATGCGCTGGTTCAGCACCGTCTTGCTGAAACCAGCAGTTGCTAGAGATAATTCATCCAAGGCGTTTTCCAATTAAGTCTGCAGCAGGTCAAATTACCGCTCGGAATTTAAATTGTTGTGGTAAATAAAGGGTCCTATTATTCCGCTATCTAAAATACCTATCCACATATTAAATCCAAATTGATGCCTTGAATATTTTTTTTTAATGAGGATTATTTGTTGCCCAAAAATGTTTGTTACGCCGCCGGTTAAAAATGCCATTGTTGGTTATCATGCTTTCATCAGATCAAATTACTTGAAAAGGAAAAGTTTGATTTTCTTGACATGCTTTGGTATACCATTCACAAAAACTTGCTCGCCTTCTCTCGTCGCTAGGTCTAAGACACTGACAAATTCTAAATTTATATGGATGAAATTGATTCTTTTGTAAAATGAAGTGGGCTGTAGATCTAGCTACACCAGTCTGACGTTCAATTAGTCAATTTTCAACAACAGCTAGTACAACAGTTTTCGATGTTTCTTCGTTAGATTGTTTGTTTACGAGATGGATGCGGAACGTTTTTAACATTATGTGAAAGATCAAATAGAAATATTGCAATTGTTCCAATGTATACTATTTAAACGCCTACTTGATTAAGAACCTACAGAATATTAAAATTTATTTTTCACTGTTTTTTTGGCTTTAGAAGCATAATGTGAGATACATCGTTAAATTTGTAATAAAAAACAAGGTGTTTCTACTTTTGTCGGCATATAAAAAAATTAAGTTGATGATGATTTCTCGGAGATGAAACATCGGATAAAAAAATCGAAGGCCATTTTGTAGAGCTTAAAAAGTAACAATGGCAAAATGCCATTAGTTTTTTAATATCTCTTAAAATAAATACAAAAATTGGAAACATAAAAAATCCGAAAAATTGCATTTTTGGAAAATTTCGAAAACTATAAACAATATTGGATTACTGCGATCGGAATGTCAACATACTCTAAATAGTGCAACTTTTTACACCCTGTATCGTTTACCCTTTCCAAGATCCCCATGCTGTGCATTCTTATCTTGGACATGGTGTATAGTGCGAGAGTAAAAGTGGCTCCCATCAAACTTGCAAGTAAACTGATGCACCAATCACCTGATTCAAGAAGCTTAATACGCTTGAAGCCATTGGATCGATTGTTAATGGGTAAATAGAATTTCATTATGGAGTTATAGACCAACCAAACAACCATTAGAAAAGAAATACTATTAAGGCGACATCTACTGCCTAAAAGCACTAATCTCCCTAATTGGGTGGAGCTATCCACCGACAATTGAAAGGCTTAGAAGTAAAACGGTTTAAGTGCACTTTTTAAGGTTTTAATGTAATCGACTCTGATATTCTTTGAATATTACTTCGAAATTTCTTTTGATAATAAAAATTCCAGGTTTTCGTTTTAAATGTTTTTTTGCGATAGTTATTTCACTAAGGCCCACTTGCACCATTCTAACTAAGGTATGCTTAAAGCATTCTTAAAATTTAAGCAACATTTAAGTGAGTATTTTGCTTGCACAATACTTTAAGCACAGCTTAAGCAAGACTTTAAATAAGTCGTCGTAATGGACCCCTTAAAATTTAAGTCTGTAAACATAACCTTCAATTCGTTCTGTCAGTAGTGCCTTGTAACAGATATTTATGCACAATAATAGTAATTTACGTAACAAGTTCCGAAAGTGATATTTTACGGGATGAGTAGGAAGGAATCCTGCGAGTCCCGTAAAATCACTTTTGGAACGAGTTACGTACAATATTTTTTCTGCAGCCGTTTTTTTTTTATGTTAAAAAAGCAAAAACACATACAATTGTAATATGACAAGCGCTGTCATAATTAAATACAAAGTTGATGTTTTTGTCAAGGCCGCCTACATATATACGCAAAATCGTCCCGAAAGTAACAAAAAGCGTCCCGAAAGTATAGAAATCGTTCCGAAAGTGAAACAAAATCGTCCCGAAAATAATTACTTTCGGTACGATTTATGTAAAGTGGTACTTTCGATTTAATAAATCATACCGAAAGTTTTATGTTCGGGACGGCTGCAGAATTTTTTTTTTCTGGTACCTATATTTAAAATGGCCATTGGAGGAACTAAACTTTGGTGTGGAAGATATTCTTGAAAATGATTTAGACCTCATGGAAATGATTAATTTTGGTTATCCCAGGGAACTCGTTTGGAACAGAACTGATCATTATCATGATTTGGACGAATTGTCGTTTTTCCGGTGTTTTCGTCTCCGCAAATAAACTGTATTAAATTTACTTGGCCCGACTTTCAAAATACTGGCTGATAATGACAACCTCACTTTTTACCCACCAAGATTTCTTTACGCACGCATTTGCCTTCTAAAATATTTAATTAAGCATTTCATTCTCAGTAATTATGAAGAGTTTTCACTATTTCCCTATTCGTACAACAACACAATTTGCGTAAAAAGGCTCGCACGCACTTTAAGTCAAAATCAGCTGAGAAAAGGACACTTATGTAGCCAACGTTCAAAAGTTAAAATCGCAAGATCTTGCGATGTTGCAACACTTTGAGCTTGCTTGCTAAAGCAATTGTATTAATTCCTATGGTGCATGGCGCTTCTTTTTAAGCATGACTTAAAATATAAGTTAGACTTAAACGAAAAAATGGTGCAAGTGGACATTAAAGGCATAAAAATATGCCAAAGATTACTTTTAAGTGCACTTAAACCCTTTTACTTGCAGGCCCCTCAATTATAAGTGAATAATGGACAATTATAACAATATGAATGTTTACCATTATTGTTGTTATAAGCGTCCCTGGTTTCCATCCTAAATAAATTGTTTTTTTTTGTTTAATACAAAAAATAGAATCTACTACTGGTAGTTTTAAAACATCAAAATTTTCACTTTTTTAATAGTAATTAGAATTTTTTTTTTTGTAATAAGTTTCAATGCATTACTACTCTTATTTGTTATTGACGGGTTTTAATACTTATGATTCCTTATTTCTCCTAGCCAGTATAATTGCAATTTAATGAATGATTTTTCATCCGAAAGTTGTGTTACTGAAGGTATGATATTAAGTATTATCGAGTTGTTAAAAAATCGTTAGGTTTATTTTCGACCGCTCACTCTAACTTTAACACGTCTTCATTGTTGCCTAACGTTATTTGAGGTACAATGAGTCATAAAATCAATAAACCACGACAGGCCCATGCAAGTGGGGAAATAAATGTTAATGGCTTGTAATGGCATTTCAATATTTAATAAGCAGCAGGCTTCGGCACATTACACGCAATCAAACTAGATGTAATTACCATAGGAAAGGCATTCATTTTCCGATTACGAAACTCGACTATCATTTATAAGGCGTTAACGAAAATCGCACGATGAATAAATTAAATTTAATTAAAATCTAAATATCAACACCACAGTATAATATGGTAATACTAGTCTTAAATTAAATTTGAATTATTAACTGATATATTACTGATTTTTCAATAAGTGTAAATAGCTGATTGTGTATTAAGAGTCATTATTTGACGAAATAGATAAAGATACTTTGTGCTCGAAATTTCACACAAAGCCTTTTAAGTTAATCTACAATAATTGTTATTGCCATTATATGATTATTATTATTTCATTATTACATCGTTGGGCATTTCAGAAGGACGTTGCTACTTCAGCAAAATCTATTATCCAAACTCGACACATATTTCGGTAACAATTTCAATGCAATAATGCAGTTTCTGTTAATAGCAAAATGCAGTGGGTTAATAATATTAATTCAGTAAGAGTATCGTGTTCCTCGGCCTATCTATTTCCAATAAGGCTTGGTATACAAGATCACGGTGGGCTTGAACATGATTTAAATGCGAAGTTTTAGCATCACCGATTTTCTTTCGGCATTCGATTCCTGGAGTCATAAGAAGGCTAGAAAAAAAAATTCACCGTTAGCCTTAGAGCCGTTTTCGAAGAAAAACCCTTTTTTCACGAGGAAAGATTCAGTGTTCGAGATATCGCGATTTTTGTACCTTTTGCTCACTTCTAGTTCCCAAACATCCCCAAGTTGGCATAAATAATATTTTCCTATCAGTTTTACACTAGCGCACAAACATTTAATTTACAAAGCATAATTTTGAAATTGTTCCTTTGTACCTTTAGTGATACTGTAGATCGAATGATCAATGTTATTCGTGCAATTAGTTAAAACTTCAGATACTTCGACATTTTGAGGTTAAATTGTAATTGTTCTCTTCGGAATTTCAATTTCTTGTGAAAGTATGGACAAAAGATCAAAGGACCATGCAGGGACCCATCAAGAAAATCGGGCGCACATATGTTTTCTCTGTTTGCAGAAGAAGAAACAAATGGTCAAAATCAGTGGTGCTTTATGTGTGAATCTAAAAAAATGTGTGAATTATGCTGAACATGACGAACGTTTTCCTAATGTTTTATGTAGCGCTTGCAAAATTATCGTATATCGGTCAGCGAAGAGAGAAACTATCGAGAAAATAACTGCCGGACTATACAAAGTTCAAAATTTTGGAGAAGAATACTCGGGCAAAAACTCGAACGTTGTGCAGTTGCACATTGTGTGAATTGGTACGAGATTCAGGGCCATATAACTTCACTAAAAAAAAACGACAAGAACAAAAAGAAGAGGAACAACAAGTGCAGAACATGTGGTGAAACTTATTCGGTAGGGAAAAAACATTTCTGTACCCCAGAAAAACACTTCCCGAGTTTCAAAGAACATGTAAGTAACTCGCTTCCCCTGAAACAGAGAGAACATTTGGCGTGTTCTTTAATAAGGAAAACATAGTTTTAAATGAAGACACAAATTCTCGCAGCTCGAGCAATAAAACGGCTACATTTTCTCAGATCCATGGAAAGCCACTTTCCGCGGGAGATGTTTGTAAAATAGCCAGAAATTGCGATCTCTCCAGCAATGTAGTTCAGGGCATAGCAAGAGACTTACGCGTTGGCTCCCAAAAAAGAAACCTGTTTGAACCACATCTGAAGACGAAACTATCTACACACCGCCACAGACTAGATGGATTTTTTGATTTCAAAGTTGCCCCATAATAACATCCAAAGCTGGAGAGAAAACGACCTCTACAGAAATATTGGCATTTTGTACACATGTTCCGGCTTTAATCGATTGTATAAAAGCAAGTCGAAACAATGATAATTTCCATATGAAGTTTGGCATTGTTGGGGGGGAAGGTTTTCTCAAGATTTGCCTTTCAGTGCAAGAACCTGATTCCGCTATAATAGACGGTCGACAAAGATATATAGAGGGCGTAGGGGCAAAAGATTCAAGGATTCGGGAGTCAAAAAATTATTTGTTCTGGCAATAATTGCAGATACACAAGAAAACCACGAAAATGTGAGAATGTTAATGTCTCTCTTGCAGATCAATGATTTTGCCGGCACAATTGCGACCGATTTGAAACTCGCCAACATATTGGTAGGAATCATGTCCCATGCCAGTAGCTTTCCATGTACTGGGTGATTCGCCTCGAAAGAAAGTTTGGACACTTGTGGCGAGAGGAGGACTATACAAAACTGCCAAGAAAATTATTTAGAATGGGAAAAAGCCCTTGGAAAAAATTGCAAAAATTGCTCGAATTTGCCTGTTCTTTCTAGAGGCACGGATGACTTCAGACAGATTATTGACATCATTGCACCCCCTGAATTGCATTTAATTCTCGGAGTAGAGAACACGCTGTATAATCGGATGAAAATGGAGTTCGAATTTGAAGCTTTTGAGTGGGCCAAAAGGTGCAATGTCAGCCACGAATTTGTGCATGGGGCCCCTGCATTCGCGGGTAATTCATGCAAATTACTTTTGGATAAAACTAATGTTTTGCAAAATTTATGCAGGCCTGGTTGTCTGAATTATGTTAAATATTTCCCGAAATTACGAGCAGTGGTGGAGTCTTGTTTTTCAATAACTCTGGAACCTGACTACAGAGAAGCAATAGACAGATTCAAAAGAAGTTATCTAGATCTATAGATCAGTGTTACTCCAAAGATCCATGCTGTGTCTTTCCATGTACTAGAGTTTTGAGCTAAAACAAAACAAGGGTTGGGGTTTTTTAGCGAGCAGGCCATGGAATCTGTCCACCATGACTTTGAGATAACGTGGGACAAATATAAAATTAAAAAATGTCATCCAGATTATGGAAGTAAATTACTGACCGCACTCCCAGAATATATTGTTCATTTATAACTTCTGGCTCAATAGTAGATTTGTTTAAAAAGCCAAGAATTTCGTTTTATGTATTCCTGTTCTTTACTTCAGATATTAATTCACAATCATCAAACTATTCATTCTTGTACAATAATTATTTAAACATTATTTTTCATTAAAATGATCAGTTTAATGATCAAAATTTCAATTTTTTATTATTCCTTTTCCCGTCAGAAACTAGCGTGCAGAGTTTTTATTTTGGTGTGGATCCAGGAAAAGGTTTGTCTTTCTTT
The DNA here is from genome assembly GCA_910593695.2 of Ocypus olens. NCBI lineage: Eukaryota > Metazoa > Arthropoda > Insecta > Coleoptera > Staphylinidae > Ocypus > Ocypus olens. The sequence goes on from OU343053.1 coordinate 34,796,736, forward strand.
GATCTTCCATTATGGAGTTTCCGGATATCACATTTTTACCAAATTGAGTGTGTTCCAAGTCCAAGAGGAGTCCTCCTAAAGGTGACGCGTGGAAAATGCCTAGAGAGAGAGACAATCTTTATTCAGACAATAAAAACATAAATTAACAAAAGTAGAGTAATTCTAAATATACAAAATGAGATTGTTAGTCTGTCTGGGCTATCGACCGAAGGTCTTTCTGCCCTGTCTGAAGTTGATTGTGAACGCAAGATCTAATATTAAGTGTAGGTTAACTGTCCTGGTGATTCGCGCTAATGTATTGATGAAGTGTGAGTAGGGGAAATTTATACTTGGGAAGGATGTTATGGTTTCGGGAAATACAGAATTTATTTATTGAGTTGAAGTTATCTGGGTTGGCTGCAAATTTTGTATTTAGGTCTAGTATACGTTGGGATATCGGGACTACTTGAGTGGTTTCGTAGAGGAGTTCGTTAGAAGGATTATGGAGTGGGTTATCGGGATGCCTAAGTTTGGTTAAGGATCTGAGGGCTGATCTTTCGGCGACTTGAATATGGTGAAGTGTGGAAGGAAAATGCCTATTTTTCTATCTTTGCATTATCCATAGAAAAAAGTCGATTTTTTCAAAATCGGCTCTAAGGCTAACGGTGAAATTTCTTTTCTAGCCTTCTTATGACTCCAGGAATCGAATACCAAAAGAAAATCGGTGGTGCTAAAACTTCGCATTTAAATCATGTTCAAGCCCACCGTGAGATACAACCAAGTCCTAAAATCCGTTTGAATATACGGTGTACAACAATTTTATGATTTACTTTCTTAAAATGAATTTTCGTACCAACTCCGATTGTTTTTTTATTAATTACTATGTTATTAACATTTGTGTTAATAGCGATGTTATTTAATTTCTTTCCTAAAAATGTGTTTCTTACGTTTGTTACTAATATTTCTAATAAATACAATGTTAATTAAAAAAACTTCCTTTATTTCCACATTAATAATTATTCAAGGATTTATCGAAAAATTGAAAATTTCTCTCTTCGAATAATTTAATTTCGAAGAGCTGGCTTTATAAAATTTGTTTTCCAAAAATTAGATTTAGAAATATTCGTTTTCGAAGAAATTATATTCGAGGAATTTACAGGATACCGTTATGGAGCCGCGTTACTATCTTTCACTCAGCCTTCTCTACGAAAATACACCAACTGTCACTGATTAAATATTTACTTCATTTGCTTGTAATTAAATAAATAATTATTCTCATATAAACGATTCGTTTTATACAAAATCTTGGCTTTTGATATATATTTGGGTTGTTTGTGTTTTAAAAGCAAAAAAAAACAATTGCAATTAAAACACGTACTGCATTAAACATATTTTATATTTAGGTAAGCGGTTGAAAAATGTACACTTGAAATAGGAGCACCAAACTCTCGTTACGGCACTGATAAATACCAAAGCATAATTTGGTACACATCAGCTGCTCTCGATTTCATTTATGTAAATGCAGTCTCCGTTCGTAGAAGAAACCGAAAATAGGTTCAAAAACCTAGCGCGTAAACACAAATCGAAGTCTAGGTCAAAAAACTAGAATGTGGTCACGGATTGGGTAACCATGACCTTGGCCTAGTGCAGGTGCAGGGCTAACAACCCCTACTACCCTATTAAGAACCCTTCTTTTAAAATCACACAACCACAGTCTGTCAGTCTCCCCGACATAAAGGCGATTATCCCCTACATATTATTCATTAATACAAAGGAGATGCAGACGTCGGACAGATGTGCGTTTCAAAACAAGGGGATGCACTTTATAAAAAAACCGTTCCCATTTGATAAATTCAAATCGTATAATTTACCAAACGCACCCCATTAATACTTTAAACCGCCATATATTTTTCAATTGAAATGAATCGACGCTTTCACGGAATTTCCATAACCATTATGCTTCGAGAAAAATCACGGAGAATTTTGCTCATTAAATTTTGAGCACGACGTTTGAAATGTTATTTTTAATGACCTTTAAAGGTTAATGAATGCTCTAGAGACCTTGAAATTGTTGTACCACAATCGGGAATAGTGATCTGCCCGGAATCACATTAAAGGCACGTTCACACTTTTTGGCAGTATTTGCATATGAAAAACAAACGTCTAATATACTACGCTTCCGGTGAATATCGTCGGCGGTTGAATAGGCCATTGCTAAATTGAAAATGTTTTATTCATGAAAAATCGGTATAATTAATTTACTGCGTAATAGTTTTTTTTTCAGTATCTCTAAAGTAAAATGATTAATACTGTTCGATCATTCGAATAATGACATATAGCTGATTGGACACTTCCTGTAATGAAGAACTGGAATAAAAACCAGTTATGTTAATAATTATTAAACAATATTTATAGCTAGACAATATATCTATAATAATTGGGTAAGTAAGATTTTAAACACTGGTAAAAGAATGGTAATTAGAAAGCTTCGACATTTGGAGTTAATACTTAAGGATTAATAAAAAATGGTCATGTTTCATTGCATTGTTTGTGCGTGCGTTCGCATACATTTCATTGTTAGACCAATATAATATAATTTCTGGTAGTTGGAAAATACCCATAATAAGCAATATACCAATAAAAGTATTAATTTCATCTTTTTGTAACAGATTTTCAGCCCTGTTGGTGCATTCTACTGCTAGATGAACAATTATTTATGCATTGTGCAGCATATTTATTTGTTAATCTTTTCAAGTATGTAATCCGTGAAGAATAGTTTGTATAAAGCAAAAGGGTCATTACAGTCAGTGTTTTCAAATAAAAATTACTGAAGTTCTTTCTCTTATTTTCTGCCATTCTTCATCGTGATCCTCTTGACTGTTTGCATGAACAAAATCCTCGTCTGAAGAGGAAGAAAGTATCCTTGGTCTTGGTATATTGCTCCTGCTTCCAGTTATAGATTCATCAGACGAATCACTTATTTCCATATCCATGTTATCTATTATTTTTATGGGCAAAATAAAAAAAAAATGGTGATGTGGCCATCATGTTACTTTCTCTGACTTGATGGTATCATAACCATTTATATTTACGTTTTCATGGTTTATTAAAATCATATTTTAAATGTACATCGAGCGTTGCTTAAACTCGGATGAAACTGACGTTTAAAACGTCAAAATTATGAAACATGGAAAAATTATACTTCAAATTCAAACACTCGGTTTACTCAAAAACTAACGAGATTTCGAAAAAAACTTATTCTTTAGAATTTGTTATTCTCTACAATTATTATTCACACAAATTTGCTGTAACTATTATGGTTTCATAATTATAAACCAAAAATTGAAAAAAAATTAATAAATTTATTTCTCGAATAGCAATGATTTTATGAAAAATATTTTCAAGCAAAAGATGTTCATTTCTTTGTTGTCTTCAATGTTTGTTTAAATATTTTTGTGATATTTTTCATATTTAAGAAATAAATTTGCAAAAAGCAAAAAACCGTTAAGGTAAACACCCACTTCCGGTGTACGAAATTTTACCAAAAGCTTTTCAGTTCTTCAGATTATCAAATAAGACGTATGTTAAAAGTTTCATATCAATTGCTCTATTAGTTTTTGAGATACAGCGCACACAGGCAGACACACACACACAGACACACACACAGACACAACATTTTTTTTCCAGAAATTGTTGAAATGGCATCTAGGGACTCCAAAACGGATATTTCCGTAAGAAAAATTTTTGAAAAAAAATTACGATCACAATACTTTCTCGTACTTCGTAACGGAGAAAGTAAAAATGCTAACTACTTTTCTAGTTACAATTACTGGCAGAAATCTGTGGCCAGGATGAAAAAAAAAACGGCAAGAGTTACACAATTTGCAAAATACGCACTCACTGTACTACTTAGCAAACAGATACGACGCGTATACAGATGTGAGCAAGCAACAATCGTGCGCCGCCAGATGACGCGCAGCATGAATTACAGCGCCGTCTCACAGTGAACAATATGAAAATCGGCGCCGGCATGAACGTGTTAATGAAAAATCCTTTTCACTCAAACCATATGAGTTTTTTTAGCGACGTATAGACATTTCAAATAAATCGTTGGTGTGTAAGCTAAAATTATTAGGTCTGTTCCAGCTTTAAAATTTCACATGATTTGAACGACTTGAGCCGGGTTGCCGATAAATAATATTAATGTAACCATCGCGTTTCATCCAGTTGATTTTTGTGATACGTATTTTTTATATTTTCCGATATTTTTTTATCAAAAACTGGTACGATTTCGACAAAACTTATTATTTGTTCATTTTGATATTCTCTACAATAACCATTGATGTAAAATATGTACATATAACGTTTTATAGTTTCATAATTACACAATATACAATATTTTGCAGTTACCTAATTTTTATAATGGGGCCGTAATGGCTAAGTGGGCAAAGTTCCTGTTTCCTACCCTCATGGTCGTGGATTCAAATCCCATCCAGGTCCCACGGGTCTTAGGATGTATCGTGTTTGTCCCATTATATTTCAATATGAATATTCACTAATCGGTTGTACCAGAATGCTCTAGATGAGTGGTGGCTAACTTACGGCCGGCGGGCCGCATCCGGCCCGCTGTCAACGAACTTACACGTATAAATGGTAAAATAAATGCAACCAGTCATACCACTGATTTTTTAGCTCTGATACTTTTAATTAATGTTAATGATGTTAAAAATACAAACTTGTTTCGAAAATTATTGATGTTAAAATGGCAGTAGAAGTGATTATAAAAAAATAAATTAATTATATGATTGATAAACATAATTGTAGTTGCAACCAGTGTATTGTTTGATCATGTCCAAATAGAATGAAACTAGTGATAATAAAATAAAACATTCGTGATACCAGCAAAGTGTTTTAATTCAACCTCCTTAGTGATAATTTATATTTGGATTTTTTTACATATAATTCATTTTCTTATGTAAAACTATTTAGCAGAAACTTTGACCTCTGGATACAATCACATTGGGTACCATTGCCCTAGATGGCTACACCAATTTCCTATATCATCCGCCCTTTCTCCGCCCAAACGTCTAGTAAACCATCATCCTTACCAAAACAAAAACAAAACATTTATGAATGAAACATATTTACGTTTTCTACATTTTCAACATTTATTTAAATATTTGCCATGTTTTTAAGAAAAGAAGAAACTTTAAACGGTAACAAGAAAATCTGAAAAGCTTTTGGCAAAAATTCTACACCGTACCGGAAGTGGGTTTTACTAGTTTTTTATTTATTTTCCAATATCCCAATGTTTTGAAAAATATGGCATATATTTAAATAAATGTTGAAAATGTAGAAAACGTAAATATGTTTCATTCATAAATGTTTCGTTTTTGTTTTGGTAAGAATGGTGGTTTAATAGACATTTGGGGGGAGAAAGGGCGGATGATATAGGAAATTGGCGTAGCCATCTAGGGCAATGGTACCCAATGTGATTGTATCCAGAGGCCAAAATTTCTGCTGATTAGTTTTGCATAAGAAAGTGAATTATATGTAAAAAAATACAAATATAAAATGATGACATATTAATTTATCACTAAGGAGGTTGAATTAAAACACTTTGCTGGTATCACGAATGTTTTATTTTATTGCAGGCGCGTATTCAAGGGAGGGGTACTGGGGGTACTGCCCCCCCCCCCAACATCAAGAGGGTTTTTTACTTTCTCCGTTACGAAGCACCAGAAAGTATTGTGATCGTGAACATATTTTCAATTTTTTGTAAGGGAAATATCCGTTTTAAGGTCCCTAGAGACGATTTCAAATACTTCTGGAAAAAAAATTGTATCTCAAAAACGAATACAGCAATTAACATGAAACTTGAACATAAGTGTTATTTGACAGTCCGAAGAACTGAAAAACTTTTGGTAAAATTTTGTACACCGGAAGCGGGTGTTTGCCTTAACCATTTTGTGTTTTTTTTTCCAATATTTTTTTTTGATATGAAGAATATTAAAAAAAAAACATTTAAACAAATATTGAAGACAGCAAAGAAATGAACATCTTTTGTTTGAAAACATTTTTCATAAAATTAGTGTTTTTCGATAAATTAATCTGTACACGGCATTTATGAAAAAATATATAGCAACCTGCAAGCTAATTCAATATGCAGACGATAGTCAGCTATATCACTCATTTAACCACGTTGTTGCGTGTAATAATATTAACACCGATCTTCAGAATTTCTGTAATGCTGCGAAGCGCCACAGCTTGGTTTTAAATCCTAATAAATGTAAAATTATGTTTTTCAATTATCACCTCTTAAAAATAGTCCCATTAATATAGATATCGATAGTAAAAAAATCGAAGTAGTAAAATCAGCCAGAAATCTTGGTGTCATTATTGATGATAAATTACACTTTGGTGCACATGTGGCGAGAATGAAGCAGAAAGCATACTGCAATCTAAAGCTTATTTACAATCTACGTAGTTTTATTGACATTTCAACTAGGAAGATTTTATGTACCTCAATGGTACTCTCACAGTTTAATTTTGCCTGTGAGGTATTTTCTCCGTTTTTACGAAAAACTGATATCAACGGTATTCAAAAAATGCAAAACAATTGTATACGATATGTATTTGGCTTGAAAAAATACGATAGGGTCAGCCATAAACTAAAAGAATTAAATTGGTTGAACATGTCTAATCGTTTCAAACTCCTTACATTTGTGCTTTATAAGAAAATTCTTATTAATAAGATACCTGAAACACTTTATAAACGCATATATTTTAGAGACTCTTTGCACGACGTAAATATACGTTGGAAAAAAATATTAATATACCCAAACACAGAACCGAATATTTAAAAAAAAACATTCACATACAATATCACTGCGATGAATTCGTTGCCTTGTAGCAACGTAAACAATATCAGACTATTTAAGAAACAACTGTTTAATTATCTACAAGATCATTAAAAAAAATATTATGTAAATTATTTACGGATACTAATTATTATAAGTTAATTTTTAGGGTTGAGTGGAAGAGCAGCAATGTTATTTATAACATATATGCTGAACTCCGCCTATTTTCCTCTTTATTATTTCTTTATTTATTATATTTATACCTATGTACATACATCATCATCTTTATTCAGACTATATAGTAGGTTGGATTAATATACAAAATATACAAAAAAACAAAAAGGGTGTTAGTCCGTCTGGGCTATCGACCTGCGGTCTTTCTGCCCTGTCTTGATTCTACTGGTAAAAACATATAATACTTTGCTAGCTAGCTGAATTGTCCTGATGATTCGCGCAAATGAATTGATGTATTGTGATGGGAGGATGCTGATATTTAGAAGGGATATTCGGGTTTCGGGAAATACAGAATTTGGATAGAAGTTGTTGATTAAAAGGATTGTTTGCAAATTTAACGCTAAGGCTAAGTATACGCTGGGAGATAGGTGTGACGTGGGTGGTTTCATATAATAGGTCATTTGAGGGATTATGGAGTGGATTAGTCGGGTGTCTTAATTTGGTTAGGGTTCTTAGGGCTGATCGTTCAGCAACTTGGAAGTGGTATAGGATGGATGGTCGGATTTGGGTAAAAAGGATTGCACCGTAGTCTAACAAGGGCCGGCATATCGATTTGTAAATATTAACAGCTGTTTCTGTTGATATGCCTTGTTGTTTAAATGTTAAGGATCTGAAATGCCGGGCCCTGGTCTTGATTTTAGTTTTAATGGATTGGGCATGAGTTTTAAAGGATAGTTTGGAGTCAAATAGGATGCCTAGGTATTTACAGGTATGGGAGGGATGGATTGTGACGTTACTGGATATGATGGTGGGGGATTGTGGTGTGATTTTGTGGTAAGGGATAAATAATTTGGATTTGGAGGGATTAATTTTGATGCGCCATTTGGAGCACCAAGCTTGGATGGAGTCAAAGGAGGATTGGAGGGATTGGTGAGCAATTGAAAGGATGGGTGCATGAGTAATAAGAGCGGTGTCATCGGCGAAAAGCAAGGTATATTGTGATGGGTTAAAATATGTAGGGTCGGGGTTGTGTAGGTCATGACAAAATATGTTATATAGGAGAGGTGATAAGGGAGAACCTTGAGGAACGCCTTGTAAGATTGGGAACGGATGGGAAAGTATTTGTCGAATTCTTACTTGGCAGGATCTATTGGAGAGGAAATTGTGTATTAGGATTATAAGATGGCGTGGGATTTTTAATAGAAAACATTTATACAGGAGTCCAACATGCCAAACTGTGTCAAAAGCTTTTTGTATATCTATGAATAATACAGCAGACTTTTGTCCTTCGAGGTGTTTGGTTTGCATATTGGACGTTAGGATGGCAAGAGGGAGCATGGTTGATTTTTGAGGAAGGAACCCAAATTGATATTCAGGAATGGATTTGATGGATGTGTGAAGGAGTTTTTGTTTAATGAGGGATTCGAACAGTTTGCCTACAACCGGGAGGAGTGTAATGGGGCGGGAACTGGAAACTAGTGAGGGGTCGTTTTCGGGTTTGGGAATACATACAATTATACCTTGTTTCCATTCGGAGGGGAAGTGTTGGTGACGGTAACAGAAATTAAAGATTTTTAAAATAAACATGTGGATATCATGAGGTAGCTTTTTAAGGATAGATCTAGGAATGTTATCATAACCTGGAGAGGAGTTTTTACCAGAGTGTAATATCGAATACCTATGTATTATCTTAAGTTATCACTGTAATGTACTGTATGTTCACTTTGTTATGTATTGATGAGGTAAATAAAGTCTTAATAAATAAATAAAAAAATTAATTGAACATTTTTGTCTATAATAATGGAACGGCAATAGTTACATGTAATTTATACTAATAATAAGTAGAGAATGCCAAAATGTACAAGTTATAATATTTTTTTCGAAATATCTTTATTTTTTGAGTAAACTGACGGCAAAGGTGATTAGAATTTGAAGTAAATTTGTTATTTTTAATTTTTATTTATAATTAAAATTAAAAAACAAAAATATAAAACTAACCACACATGATTTTTTTTTATTTTGAACGTTTTTCGGCAAATATAGTTCGTCAATTGTTAACTTCTATTTGTCAGATAAAATTGTTAGATCTTTACATTATTTTGACAAAATAAACTTTTCGCAAATAATTTTTTTGTTTTGAAATCTTTCGGCAATATTTAGCTGCTTTTTGTCAAATAAAATTTTAAGATTTTCAACTTTATTTCAGAATTTTTAGTATACGGTTCTTTTCACAAATATTTTATCTAAATTTAAACTGTTTTTGACAAATAGATATTGTTTTTTATTCGCGTATTAAAATTTAATTAAATAAAATTACAATTTTAACAGATATAATTTTTCAATATTGTTTTTGGTTTTTTAACTTCTATTGACAATCATACTTTTGAAGAGTAAAATTTTACTATTTTCAACTTTTTTTCGACAGTATGACTTCTTAATATCGTATTTTTTATCATATATTTTGTTTAGTTTTCGACAGTTGCAATTAACTTCTTTTTGTCAGAGTAAATGTTGGTATTTTTAACTTTTTGTGAGAAAATTTTTAAGTTTCGTCGGAGAAATGTTTCAATTAGGCAGAATTTTTTCTTTTTAATTTTTTACTTTCTTAATCCTTTCTTTCCCGCAGATACCAAATGGCGTCATATCTTTTATCAGGTCCCCGTAATCTGTGTTTTGATTTTTTTAGGTACCATTTTCCATACGGAGTCATGATTTTGTTTGCTGCAAAAATAAGGAGACACTTTTTTAAATTTAATTTTCTTGAATTAGAATTAAATCAAGAATTAAAAAAATACTATTGCCATAAACGAATTTGGGAAAGAGAGGGTTAACAGTATTTACTACTTTTTAATACCCCAACATCTTTTGATAATCAAACTTTCGACAAATGCTATTATCCAATTTTTAACGTATTTCTACTTATTTACTCTTTTCTCTTCGATACATCTTTTGGCAATTCAACTTTCCACAAACAAAATTTTCAGTTTTTAGCTTTTTTAATGAATAAAATTTATTAATAAATTTATTAATATTCAAATAAATATCTATCTATCTATCTGCCAAAAAAATCAAAACATTAAAAAATTCACTTCATTATCTCCTTCATAATCCTTGAAACGATGATATGATGATACTTTTCATAATTTCATTACTCAAAATTTGTTATCAAGAAAAATGCAACGAGAAATCAATAAAACGTTTAATAAGCCATTCTGAGCAAGAAATAAAAAAAAATAACAAAATTGTGTGCATTTAAAAAAGTGGTATGAAAAAAGTGATTGTTTTAAAAAATATTTAGCAGAACCCAGTAGGGGTGGATTTAAAAAGCATAATTTTAGGCTTAGTAAGGGAAGAAAGGTATAAAACCATGATTTCGATGAAAGCAAGATTTTTCTTAAAATGTTGGGCAGAATAACGTTGTGTCTTGCAATTATTTAATCAGCTATCCTCGCCCAGAAAGAAATTTGTAGGCTTCTTTAAACAATTCTTGTTTAGGAAGCTATGAAATAAGTCGTATATACCGGGCGTTGAATTGGTTTGATATACATATAAATTTAATAAAATTAAAACACATTTATCCATTTTCCTGATTCAACAATTATATCGGAGAGAAAGTACAAGACTAAAAATATTTAGAAATCTACCAAATATCTCCTACATTTACTACCGATGTGCTACCGGAGAGCGGAAAATGTAAAAATGAAATGGTCTTAAATACATGTAAAAATAGGAGTAGCCACATGACATGGTGAACAACTGAAACTTGTAATTTTAATGAAATTATGAATAAATCAACTTTTTTTTAGAATATCCCCATTTATTTATTTAAAGAAAGAAAGCATGCTCTATACAATACTATCTTCAAAAGCATAGTATCGTATGGTTACGAAATTTTCCAGATGAATAAAAACTGAAAATGCAGGCTGCTGGCATTACTGATGAATATCAAAGACGACGTGGATCGGGGTAGTACGAAGCGCCATGTCAAAAAGGAATCTTCAGGGGTTTTAGAAATACCGAAGAAGCTGGAAATTGGGAAACGGAACTCGCATAACGCTATAGAACCGAATTAATGAAAACATGAAGAATTAAAAATTAACAGCAATTTTAAATCGGATAAATCCTGCAGAAATTTTGAACATTTCCGATGCTTTATGAGTTTTTCTTTGTTAGATATTCTTTAGTAAAGACTAAAGATATCCTATATCGAAACACTGTTGCTTTGTATCAGGCAGATATTTATTGGGTGACTGTAGTTTCTTGCCATTATCAAACTCTCTTTTGTATTATCTAGCAAGTACGAGTATAACCCAGTACACGCTTTTACTGATATAACGATTAGGTAAATCGTCAGGCAATCACTAATTTTAAATGGTAATGATGTACGCTGACTATTCCTCGGTAAATATGCAAGATTCGCAGGGAAAAGTTCTCACTGGTGGTCAGATAATTGCAATAATCGTTATGCTAGTATTTAGTGCTAGTTTAAACCTGAATCAGCAATTGGAAAATTTATTAATCACAAAATTTCCATTACTGCAGATAAAGTAATACGGAATCCAATGCATCACTAACGCAGCATTGTCGCTTTTAATTAGAGCTGCAACTACGACATTCAGAAAAATAACAATTTTAATAAGTGCATGATGTAATGTGTTTCCGGCGTGAAACCATATCCGGTGTTCACACGTGATATTACCTACACAAAACAGCGATGTGTGGAAGATTTTGTACATCATTCGCATGCATCGAAGTAAGAAGTGAGCAGCGGTAGGTCCCCCGAAAAACTGGTTCTTATTTAAATTGTACATTTAAATCATGACCTCTTCACATTATTTCGGTCGTGTTTTTTGGGACATTAAAAAGTGTAATTTATTTCAAAGGATATACACTTTTGTTCCCGGCGTAAATAAAGAATAAGTTAACAAGCCAAGCATGACTAAGGTTAAGCGAAATTTGCGTTAACCTTGATAACTTACTTATCCGCAATTTAATATTTCCGCTGTAAAACCCGAAGCAGTGTTTTTTTCGTGATGGTTTTAATAGAGTCAGTAGAAAACCACTCTCTCTGTATTGTGGTTTTTGTTAGGTTTGGTCAAAATCGGTTCATTGAAGGTTTTGATACTGTCCGCTAATAATTCTACGCTTCGCCTTATAAATATACATTTAAATTCAAATTATATAGTCTTCATGTATAATATCTAGATCCGAAGAGTTGGTTCGTGTAATTATAGTAAAATATGCACGATAAGGATGGCCGCTCACATACAACGCACTGTAATACTTGAGTAACATCTTTCAACTTGCACTGCTCTTCCTTTCTAACGAACTTCAAGACAGCATATTACCCTGGGAAAGTAACGTGTTTTGCTTATTATCTTTGTTTCCGTCGTCTACTTGTTTTCATTTTATAAATATGTATAAGTTTGTATTACATAATAAACTTACATTCTTAAAAAATATTTTTATTCGCATCATGATTTTTTTTTTATTTTACAGTCACATATATTTTAGTTTCCTGCTCTTGATTAGGATTTCTTTATCTCCTGGATTATTCTCATAACTTCTACATTTATTCGATATATTTTTCATGTTTTTCTATATATCCACACCTTAAATGCTTACATTTTTCCGACGTCTGCCCGTTTTACTGACCATATCTCCATTCCGTAAAATTGTACTGAAAGTACATAACACCTTATCCTTATTTTTAATTCTAGACTCAGGACCCTTCCGCGTAGCCATTCTCTTCATTTTAATAAATATTGCCCTTGCTTTCTTTGTTGTTGCTCTTATTTCTACAGGTCAATATTTATTTTTATTTATGATTGTACCCAGTTAACTTAATCTACCTTTCCTATTTTTTTGAATATTTTGATTTTTCCTTATAATCAAGTTTCAGTCCAGTTTATTTTCAAGTGAATTCAAAATTTATGAAACTTTACTAAATATTTCGAGAAGCGGTTTTATTTTTAGCATTTGAGTTCAAACGTTTTTAGACTTAAACATTCTTGACTCTTTTTTTCTCAAAGTAGCTTTGACCGTCTTTAGTGGATTGTACACTAAGCTCGGACCAAAAGCACTCACTCTTGTACGTAGGGCGCTGTTATGATCTGCTGAATATCTAAACTCAGATGCACATATTAATGGATGCAATGATTAGTAATGAGATAAACGGTTATTTTCCAGTAACGGTTATAATAGCTACTGTTACTACAAAATAAATAGTTATTTAAAAGGTTATTTAGTAACCATTATTTAAAGAAAACTTGACTCGGTAATAATTTGTAACAAAATGAATTAGATTCTAATAAATTATTTGTTCTAGTGTATATCTTGAAGGTTAAATTTGAAAATTATAACCAAGAAATATTTTTATTATCAAACTAGCAAATTTATTTATAGTACTGATTCGTTATTGAATCGGTTACTGTTACTAAAAAGTAACTCGTTAACGAATCGATTATGAGTTACTGTTAGTAAGAAATGATTCGTTATTGAATCGGTAATATTAGTTACTAAGAAGTGATTCGTTAAAACTAACCTTTGAGGAAATTTACCTCCCGTGTAATTTTTTCAATTACTGTTACTGCTAAATCTCATAGTAACAGTTACAAAGTAGCATTTGGTGAAAATAATGCTCATCACCAGCACTGATGCCAAACAAGCTAATCATAAAATAAATATTCTCTGACTAAACATCCAGTAAATTCATGATTAAACCAAGAACGGGATGTCTTAGACTTATTAATTTGACGATATCAGAGAGTACTTTTCTAAACATCGGTGTGAAATGAAGATTGCTGTACAAAGGGGCATGTATTAATTGAAATGTGTATTCCGTTATTTTATATAATAATATTTCACCACGAGTTAAGTGAGAAACAAATTAATTATATAATTTTATTTTACTGATTAGTGTCCATGGCCCTCTAGATAGTTCACAAGTAATTAATTTCAAAATCTAACCAAGCGAAGATGAGAACTACTTGTAGTTAATAATAACCCTTTTACTCGTACTAACATCACATACTTGTACAATAAGTTATTTCTGCTTTTCTTTATTCATCTATTCATCCCTACGGTAATATCATCCAATATCCTTTTTTTCAAAAAAATATAAATTCAATAAAAACAGGAATTTGTCCACAAGTAAATATTTCAATTTAAAAGATTATTTGGTTTTAAGTACTAGTTTGCTGTTTCAAAACATTCGGTTTCAGTATGTTGAACAGTCGAGCGAAATAACACAATTAGATAAATATGACTCAGGGAGACTAATTAAATCAAATGTTTAAAATCACTTTGGTTTTTGAAAATATAATTATTATCAGAGTTACGGATTTTTGACAATTTGTCGGAGAAAAAATCACAAAAATTTACTAAATTAAATTTTACTAAAGATGTTCTCTCAAAAATATATCAGCAAATTTTGATTAAAAAAAACGAGGAGCACACCCTTCCAAGTCGATTATTCCCTTAGTTTGGACCCTTAGGAGACACCTCAAGCCAATGAACCAAGGAAAACGCACTGCTAGAATTGTTTTTTGAGCCTTTTTTGTCCAAAAATCCGACTAAAAAAATCAGATATTTTTCGGGTTATTCAATGTTTCCACATGTATTTAACGGACTCTTTTATTATAGGGACAGTCTCCAGAGCAGAGCAGGAATTATTTTCAAGTGTGAACGGAACCAAAATTTGGCCACCGGGCAGAAAATCGCAATTTTCGACAAAAGACTGATCATTGATTTTTCGCATTGATAGCTAGTTGTATAGATCGTTAATAGCTTAAGGAGCCCCAAAAGGTCGAAATATTGAACCCACACATTTGGCCAAACTCAAAAGACGCAAATGGCCATCTTGGACCACCTTATCCTCTCTGCCGTGTTGAGGGGTTTTTTAAAACTTCGGAAGTGCTGCGAAGCAGGGAGTGTCAGGAAAGCTCAATTTGAATTACTCGAACCATGTGGGCCCACTGAAAAAATTTACAGATTTGACAGAAAATGGCCATTTCTGATGCCGAGGTTCGGTTGGGTTTTCTGGCCTAGCAATTGCGAGTGAAGAGGTTTAAAATAGCGCGTGTGATAAAGAAAAGAACAATTATACACCCCAAAATGTGATGAACCAAATCTAGAGGCGGCTAAATCGCTAAAAATCAGTCTATGATTTGATTAAAGTTCTGTAAAGAGGAGCAAGAACTTTATGAACTAATTGAAAAAAACTTAACTGAAATAACTTTACACCTTTGCTTTTAGTGAAGATTTTTCGGAGCCTTCACTTGAAAACGTCGGATTCTTGCCAAAAATGCTATGAAACTACTGAAATAACTCTCAAAACAGACAACCAACTAACTCCCCAAAAATATACTAGGCATACACATTGAAAAACGACGCCACTCTTCCAGCAATTAAAAAAAAAATCCCTCCAATTATACAAAGTAATTTCTCAGGAGTTTCAATTGCACGGAGATCCAATCGTAAACTCCTGCTCTGCTCTGGAGACTGCCCCCATAATAAAAGAGTCCATTAAATACATGCGGAAATATTGTATAACTCGAAAAATGTCTGATTTTTTACTCGATTTTTTTGGACAAAAAAGGGTGAAAAAACTCTTCTAGCAGTGCGTTTTCCTTGGTTCATTGGCTTGAGGTGTCTGCTAAGGGTCCAAACTAAGGGAAGAATCGACTTGGAAGGGTGTGCTCCTCGTTTTTTTTTCTCAAAATCCGCATAATTCATAGGTTTGCTGATAAAGGTTTTTTTATTGTTTTAATTTATTTAAAATATGTTTTTGAAATGTCAGTCATTGAGCGAAAAAATCGCAATAAATGAAAATCGCGTCGTAGACACTCCACCAAAATTACATTAAAACCTTTCTATCAATATGACCTTAGTTTTTAGGAATATATAGTTTTTTCAAGCGGGTTGAGCAAAGTATTTTTTTTAAAGAGACATCACTCCGAAATTTAAATCTTTCGTAACGTTTTCTTCAATATTTTATGTCCAATATTTTCTCTGGAAAATGAATTATGGATAGATACGCAATGGCTCAGCAAACGAAAATCACAAAAAATGCACAGTATGGTACGGAGTTACATCCCAAATGTTAGGAATGTTAGGTCATATTTTGTAGAAGATGTTGATGGATATGCCATAACCATAACTGGTGAGCGATAATAGTATGATTCAATTTTTCACGGGGCCTGCTCTAGATGACAATCCAAAGATGTGGTTGCAACAAGATGGAGCCACCGCACACACCGTCCGATCGGATGGAACTTTTAAGAGATATTTTTGGCGTACAGATAATAAGAGTCTAGGTTAGTGGTGGTGAACCTATGACTCGCGGGTCAAACACTGACCCACGACGCCTTATTAAATGACCCACGCGTTGATTGTTACAAACTCTCTTTTGTATCAGAAGAGAACGGACAATCGAAAATATAAAAAAAATGAAAGTATAAATATTTAAGGTCCAATTGAAAAAAAAATTCCAATTAAACGTTGGCTAACTGATTTTCTTTCGGATCGCTGCAACTGTATAGAACAGTGATGGCGAACCTTTTGAGCTCGGTGTGTTAAAATTTTGAAAAATCGAATAATTTTCTCGGGGTGTCACACATCACAAAAGTAAAGACTGCTTATAATTTTTGTACTAATTAATTATAATTTTGTTAATCATTAATTATTAATAACGTAAGTAATAATATTATTATTAATACCCAACTCTGGCCGTTATGAAAGACAAATATTTGATAAATTCAAAAAACGAAATATAGCCTGAATATATAAATATTCAACCTGTTCGTAACTCTGCAAGCAAAATTAAGTCTTACTAATTTAAAGTTTTCAAATTCAATTTAGTTTTATTTTTCAAGTTAGTCCTGTGGGTAGAAATAAGGGATCTTAAACCAATGTTATTTCACTAAGTACTTAGTACTAGTAATAACGCAAATTTCTTTTGTATCATTCAATATCCGGCGTGGCACTAGCCAGGGAAGTAGTTGTTTCAATAAGTTATTTGTTTATAGTCTTAGTAAGACTTAATTTTGCTTGCAGAGTTACGAACAGGTTTAATATTTATTTATTCAGGCTATATTTCATTTTTTGAATTTATTTAATACTCTCTGCAACAAGTAAGGTTGTTTCTATTTTATTTTTTTACAAATATTTGAATTATGAAATTTTTTATCTTTGAAGATGCGTGTTACCAAAAATTATCTCGCTTGTCGGCAGTGACACGCGTATCATAGGTTCGCCATCACTGGTATAGAAGAACCCCAGGCTGCACCAGATTTTAAGGGTCGCTTGTTGCCAGTGGCGTGTACATTTCAAGGAAACGTAAACCTTTATAATTATATATAATTTATAAACCAATTAATTGGTGATATTGGAGGTTTATTAAACAAAAACCATGGGGATTGTAGCTTAGGTATAAGTTAATTTTGAGGGCGGTGGGTGGTCCCTATTTCACAATCGAAACCGTTAACAACATGTTATTGGAAATAATTTAACTTACAGAAAACATTTTTTAAAGAACATTTCTATGCATTCGTTATCGCTTTACACATATAAAACCCCCGTTGCATTTAACTCTTTGGATTGTGGGATAGTAGCCAACCACCACCCTTGTATTAACTACTAATAACCTTGTATAAGCTACAAAACCATGTTCATGTTATGAAATTTCTTTGTCAATTCATGTTGATGGATCATCAAACACAACGTTTGAAGCTTAGGTAAAAGTTAATTTGGAGGGTAGTCGGTGGTGGGTGGACCTTATTTCATAATCCAATTCATTAACTACATTACAGTTTTATTATAAATAATATAACTTACAGAAACAAATTTCTAAAGAACATCTTTATGCTTTCGTTATTGCTCGACACCTACGAAACCCTCGTTGATATTCAACTATTTGAATTGTAGGATAGTGCCCACACACCACCCTTTGTATCACCTTTACTTTAAGCTACAACACCATGTTTATGTTATGAAAGGACCCCGCACGATTTATATGGAAAATGGGTTTCGGTCAAATTTCACCAAACTTTGGAAAAACATTCCTCAGACCATCCCAAATAAAAGTCTCAATGGGCGCAAAGTCTGAAAACCCCTAGTTTAGGAGCCACGCAAGGTTGAAACAGCGTTTGCAGGCTATTTTTCAAATCGAATAACATCAAGATGTTCTGAGTTTGTTTATGTACTTGATATTGTTTTTTGTCAATATTATTGACTGAAAGATTGTGTCAAGATTGTATTTGTGTATAGTATTATCTGCTTTTTGAAGAAAATGTTTCAACGCTATTTCAGACAATAATATTGACAAAAGTACATGAAACACACTCAGGACATCTTGATGTTATTCGATTTAAAAAATGGATCTTTTAATTTGAAATAGCCTGCAAACGTTGTTTCAACCTTGCGTGGCTCCTAAACTAGGGGTTTCCAGACTTTGCGCCCATTGAGACTTTTGTATGGGATGATCTGAGGAATGTTTTCCCAAGGTTTGGTGAAATTTGACCGAAACCCATTTTCCATATAAATCGTGCGGGGTCCTTTCATAACATAAACATGGTGTTGTAGCTTAAAGTAAAGGTAATAACCGTCACTGATTACATTGATGTTGAAGAACTATATGATGATTTATTTCACTGCCGAGAAAACAAAATTTGCAAAGCCTGAATGATATGTACCAGTTCATAAAAAGTAACAACATTCATTACATTTTCTTTTCCTACCACCGAAATATTGTTAAGAATTTACTTAACTATGGCTGTAAGTAGAGCAACAGGAGATTTTTTCTGCTTTAAAACGAGTTAAAAATTATTTTAAAAGTCTGGCAAGGCTGAGGTCTTTTGCAATGCTTGCTATGGAAAAATATACGGATAAGTTGCGAAGATATTATCGATCAATTTAATGAAATGAAAATTTTATTTATTTTATAATTTTAAGCGACATTATTTTGAAGCAACGGATATAAATGAGACCCTAATTTAAGCTTTGTGAAAGGCCCGGTAGATGCATGCTAATCTGGCATTGCTTCGGCTGTATTAAATAAATGATCATTTTCTTCCTAAATATAATTGCGACCCCTCTTTTATTTTCCAGAGAGAGAGAAAACATTTGTATCAAAACATTAACATATCTTTATCCAATTTATCCAGATTGTATAAGGGTTCCCTGTTCCTAATCTCAATAGTTTTCTTGTATTCGGCGATTATCATATCAGGAATAATTATTATAATCTGAAAGATAATTGGATTCTACTTAAGAATACGTTACTAAATACAGGGTGTGCCATTTGAAAAAACGAAGTTATTCAACTTTATAAGTTGGGTTTTTCTACCGCATTTTTTTCTCACCCTGTATAATTTTTTGTATGAAATCATAGTTGTCTCTATAGTTCGAACCTTCAAGCAAATAATTAAAATGATTTTAATTGTTCAACGTCAATCCCTGGGGCAAAAATAAAATTTCACCCACACCTTGCATTTCAACACATCTTCAAATATTTCGAAAACGGCAAACAATAGGTATAGGGAGTATTAAAGTAACTCACCTTTATTTGCTCCATATAATTCAAAAATAACAAAAAATATAGGGTGTTCCATTTAAAAAAACATAAGTTTGGTCTGTAACTTTGTTATGAGACACCCTGTATACATTTAAATATTTTTATGGCGTGCAGCTCACTATTATACACAACTTTTGTATAAAACATTTTTCGAAATTTTGAAAAATAAGCACGTGATTGACCGTTCCCAGAGCTGTATGTATGTATAATTGATGATTAAATTTACTTCCGATTCAGTTAATTAAACGTGGAAAAAGATTTTTTTATAATACCGGGCCTTATTTATTTACTTTTGGGCTGTTTTAGTTATAACTGTATCCACATATATCATGTGTACCAACACATGTTGAATTTTATAACATAATTGATCTTTTGTTATTTCGAATGAATGTTATTGTTATGTATAATATAATTGTGCAATTGTAATCTATCATTGTTATATATTTATATTTTTGTAAGCAAAATTAATTTTTGTTCATTATTTTTTTAGTTTATTGTTTAATTAAATAAATATTAAATAAAATGTATAAACACATATTGCACTAATCAAGAATTATAAATTTAATTTAAATCTAACAAGAAATTAATAGGAAACAGGTTGACAAAGACGGTATAAAAAAGTGAATGTGGAACCAATTACTTCTTTCGTTTTTTATGTCAAATTTCTTTCCTACACAGATTCGAAACTGTAACCGAATTTTTTAAATCAAACCGCTATCTTATTGTAAAAAATACGAACATATATTTAAATCCGAACATAGTGCCTGTAAACAGTCAACGCTCTCCATTTGGCGGTAGATTTATTTTCACTTGCGCCAAAAAAACCAAGAGGAAATACTAAATCAAGGAGCAGTGCGTTGTTTTTTGTAAATATTTGAAATTCTTGTCTAGATATGCCGACGTTTATTTTTGTTGTAATTTTCAAAATATAAATTCAGCTCGACTATTTATAAACAAGCTCCAGATGTCTCCCAAATGAATGGTTGTAACATATATTTAACTAACAAATATGATTGCATATAATTTTACGGTTTATAATTATATACACATGTGGTTTTTATACGGTCGAAAGACCGCGAGGTCGATAGCTAGTCGGAAAAGGACATGTAAATACAACGTATATTTTTGGTAATTCTGAGAATACTTTACTTCCTCGCTAGGTCGATGCAATTAAATCGTTCCCGTACAGCTAAGACCATAGACCATGATCGAAATGGTTGCATTTTACGCGAAATAACTAGAACATCGTATCATATGTTATGCCTGAGGTGGCTGTTGTGATCAACGGATTTCCTAATTAAGACTAATTAGTATCAGCAAGTCGGCGATTAAAGTAAAACTTGTACGAATTGTGTTATGAGGGCGACGCGTTAATCCAGATTTTAAACAGTGAAACCGACAATACAATAAAACACAATAAATCAATTATATCGGACAACAATTCGTTTGTGTGCAAATAAAATAAACCTGAATTTAATATTGGCACTGTTTACTTTATTATTTAAAACAGGGTCAAATGTTTTATACGGCTTCCAAATTGAGTGCACTTGAACGTTGTATGCCATTAAACACAATATTAGGTGAAATAAACGTGTATAAGGTGTGAAACATGTATATGATGTATTTGCAACCGTATAATATACTTACTGTATTCAATGATACTTGGTTTGTTTCCTTCTATGCACAGTAGACTAGTACATCTCCGTACAGATACGTAATAATTATTATTTTAATATTATACGTTAATTCTTTTATTGAACTTTGGGAATATTTAGAGAAAAAATATATATCATTAAAATACGTCTACTATTTATGGTGGACCACTCTTAATAACATCGAAGATATCTAGAACTCCCCCATTTCAACGGCCCTTATTACCTGATTTTAAATGTAATAATTCTTGTATAAATACCAGTCCCTATTAATTTTGTGTAGATATCTCTTTGAGAATGATCAAAGGTAGAAACTAGTCGGAGAGACAAATAAAAACAGGGAAAGAAAACCAAATGTTTTAATTAATCAAAATCAAAAAATTTACGTTAAGTAGCCCGAAATTTTTCCGGCTAATATACTGAAAAATATTGCTAAGTGAAATATTCTGTTATTACTAATTTAAAATTTAGCAATTGTAAGGCTTGACGGAATACCTGTTAACTACCTAAAAAACTGTATTTTTTCCATTACACTACCAATTTTTATTTTATTTGAGTCATCACTTTCATAGAATGTATCTCCTGCTTCTGCAAGAAATGCTATACCACACCGTTGTGATAAAATACACACAATTCTGGCAAAAGAAATAATATTGCAGATTACAGCAGCATGAATTGAATCTATTATACCGAAGTTATTTCACATAAATATCACAAGCAACAACGACCGAACAATTTACACTAATTTATTTATAGTGCCCTTCAAAAACAACTAAGTAATGATTTTTTTTTAATCGACCAAGAAATCGAGAAAAATATAAACCCTCAAAAAATTATAAGTGCCCTTTGGCGCTACACACATTCGATTTTTAAACATAAACACCTTAAGCAACATGAATTAGGTAACTTTAAACTATTTAGTTGTAGATATCTTTGGAAATAACTAAGTAATTTATGTTTTAGTCGATCGTTGTCTACAGATACGAGAGTTTTAAAATTTCAATAATTTTTAAAGTGCCGTTTGGCGCTAGATACATTCGAGTTTTTACCACAAATATGTGAAACAGCATGTAATAAGCAATTTTAAATAATTTGTTTATAGTGCCCTTTGCAAATAGAGAAATTATACATTTTTTAATCGATCCATGTGCACAGATACGCGAGTTTTAAAATTTCAAAAAATTTTAAAGTGCTGTTTGGCGCTAGATACATTCGAGTTTTTACCATAAATGTGTGAAACAACATGTAATAAGCAATTTAAAATAATTTGTTAATAGTGCCCTTTGGAAATAGAGAAGTTATACATTTTTTGTTCACGAAAATGTTATAATGTGCGCATTATTTAATTCTAAGGGCAGCATTAATGGTGTACATTTAACATTCAATTTCTTAAACACGCACACGCATTTGCGTGGTTAATGTGGTTATTAAACACGCTAATTCGCGCTTTAATTCACAGAACGCGATTTATGATAATATTTTGTTTACCCTGTTTAACACTGATTTTTTTTTTCAATTATAATTGTAAGTATAACTTTAATTTCGATTTTAATTTTGATTTTGTTTTTGTTTTTTTTTATTTTGATTTTGATTTTAATTTTGATTTAAATTTTCGTGAACAAAGTATAGTGTAGAACTCGCATATAATGGCTATTAATCACTCAAACGATTTGCTCCACTCGCCTACGGCTCGTTCCGCAAACACTGTTCTCGTGATTAATAGCCATCATTATATGCTCGTTGTACAATATACTATTCATCGATCCCTGTGCACGGATACGCGAGTTTTGAAATTTCAAAAAATTTTAATGTGCTGTTTGGCGCTAGATCCGTTCGAGTTTTTACCATAAATGTGTGAAGCAACATGTAATAAGCAATTTAAAATAATTTGTTTATAGTGCCCTTGGGAAATAGAGAAATTATACATTTTTTAATCGATCCATGTGCACAGAGACGCGAGTTTTAAAATTTCAAAAAATGTTAAATTGCTGTTTGGCGCTAGATACATTCGAGTTTTTACCGTAAATATATCAAGCAACATGCTATAAGCAATTTAAAATAATTTGTTAATAGTGCCCTTTGGAATTTGAGAAGTTATACATTTTTTAATCGATCCATGTGCACAGATACGCGAGTTTTAAAATTTAAAAAAATTGTAATGTGCTGTTTGGCGCTAGACACATTCGAGTTTTTACCATAAATGTGTAAAGCAACATGTAATAAGCAATTTGAAATAATTTGTAAATAGTGCCCTTTGGAAATAGAGAAGTTATACATTTTTTAATCGATCCCTGTGCACGGACACGCGAGTTTTAAAATTTCAAAAAATTTTAATGTGCTGTTTGGCGCTAGACACATTCGAGTTTTTACCATCAATGTGTGAAGCAACATGTAATAAGCAATTTAAAATAATTTGTTTATAGTGCCCTTTGGAAATAGAGAAATTATACATTTTTTAATCGATCCATGTGCACAGATACGCGAGTTTTAAAATTTCAAAAACTGTTAAAGTGCTGTTTGGCGCTAGATACATTCGAGTTTTTACCGTAAATGTATCAAGCAACATGCTATAAGCAATTTAAAATAATTTGTTAATAGTGCCCTTTGGAATTTGAGAAGTTATACATTTTTTAATCGATCCATGTGCATGGATACGCGAGTTTTAATATTTCAAAAAATGTAAAGTGCTGTTTGTCGCTAGATACACTCGAATTTTTACCATAAATGTATTAAGCAATATATAATAAGCAATTTTAAATAATTTGTAAATAGTGCCCTTTGGAAATAGAGAAGTTATACATTTTTTAATCGATCCCTGTGCACGGACACGCGAGTTTTAAAATTTCAAAAAATTTTAATGTGCTGTTTGGCGCTAGATACATTCGAGTTTTTACCATAAATGTGTGAAGCAACATGTAATAAGCAATTTAAAATAATTGTATAATTGTTGAAAATAAAGGTTAATTTTAAGAATTCATTCCATCCCCAGTTTACACGAAAATTTCAAACGAATTATTTTTAATTATTAGTAGGATAACCCTTAATACGTTTGTACAGCCCTAACGGCTGTAATTAAAATTTCATTAAGATTGGTCATAATTCGGGTGATGGTTGTGGCGCCAAAATCCGTGGCTGGAAAGTTGTGGCTAACTTCTCGTCGGTTGCTGTTTTAATTCCCCATAAATGACGATTTAAAATTTTTAAAACAAATTAAGACGATTGTTTGTAGATTATTGCAAAATGATTTTTGACTGTTGTCAACTGAGGGGGCGATAATTATCTGTTTCTCAATATAGCAAAATGGAAAACAATGAGTTTCTCCAGGAAAATAATTGTCATACATTTTTGCTACGATATAAATAGTACAGATTGGAAGCAATTAAAAGTAACTAAAGACCTGGGCATAACCTTAGACAGAAAATTATGTTTGAAACGCCATATTTACTCAATAAACACCAAAGTACAATGGCGATAAAAATGATAAAGGTGTAAGACAAAGCGACACCCTCTCACGCAAACTATTTACGCTGACTAGAAAATATATTCGAACAACTTGAATGGACGGAAAAGGGAATATGCATCGAAGGACAAAACTCAATCATCTTAGATTCGAAACTACAAAAAAAAAACAAAAACAGCATTATTATTTAAGAATGTTAAAACAACGAAACGTGGAAGAGAGTAAATAATTAATTATATGAAGTATGGTGAACAAATAAAAATTAAGAAACTGGGCACAACTAAAAAAAATATTAAACAAAATTATCTAAAGAAAGATGTAATTGAAAAGAAAGCTTGGATGATGAATGAAATTCTCTTCTTGATTGAAGACAGAATATTGTCGAAAGCTTATACCACAAAATATAAAAATACTATTAAATTTATTAAAAAAATAACGAGAAGCAAAAGGAAAAGAAGAAAAGGAGAACTGTAATGAAATCGAGGCTTTCCAATAAGGTATAATAGCTTCAATGCACTAGGCAAATACGAGAAGTCATAGATAAAAACAAAAAATAAGCTAGTAAACTACTTCGGATACTCTAACACTTAATTATCTATCTATATATAATCTTAAAAATATGAAAATCCTTACAAAACTTTCTTACGAATGAAAAAGAAGTATTGTAAGTAATGATAAATAACACACACATCAAACAGAAAAGAAAGTGAAGGAATTAACTTAATATTGTAAGAATTAACACACCTTGTATATTTAATATTCAGTTTTAAAATATTAATCAATGCATTATTTATTGATAAATGTAGCTTGTGCCTCTCTCATCTTTTTAATCATTTCTCTATCTGTAAAAAAAAATGTGAAAACCAGAGATATATTCTAGAGAAACCAGTTGTAAGCTAAATGCAAAAATGACTAAACCAAAGTATTTCTTTGACCGAAATTTCTTAGCATGTGCTATTGTATTAATATGTATAAAAAATAATCCCTGCAGCGTTATTAAGACATTATGAAACTTATCTTAAAAAAACAGCTCTACAAGGTGTGAATTTATAAACAAAATTCTAAAACAGTGCGCGTATTATAGAGATATTTAAGTGCAAAATATTAAAAAAAAAGAAATAATAATTAAAATTTATATAATGACTTGTTGCACCCGCATTATATAAATTAAAGGCGAACAGTAGCCTCGTCTTTAGGGGCCTGAAGAAATACAACAAATAAGGATGATTGTGATAGTTGTTGAAAGTTCATGTTCACTTTGATAAATTCGTAAATAATACATGATAATACTCAAATAATTTATTGTGCAAAATCGCAACAATTGTTTCACCATAGTGTGGCTTCTTCAGGCGAAGAAATGATAATTTCGTGTATTATTTATGAATTTATCAAAGACAACAAATAAGTTTTTGCATCAAAGTAGTAAATAATAGCCAGATAAGAGTTTGAAGTATAAATCAAAGAAGTGACAGCATTTTACTTTTACGTTTATTTGAGACAAAATTATCTTTAATCAGAACAATAAAAACATTCGAGCTGTTGAAGATTTATTATTTATAAAAATCACAACAAATATGTCGCTAATACTGGGAAGTATACACGAATGACTAAATTTGTTGGCTGAATTGATTTAATTCGAACTCATTTGATGAAACAATTACTGAACGAATTAAAGTAGATTGATAAACAAAACATAAAGAAGTTGCCGTTATTTATCATTAATTATACTTAAACGTTGTAATATAATAATAAATAAATAGTAAAACATAACTTCTAAAATACATGGACAAAGGTGCATTGAAGCTAAATGTTTTGCGACATTTATCTTTTTATTGCCTCCATTTTGGTACGTCAGCATATCGTGTCAATAGCCAACAGGGTGCACAATACGCGGCATCAACTATGGATGGTGAATAGCAAAGCCTAACAGTTTGAATAGTAAGTCCTGATTTTTGAAGATTCGTTTTTGTTGAAACAGGGCCAATTTCATTGATAACTTTTGAAGTGAAAGGTGTTCTTTGGAATTTTTAAATTATAATATGATTCAGACATATTTGAAGAACTAGGAAAAAATGTTAATTTCGGTATTTTTAAGTTGCTGATTAGTTTTTCTTCGGTCATTTTCAGTTTACGTTTTTTGCCAGCTAAATTTTGTGGTATAATGTAACTCAAATTATTGTGACTGTACGATTGAATAAAAAACTATAACAATAAATATCATGAATGCTCTCCTGTTAAATTGATGATTTTTTTAGAAAGGGGGCCGTTTTGGATTTCGTGGGAGGGGGGGGGGGGACACGAAGTTCTGCCTCAATATATGAACATTTAACCTGTTCGCATCTCTGCAATAGTGGAAAAATTGCATTATTCTTTCTTAGGATATTTGTCCTTAATTAATAGAACCAGTATTTTAAACAAGAATTGTTCCTCCTCCACAATTACTTATTTAAGAATTGTTCTATTCCTGGGATACCTCAGAAATAAGATTTTTGAAAAAGTAAACACAAAATCAATATTGATATTAACTGTAGTTATTAACTTGATATTATTCATGCCAAAATTCGTAATGTTGTAGATTTTATTTCCAGCCTATTAATGTTATGAGTCCTTAAATACAGTGTGTTATAAATTCGATGCATTAGCAGTAAGCAAAGTTGCGCATTTTAATGCTGATTAATTTTTTAAAAATAAATTTAAAATATTTCGACTATCTCGGAAATATTCGACAAAAACCGACAAAGTTAATTTTGGTTTTTATTTTTTTACGAATCTATTACAAAATAAAACAAAAAAATGTTTGCCATAAGAGTTATTTGAAGTGTTTAAAAAAATGAAGTTAGTGACAAGTGCGACATATCATTAGTTTTGGGGGGTAAATAGCTACTCAAAAATGAAATAAAAAAATCTGTATTAAAAAAACAAACAATTGATTTGGGTATTTAAATAACGAAACTTCGTATCTGAAAAATTAAATTATTTTCTGGAAGAGTTTACAAAAGTGCTTTTGGTTTTTCAAAATAACTAGTAATAAAGCCGTAAAAAAATAAAATTCAAAATTGATTTTTTCGTTTTTTTTAATATCTCTGTAATTGGTCAAATATTTTAAATTTCTTAATAACAAATTAATTAGTATTAAAATGTGCAACTTTGTTTTAATTTAACCAACCCTCTATTTTTTTATAGTTACCGAGATCAGGGGCAGCTCGTTATGTAGAGCCAAGGAGCCATGGCACTACCTCTAATTTCAAACGAAACAAGATTTTTTTATTAATTCTAAAAACACTAATTAGTCATTTTAAATCTTAAAACGATACCAACGAAAGTTTCATGAGACGAGAAAAATGGCAATGCATTTATTTGAGAATATATCTCTTTAACAAATTAGCAGATTTGAAAAATTCTTCCAGAATTGTGTTTTGTGTTGTTATCTTGAAAACCAGTGATGGGGTATTTTGAGTTTTTTGGAGGTTTTAAAGATCAATGTATTTTGAGTAAATCTGAAAAGTTTCAAGTGTGTTACAGTTGTTTTTGTATTTTTTTTTCACTCCGAAGAGTGAAACTTGAAATCTTAACAACCAATGATGGGGTTTTTTGAGTTTTTTGGAGGATTGTTAAGATTAGTGTATTTTGAGTAAATTTGAAAAATTTCAAGTATGTTGCAGTTGTTTTCATAATTTCTTTTCACTCGTGCAAATTAAAAAATCTGAAGCGCTGTTCTCGGTCGGTTATCTTGAAAACCTGTGATGGAGTTTTTTGAGATTTTGGAAGATTATTAAGATTATTGTATTTTAAGTAAATTTAGAAAGTTTCAAGTATTTTACAGCTGTTTTTATATTTTTTTCGCGTCAACAAAAAATGATTATAATTTTTCATAAATTTACACGAAAAATCGCAAAGGCAAATGACGGAATGTATTTGAATTTTGTACAAAATCACTCAATCAAATTGTTTTCATATTTTTTTCGCGTCGACGAATTTGTTGCAATATTTTTCTAAATTTTATCTCCTTTCACATTGAAATATTTTAAAATTTAGAGGCAATGCATTTCTAATTTTTACGGAAATGTAGAATCGCATGTGTTGTTAGTTGTTTTGGAAAGTTTCAAGTCGATAGCAATTGTTTTTATATTTTTTTCGCGTCGACAAATTTATTGCATTTTTTTCTAAATTTTATCTGCTTTCACTTTGAAATATTCTAAAATTTAGAAAGAATGCATTTCTAATTTTTACGGATATGTAGAAGCACATATGTTGTCAGTTGTTTTAGAAAGTTTCAAGTCGATGGGAATTGTTTTTATATTTTTTTCGCGTCGACGAATTTATAGCAATTTTTTTCTAAATTTTATCTGCTTTTACATTGAAATATTCTAAAATTTAGAAACAATACATTTCTAATTTTTACGGAAATGTAGAATCACATGTGTTGTCAGTTGTTTTGGAAAGTTTCAAGTCGATGGCAATTGTTTTTTTCGCGTCGACGAATTTGTTGCATTTTTTTTAAATTTTATCTCCATTCACATTTAAATATTCTAAAATTTAGAAACAATGCATTTATATTTTTTACGGAAATGTAGAATCACATGTATTGTCAGTTGTAATTTAAATTTGGAGTGTGTTGCACTTGTTTTTATATTTTTTTTCATTCGGAAGAAATGAAACTTAAAATCTTAAAAACCAGTGATGGAGATTTTTGAGTTTTTTGGAAGATTATTGTATTTTAAGTAAATTTATTAAATTTCAAGTATTTTACAGCTGTTTTTATATATTTTTTCGCGTCAACAAAAAATGATTATAATTTTTCATAAATTTACACGAAAAATCGCAAAATCGACGGAATGTATTTGAATTTTCTACGAAATCACTCTTGAATTAATATTGAGTGATTTTGTGAAGTTTCGAGTGCATGGCAATTGTTTTTTTGTTTTTTTCGCGTCGACGAATTTATTGCAATTTTTTTCTAAATTTTATCTGCGTTCACATTGAAATATTCTAAAATTTAGAAACAATCCATTTCTAATTTTTACGGAAATGTAGAATCACATGTGTTGTCAGTTGTTTTGGAAAGTTTCAATTTGGTGGCAATTGTTTTTATATTGTTTTCGCGTCGACGAATTTATTGCAATTTTTTTCTAAATTTTATCTGCTTTCACATTGAAATATTCTAAAATTTAGAAACAATGCATTTCTAATTTTTACGGAAATGTAGAATCACATGTGTTGTCAGTTGTTTCGGAAAGTTTCAAGTCGATGGCAATTGTTTTTTTCGCGTCGACGAATTTGTTGCATTTTTTTTAAATTTCATCTCTATTCACATTTAAATATTCTAAAATTTAGAAACAATGCATTTCTATTTTTTACGGAAATGTAGAATCACATGTATTGTCAGTTGTAATTTACTGAATAATTTTGCAACAGTAATCGTTTTTGTTTTCTCAAAAAGAATATTATATGGGTCTACCATCAAAATGTTCCACGAGCTGCCACTGACCGAGATAGCAATGATTATGCATCTAATTTGTAACACCATGTATATAAGTTCGTGGATATTTTTAATGTTTTTCATCAAAATTTAGTAGTGGCAAAAATATATACCAGTGGTATTATTATTATTGTAGATATTTCGCGTCGCATTCTGATCCAAAAAGAGGCAGTCAGCTAAGGAGGAATTTCCGAATTTTAGTGACTAGTTTGCTGGAACCAGTGACTTATGGGTAAAATTCTGACGAAGAACATGGTAAAATTGTTTCAGATCTAAATTTTTTTTAAAATCGAAATAGCAATAAGTCCGAGGACGATTTAATTAGTTACCTAGTAATAAGGAGAGGCCGCAGGCCATTCGGTCTTTTGCAGTATCCACTCACGATATCTACCCAACGGATGTAGACTTGGTAATTCCTAAGGTTGGTTCGTTCCAGAGAAAGGGTGTTGGGACGCCCTTCCTGGTTAAGGCATCTGTATATTCATTGTCTTGTATTCCTTTATATCCTGGCAACCAAGCTGTGACCTTGATGTGTCATTTTGGATTTTATAGGTATGTCCGTAGATTCCAGCCTGTCACCCGTGTCCTTCTTTTTCTTCACAGATTATATTAGCTTTGAAGGGTTCGTTTTACGAGAATTTTAGAGGCATTGTATCTCCTCTCAGAGTTGGTTCTGATACCTCGGTTATTATCTTGGTATGATGCGAATAGTCAGGTTTCCCCAATATTCTTTGCATCTTAGCCTGTGGGCTTTCATTCTCGCCTCCCCCATTATGCACAATTCAAGAGTAGTGAGATTTAGTACGACTTCCATTGCTGCAGCAGATGAGGTTCGTTTCGCCCCCGTGATGGACTATAAGGCTATCCTCTGTACTCTAGAGAGTTGTTTACTAGGCTGTTTTTATTTTACTTTCGGCCGGCCACCACGAATAGTCGGATGACTAGAGTCATGGTATAAATTTAGAAAAAGAAAAAAGTAAGCTCTTGTAAGAAGTGTACAGGATAATCAATTTGTTTTGTGGGTAGAGCCGAGTCAAGCACTTATATTTTGTAAAAATAACTACTCAAAGATATTGTGAAAAATTGTCAAAAGTGAAAGACAAATAAATACTGAAGCTCAAAATGCTGTTTAGGTGCAAAGGTAAAATTGCAGGATTCTAAAAAAAAATATAGTTTATTTAGTCCTGCGAGTCACAAACAAATACTCTAATATAATTTTGGTTAAAGACCGGCAATTTTACAATATACAATTTTTTATCGGAATTGTATTCGACAATTTGTGATCAGTTCTAAAGAATTGTTCTTTATTTGTCGCGTTGTTTGCATTTCACAAAATTTTGTCAGTGTTAGTTAAGCTGAGACAAGCAGGAAAAATAGACTATAATAATAAATAATAAATAAATTGGAAACAACCTTACTTGTTGCAGAAAGCATTAAATAAATTCATTTCAGAGTTACGAACAGGTTGAATATTCATATATTCAGGCTATATTTCGTTTTATTGGTTTTATTGAATTTATAGTAATAAATAACTTGGATACTGATGCCATTATATGTGTAACTAAACGAGCAAAGATGGAATAAAGAGTCGTTTGCCTTACCCACTGGTATTGAGTGGCAATGGACAATGTGGATCAGATAGCTTGACTTGTACGAATTGGATAATAAGTTCACAAAAGAAAAGAACAATAAAAACATCAGTTTTTAGAATTCCTTGTTGAGTTTGCAGAGGAGTTCATTGCCGAAGTATCAAAACCCGCTACAGTTACACTAGATATCTAGAAACGAAATAAAAATCAGTATGATGAATGAACTTTCTAAAAGTATCTTTGCATCTTCTTGAAGATGATACTTGAAGGTGATCCCAATAAATAAAACAAATGACTCAATCCATTTCAGTTCGGGCAGGGGGTTACCTTCTAGTTTCCCATATTTTTGAATTCAGGAAAAAGTACGCAACCCATATTTTTTAATTTATAAATATGTCGCTTCGGGCGCCATTTTGCATTTGTGATTTTGGCAAAATTTAAATATACTCTATCTTTGGAATGGTTCAAGATATTTTGTTGTGTTTTTTTATTTAAAAGATTCTATATTTCTGATTAAAATGGTCTCCTTCATTTAGAATATGTGCAAGTTCCCTTGCTGTAGCCTGGTGAGTTTTTTTGATAAATCAATTTTATTAATTTTTTTAAAATGCTAATACC
Source organism: Ocypus olens (assembly GCA_910593695.2). Lineage (NCBI taxonomy): Eukaryota > Metazoa > Arthropoda > Insecta > Coleoptera > Staphylinidae > Ocypus > Ocypus olens. The sequence continues at coordinate 34,829,121 of OU343053.1, forward strand.
AAAAATTTTCATTTTTTAATGTTCATTAGTACCATAGAGTAATATATTCCCTGAAAAGAAAAACTTGCATTTTTAAGTTTAACAGGTTTTATAAACAAAATATTGCTATCGTTAAACCAGTTTCTGTTACCATATACTCACATATTATTGTCATGAAATCTAGATTTTGATTGATCTTATTTGACACTGTATTTAAATTCCTAATACAGATGAGTGACAAACCCAGCTTTTAAAACATATTAAAGCTTCCAAAATATATGTCCAAGTTCCAAAACATGTTACAGGTTCCATCGCCAATCACTTCTGTGCTTAGAACTGAAATGAACTAAAAATTGGTTCAATTGCATCAATATCTTCCTTTTTTTTCAATACAAATCCATTTTCACTCTGTCCAAAATAATTTCGGCCTTCAGTTATATTTTCTAATTAACATCAAATATTCTTATTGCATGTTGATCAGAAAATATAACTGGAGGCCAAAATTCTTTAAGAACGACCAATACGTGTTAAGTATGTTTTTAGTGACATCATCCTCAACACGATTCTTGTAATTATAGATATAGCCCTAGGTGTCCTCATTATGGTTAAACTTTCTGATGGAAATGGTAAATTATGTATTATATTATTCCAGCAAACAAATGCTTATTTATATTCGGTTGAGATGCATTATATTAATTATCACATTCACAAACAATGACATTTAAAAATTCCAGCGCAAAAAAATATGATTCACATTGGTTACCGAGGTGAGTCTTCGAAGAAAACCTGCCCCCATTACGAGGCAATAAATGCTTAAGAAGATGGTTAAAACGATTTGTTTCGCATGTTTATGCACAAAATATTTATAGAGTGTGTTAATTAAATATTCCAGTTTCATTTCGCAGAGATTTCATTATGCAGGCGCACATTCTAAAATCGCTGAGAAAATTCTTCATACTTAATGAAAAATATGTTTCAATTTCATCATTTAATAGATGGTGATTACGTTTAATGCGAGATTATTATAGATTGAAAGTGAAAAGAAGTGACGGTGATTGGAAATATTATGCGTGATTAAATGAGCTTTCGAAAAAATGAATTTCCTATAAGTATATCTTATTGAGGTTCTAACTAAACTATTAGAAGGGATTTGCATGCAAGGAATTTATATTCGATTGGAAGCTTTGATCAAAACATTATTATGTAAGCGCACATACGATTAAAGTTAAAAGTTTCTTTATGTTAATAGCATGATCGCAACATATTCAACAACTTCAGTTGAACAGTGGAAGTTCGTATCAGTTGTGAATACCTCTGCGATGAAATATAATATAAATCCGTTTCAGACACGCTTCCGCGTGAAAAATGTTTCACGATTGTCATTCCGATCCAAGTACCAGTAAGTAAATATTGTCCTTTCACCAATTATACATTTAGTTAAGTACATTTGAAATTAAAGCCGGTGACAGTACTTGAATTTCGTATTTCGGCCTAGTGTCGTGAGATGTCGCAAGTGTACGGTTAGCGCTGCTACGAGTAACTCACGGACCATGCCCGATACGTGAATTGTAGAATTGCATTGCATTTAATATCCATCTTGTTCTATTATGTTCTAATGGCATTAAATAAACATTTATATGTTAGTGTATTTGGCACCTTCTCTTTTATATGGGTCGGAAATAAGTTCACCGGTGACTAAACGATCAGCTGTTTTTAACGCGAACAATCTTATTGGTCTCGCTGTTTCCCTACTGAGATTTCCAACGAATTTTCCGAGAGTGATGTGACCAGGGATGTACCGTGAGATCAAAAAGTCGAAAATATTTGACAGCCCTAAAACATAACCTAACCAACAGAAGTTCAGTGGCGTCACTAAGAATGGGAATTTAAGCATGGAAAATCCTGAAATTTAAATAAAACAGGTAGATTATGAATCTTAAATGTATTATTAATAGTGATGAATAACTGCTAATGTTTAAAATAGGCAGAATCGGCAGATAAAAATAAACAAAATTATTTTTAAAGCAAGTAGCCTTAAAAGAATCATAAGACGTCAAAACTAACAAAATGTACACTGCACTGCATCAGAGATTTTCAGGTAGCTAATATAACTTTACTTGAATTACTATAGGGATTTTCAGAAAATGTGTTGCCAACTATTTTCGACTTTCTGATCTCACTGTACAAGTATGTTACAAAGCATTCATCTCAGTGCATGGTATCACTCTTTAGAGAGTGTCAGAGAGGCATTGGTATTCACTGGATCTCCTTCTGTCGACGAAAGGGGCAAAAAGCCAGAAATTTCATTAAAAACCTCAAGGGGCGCAAGTCTTATTATTCTCTCAAAGATACACACAAGACCAGAAGATCTAAATGTGTTAAAGTTACACAAAATGTACATGGATAAAAATGGAACAAATGTCTATGAGTTCATCAGAACAATTTTTCTCAGGAATTTAAAATTGATTTTGTTATCCAAGAAAAGACACATGCCATTGACTCTTTGGACGCCAGCATTGCTATTATAAAAAGTAAAATTACATCTGATGATCAAAAAGTTGAACTGAAGAAAAATGAAATTGCGTGTAACAAAAAGTCAGTGGTTTTACGAGCTTAAGGGTAAGTATCCTAAGAAAGTCAGAAAGCTCAGTACGTACAATGGAGGTTGTTGTTATGGATTTTCAAAAAAACTTAATATTACCACGAATGACGTGTATTATAGGCATCAATTTCATCGGTTTGAACATTTTGTCAAGTTCGAAATAGTACATTGCGATATAAGTGCGGTTTAATTAGGGATGCGGCAATAAAATGAAGTGCGCCATGTGTGGCTTGCCAGACTGAATGCTGCAAATTAACATTTTCAGCGTTTGTTTTCGATGTTGACATTTTGATACAACCGTAGGAAAAAAAGAACCTTTATTGGCATATACTACATTCTCCATTTTACCACTTCCTCTACCTTCTCTTCTCTTTGTCCCACCCCAATCTTGCCAGAGTCTTCACCCCGGCTCCGTCTTCTCCAATCCATTCATTCACTCTTTTTTCCCCTCCCACCCATTCCTCATACACTCCCTCGCACTCCTCTGCCAAATGCCTTCATGTATCCCGCCCCCATTCACACATTACACATTTCCCATACTCTACACCGGGCATGTCAAACACGCGGCCCGCTACAAGTTGTCTGCGGCCCGGCAAGGTTGATATCAAATATTTAAAAAACAAATTAAATACAAGGTAAAAATAATTATTTTTTGTTTGGTTTCAATTGTAGTTTTTTGGTAATACGGCCCGCGGCTTGTGTGTAATACTTGATGTGGCCCTTGGTAGTAAACGAGTTTGACATGCCTGCTCTACACCCATCCATCTTTTCCTCCCTCTCTCTCTCCAGATCCACACCTGGCTCTTGCCAGCGTCACCATTTCCTCCCTACTCAACTCCCTCTCACTCAAATACCTCGGCAGCCTCCCATGCACCTGCCACATCTCATACATATCATTATATTCTGTGAGATATTTGTACATTCTGTATATATAGTTATATTTCGATGTAGTATAAATCGCGCGAACGCGGAACAATAGGATGTTTTTTGTTTCTTTTTATAATGGAACATCTGCGAATAAAGAAATCAGTTTGAGTTGAGCCGTAGAACTGTTCGCATTTAAATAACCTTCTTTCCTTAATTAAACCAAAAACATTACAACTGGCGACGAGGATAATTAGTAATCATGTCGATCGGGCAAATTAAAGAATTTGATCTGGGTAGTAAAAAGTGGTCCACGTACATTGCACGCGTTAATCAGTATTTTATCGCGAATAAAATCGTCGATGAGAATAAAGTGCCGATTTTATTAAGTGCAGTTGGTGATAGTATGTACGAGCTAATGACTGATTTGTGTAATCCGATTCTACCGGAAGATAAATCTTATGAAGAGCTAGTGAAAATGGTCGAAAAACACGTGGAACCGGAACCATCCATTATTGCCGAACGTTACAAGTTTCGTCAAAGAATACAAGAATCCGGCGAAAAAGTATGCGATTATGCAGCGGCATTAAAAAGATTATCCAGAACATGTAAATTTAAAACAAATTTGGATGAAAATTTACGAGACCAAATGGTTTTCGGATTAAGAAGTGATGAAATTAAGCAGCGTCTATTCACGTTGGGGGACATTTCCTTTGCAAAAGTATACGAAGAGGCAGTTAACCAAGAGGCGGCAGTTCGTGATGCACACCTGGTAGCTGGAAAATTACAGGAAACTGGATGTTCGGCACTCAATCTCATAAGGAGGGAAAACGGAGAGCAGAAACAGCATGGACAAGATGGCGGACATGGATTTCCGGCGAGAACTGGCAACAATGTCAACAAGCATCGCGTTGGCGCACGCTCCAATCCTCAGAAGAAGGACAATGGCGGACATCACAACAAAGTAAGTGAGGTAAAGTGCAAAAGTTGTGGATTAGTGAACCATCAATCATCAGAATGTTATTTTAGAAATGCAGTTTGTCATAAGTGTAAAAAAGTGGGACATATTAGTAAAATTTGTAGACAATTTACAAAGAAAAACTTTTATGTAACAGAAAATAATATATCGAAAAATGACACTGATTCTGATATTGAGTTTTTTAAAATAAATTCATCATCCCATGATACTTTTAAAATGAATATTATGGTTTCTAATAAAATGTTAAAAATGGAAATCGACACTGGAAGTGCAATTAGCGTCATTTCAGATAATACATACAGATTATTATTTTCTGAGTACAAATTAAAGTTAACTCCTTTATCATTAAAAACGTATGATGGCAAAAGTATAATTTGTCGCGGATATTTTGATGTGAGCGTAATATTTAAAAATAATAAATGTGTACTACCATTATATGTAATACCAAATGGTGGTCCTCCCCTCATTGGCAGAGCTTGGTTACGTAAGTTAAATATTTGCACTGAATTAAATTGTTTTAATATAAATATAAATGAACAACAAGTTAAAGACATAGTTTTTGAAAAATTTCCAAATGTTTTTAAGTCCGGTGTGGGCAAATTCAATGGCAGCGATCTCAAGTTATATACTAAGGATAACGCGATTCCAGTTTTTTGTAAAGCAAGATCATTACCATTTGCAATTAAAAATAAAGTAGAACAAGAATTGGAAAATTTAGTAAAAAGCGATATCATTCAACCAGTAGAATATAGTGAATGGGCAACACCGATTGTACCGGTTATAAAAAAAGATGGCTCAGTACGAATTTGTGGGGATTATAAAATTACTGTAAATCCAGCATTAAAAATTCAAAAATATCCTCTTCCTCGCATTGAAGAACTTTTCGTGTCACTGAAAGGTGGTAAATACTATAGCAAGATAGATCTTTCTTAGGCCTATGCACAATTTTGTTTAGATGAACAATCACAAAACTTAGTAACGATAAATACTCACAAGGGTCTTTTTAAATTCAAACGTTTACCCTACGGAATTGCGTCATCTCCGGGATTATTTCAAAAATCAATTGATATGTTATTTTCTAAAATAGGGGGGGTGGCAGTCTTTTTAGACGATATTCTAATAACTGGCAAAAATAAAACCGAACACAATAATCGTCTATTTCAAGTTTTAAATAAATTAGAAAAATGTGGATTACGTGTTAAATTAAATAAATGTAGATTTTTACAAACTGAAATTTCATATTTAGGGTATGTAATTAGTGAGAAGGGCCTAAGTACATGTCCTGAAAAAATTGCAGCAATTCTTAAAGCTGAAACACCTATATCAGTAACTACATTAAAAGGTTTTCTTGGGCTTGTAAATTATTATGCTAAATTTGTTCCAAATATTAGCGCAAAATTACACGCATTATATAAATTACTACAAAAGGGTGTTGTTTGGCACTGGGGCCAAGACCAACAAGAAACATTTGAATTAATTAAGAAAGAATTAACATCACCAAAGGTCTTAGCTCATTATAATTCAAATTTACCTGTAATTTTGGCCTGTGATGCAAGTGCATATGGTATTGGGTGTGTGATTTCTCACAAATTTCCAAACGGAGATATTAAACCAATTGCATTTGCATCTCGCACCTTAAATTCAGCGGAACAAAAATATTCACAAATCGATAAAGAGGCTCTTAGTATAATATTTGGTGTTAAAAGATTTAACCAATACCTGTTTGGTCAGAAATTTATTTTATTAACCGACCATAAACCTCTTTTATCGATATTCGGTGAAAAGAAAGGGATTCCGCAGATGGCCGCAAGTCGATTACAAAGATGGGCAATTATCTTAGCTAGTTATCAATATGAAATTCAATATATTCGTTCGGAAAAACACGGAAATGCGGATAGTTTATCTCGTTGGCCGGTAAATGAAACAGGTAATAGAAGTAAGGACATTGAAATTAAGTATAACAAATGTGAGGATTTGCCGATAAATTATAAAAAAGTTGCAATTGAAACCCGTAGAGATAAAACCTTAGGAAAAATAATTAAATTTGTACTACAGGGTTGGCCTGAAAAATGTACAAATGAAGATTTAAAACCATATTTTTTGAGAAAAGATGAGCTACATATAGAAGCAAATTGTTTACTGTGGGGATATAGAATAGTAATTCCTAGAAAATTACAAATAAATGTACTAGGTGAAATTCACAAACCTCATTTTGGAATAAATAAAAGTAAATCATTGGCCAGATCATATGTGTATTGGCCAGGAATAGATTCCGACATTGAAAAGATTTGTAAGAATTGTTTAGTATGTCAAACAATTAATACAAATCCCAGTAAGGTGTCAGTACGTCCTTGGCCACGACCAAAACTTCCCTGGTCGCGAATACATATAGATTTTTTTGGTCCTATTTATGGAAAAAAATACTTTTTGATAACAGATGCTAACTCTAAATGGGTCGAAATTTTTAAGATGAGTAATACAGATGCCAAGGCAACTATAACCTGTTTAAGAACTGTTTTTGCTAGGTTTGGTTTACCACATTGTTTAGTAAGTGACAATGGCCCTCCATTCACTTCATCTAAATTTGAATTGTTTTTAAAAAATAATGCAGTACGCCATATATTTTCGCCTCCATATCATCCAGCTAGCAATGGTGCTGCGGAAAATATGGTTAAAACTGCAAAAATATTTTTAAAAAAGGCACATTATGAAAAAAATGATCTTGATGTGGCGTTGCAGTTATTTTTATTCCATTACCGCAATACACCACATTCGTTAACCGGAGTAAGCCCTGCTAAATTGCTAATTGGTAGAAACTTGAGATCGCGCTTGACCTTGCTAACACCGAACATAGACGAAGAAATTGAAATTAAAAATGATCAAAATTACAATAATTTTCAAGAAAAAGATTTAAAAGACGGCGATTCAGTGTTATTTAAAGATTATAAAGATCCAATACGGCCAATTTGGCAAAGAGGAGAGGTAACGAACAAAACTGGTAATGTAACTTTTGATGTTAAAGTAGATGGCGAAAAAGTAGTGAAACGTCATGCTAATCAGCTAAGACGTTCATTACCAGCAAATTTTAAAACAGATAATGTTTTGGAAGTTCAGGCTGAAACAATTAGTGAACCTGTAATAGAAGACAATCCAGTAGTAAATGAATTACCAACTGAGCCTGTAGTTTCAAAACACCCATACAATTTAAGATCTAGAAATGTATCGAAGTAAAAAAAAAAATGTATTATTTATTTAGATTATGTTTTGTTAAATTGTTTTAAAATTAAGGAGAAGGGTGTGAGATATTTGTACATTCTGTATATATAGTTATATTTCGATGTAGTATAAATCGCGCGAACGCGGAACAATAGGATGTTTTTTGTTTCTTTTTATAATGGAACATCTGCGAATAAAGAAATCAGTTTGAGTTGAGCCGTAGAACTGTTCGCATTTAAATAACCTTCTTTCCTTAATTAAACCAAAAACATTACATATTCTACAACCGTAGGAAAGGAATGTTGTTTACTAATGATGAAAAAGGGTAGAGGAAGTCTGTTATATGTTAAACCATTTTTATTATTAACCGGAAAAGGACCTGTCGGATAGAACAAAAACTTTACCGTGTTTCGGTTACTCTATTTTAAATGATTTGAAAAATAAACCGTTATTTTTCCTCTACAGGGGCACTCGTAACTTGTATACGACCATGACATGAGCTATATCAATCAGAAAGCAAATAAAGACACTCCAGAAGAATGGCGTGATGCTTTGCGAGTCAGCAGATAAAAGCCATCACCACTTGAAATAATAGACTGCAGAGAAATCTTGGAGTTTAGCAACTGGAGAGCACATCTAGCTTCTCTGTATCAAGCTAAATGTCCTGTACGAATGCTTCAGTTGAACTACAGGATCCTTTATTATTATTTCAGAAGGAAACGCACTCTGGACACTACGCTTCCGTTCCGATTCGGAAGAAGCCTACAAAAAATAAGAGGACAAGAAAGTGCAGACTATACTGTTGGCAGCTTTACCTGCAGGCATACCAATTAACACTTTCGCTGCGTATGACGCCTTTTGGCGTCAGTTGCATATCTAGCACAGTGCGCATGACGCCGAATGGCGTTCTGTCCCTATTTGTTCTACATTCGTCAGTATTGTCTCCGCATTAGACAGAAGTGCACGTGCTTTTGTCCGCATATTCAAAAGTGTACAGGCAAACTATAAATTCTGTGGTTTGCGGATTTTTTTTATTTTTGGTGTATATTTTGTGCATTTGAAAATGAGTATTTCTGAGGATGCAATTCCTGGCCCCTCGGGCACAAAAAACGTAAATCTAGTGTGAGATGTCTACAAAAACTTACGGTAGACGAAATGCTACATTATTTGTACAATTCAGAGAGTGATGAAGAGTATGAGGAGCAAGAAATTTCAGAGAGTGAAGACGACGACGATGAGTGTAAATGACAATATTTTGTAATAGTTTGGCAGTAGCGTTTACATTGTTTATTTGCTGTAGATGTTACCCCGATTGATGCTGTCGTTGCCGAATCAGAAGCACCCATAAAAACTTGGCAAGATGAGGCTACAGGTATGAGGCAGTTTGATTTTACAAAGACGAATGAAATGCTGGTGGACCTTCCTCAAAATCCGGATCCATATGAATATTTTAGACTTATTGTTGATGATGATATATTAAAAACTGTAATAGAAGAAATTGATGCGTATGCAGTTGAAATATTTTTAGAAAAATGTCTGAAAGATCTAGAATTAGTGCATGGAAAGATGTGTCGCAAGATTAATTGCTGACATTCCTAGGTTTGGTCTTTCATATGGACTCGACAAAGTTCAAGACTATTGGAAAACTAGTAGGTTATTCAATTTGAACTGTTTTTCTGATCAGATGAGTCGAGATCGATTTTTAGTTATTTTGAGGTGCTTGCATTTTGCGCAAAATCCTAAGCCAGATGAACCTGTACCAGTTGATCGTCTATATAAGATACGACTACTGATAAAATATTTTAATGAAAAAATGCGTTTGATCCAGGTCAAAATTTGGCTCTTTGCGAGTCTATGGTACTGTGGAGGGGTAGACTTGTTTTCAAGCAATATATCCAGAACAAAAGACATAAGTATGGCTTGAAATTGTACATGCTAACCGAACCAGATGGATTAGTACTTAATTTTGCTGTTTATACTGGTCAAATGGATGAAATGGGAGGCAAAGGTCATGCCCAAAAAGTTGTCATGCATCTGATGCAAAATTATTTAAATCATGGACACTCATTATTCATGGACAACTACTACAACAGCTATGGTTGAGCAGAAACTTTAATATTAAATCAAACATACTGCACAGGAACCTTGCGCGCCGATAGAAGAGATCTACCGAAAGATGTGACTGGCGCAAAATTTAAAAAAAAGGTGAATCTAAAGCTAAATATTCTAACGGTATAATGGTTGGAAAATGGAGAGACAAGAGAGATGTCTCATACATTTCAACAGAGTTCAGAAATGAGATGGTTGAAATTGTAAACAGAAGAAACGTAGCAAAAAAAAAAACAATTGCCGAATATAATAAATATATGGGTGGTGTAGATAGCCAAGACCAAATGATGTCCTATTATCCTGCACTCCGCAAGACAATGTTTTGGTACATGAAGCTAGGAATTCACATTTTTCAACTTCTTCATTACAATTCGTACGTTTTTTATTGCAAATACTCGGGAAAAAAATTCTTTCTATGATTTTCGTTTGGAAGTTATAGCAAAATTATTGCCAGAAAAATCAGAATCTACGCAGAAAGTTTCCAAACATATTCCAACAAAAATTCAGAGTAATCGGAATGCAAATCGAACATCAAGAAAACGATGCCGACAGTGTTTGAAAAATAAAATAAGAAAAGATACGATGTGGGAATATATGGCTTGTCCCGAAAAACCTGGTTTGTGCGCAGATCCGTGTTTTACGTTGTATTACGCAAAAATGTAGTGTAGTTTTTTTTTAATAAAATATTCCTATTTGGTGTTTTTTCTAATATTTATAATTTATTTAGGCCCTAAATTCTTTTAATTTTAGCTGACGCCAAGTGGCGTCATCCGCATATTTAAAAAAATTATCAAAATGTGCGGATGACGCCTTTCGGCATCTTGTCATTTTTTTTAAATGTGACAGTTTTATTATTTTTTATAATAAATCAAAACCTTTATTAGAATTTAAAATTTTATTTTTCAAAATTTTAATTCAAAAGTTATACCGCACACGCTAACAATCAGCCAGTGCGTATGCGCAGCGAAAGTGTTAAGGTTTCTTGAATAACTTTCTCACTTATCACTTGATGAAACATTTTGAAAATAGTAAAAGATAAATCAAAAATTAACATTTGGTTTGTTTCACAAATTTGTTGTTTATTTACTCGACTAGCTTCGCTTGTTATGGCATTTTCAAGAGTTTTTTTTTAATGCTATAACCAGCGAAACTAGTAGAGTAAATAAACAACAAATTTGTGAAACAAACTAAGTGTTCATTTTTAATTTACCAAATAAGGCGAGAATTTTGGAAACATTCTCCGGAAATTTAGTATAGTGACGTAACTCGAGAACTTTAGATATGAGAAATGAACTTAATGCATCCTTAATGGAAATGCAAAATATTCAATCTCTTATAAAACTGAATCAATATAAAGTACTAAAAAATAATTTAATATTTTTGAAAGAACTGGAGAGATAACCAGAAATTTAGGTTGCCTATATAATTTACTCCTCTACATAAAACCAACCAAGTACTGAATGTATTGAATGTGAGAGGATATTTTCCGTATCAGGAAATTTTGCTACTAAATTAAGAAATATACTTTCAGATGGAAATTCTCACATATCTAAAAGCATATTTTTTAAATTAAAATTTCCTATTTGATATATAGTTATTTTTTATAATTACTTTTATTTTTGTTAAGAATATACGAGTTTATTTTTGTATTTTGTGCAATGTAAAATATAATACAGAATAAATTAATTGGTTCTAAAATAATGTATTTTATTTCTATTCATTTTGTACATTTGTTTTTATTTCTCGAGTCCCGAGAATTCCCGGGAATCAAAAAGCGGCAAAGCACAAGGACTTTCTTCACCTTACACAGTTCTTCAAAAATCGGTAGATATGCCAGATGATCCTGAGGACATCATCGATTAATCGCTTTTTGATGCCGGAGAAGATTGGTCAACGTCATTTACTTTTTGAGAATATTTTTTTAATTTTTACTTTCTCCGTTACGAAGTACGAGAAAGTATTGTGATCGTGATTTTTTTTTTAAAAAAATTTTTTACGGAAATATCCGTTTTGGGGTCCCTAGATGCCATTTCAACAATTTCTGGAAAAAAAAAATTGTGTCTACTGTGTGTCTGTGTGTGTGTGTGTGTGTGTGTGTGTGTGTGTGTGTGTATGTGTGTCTGTCTGTGCGTGCTGTATCTCAAAAACTAATAAAGCAATTGATATGAAACTTTGAACATCCGTCTCATTTGATAATCTGAAGAACTGAAAAGCTTTTGGTAAAATTTCGTACACCGGAAGTGGTCGTTTACCTTAACTGTTTTTTGTTTTTTGCCAATATTTTCTTAAATATGAAAAATATCACAAAAACATTTAAACAAACTTTGAAGACAACAAAGTAATGAACATCTTTTGCTAGAAAATATTTTTCATAAAATCAGTTTTATTCGAAAAAGAAATTTATTATTATTTTTTTAATTTTTGGTTTATAATTATAAAACGATAACAGTTACAGCAAATTTATGTTGGTGGTAATTGTAGAGAATGCTAAAATGAACAACTTATAAAGAATAAGTTTTTTTTCGAAATCTCTTTAGTTTTTGAGTAAATTGAGTTTTTAAATTTGAAGTATAATTTTTCCATCTTTCATAATTTTGAAGTTTTAAACGTCAGTTTCATGCGAGTCTACAAAACGCTCGATGTATATTTAAAATATAATTTAAATTTAGAATAAACCATGAAAGCGTAAATATAAATGATCCATCAAGTCGGAGAAAGTAACATGATGGCCATATCACCATTTTTTTTCTCTACATAACAGTCTGTCTGTGTGCGAGGTATCTCAAAAACTAATACAGAAATGACCATGAACTTGAACGTAAGTGTTATTTGAGAATCCGAAAAACTAAAAAGCTTTTGATAAAATTCCGTGTTTCCGAATATTTACCTTAACAGTTTTTTGTTTTTTTAGCCTTTTTGGGACTTCAGGACAAAGTTTTCAGAACATTTTTAAAACACCTTTCTTCGAGGATTCTTTTTCAGGACATTTTAAGAAATTTTTTTCAAGACTTATTTTTTAGGACTTTATTTTCAGGATTTCTTTTAAAAAAATTAAATTAACAGGATTTTTTTTCAGGAATTTTTTCTCGGGACGTTAGCGGGACTTTCTTAAGAGCTCTTCGTTGAGGACTTATTTTCGGGATGTTTTTCAGGAAAAAAAATTCAGAATTTTCCTCATAACATTTTTTTCTTTTCATAACCTGTTTTTGACCTTATTAAGGACTTTTTCAGATATTTTTAGCATTTCTTTAAAGACTATTTTCTAAACTTTTTATTTCAGGAATTTTGCTAAGAACTTATTTAGACCTTTTTGCAGGACTCTTTGGGATTTCTTTTTCAGGAAAATTTCTTCAGATCCTTTTAAGAACCATTTTAAAGACTTTTTGCAATGCTTTCTTTGTAGATTTTTTTTTCTTTATTTTTTAAAGATGTTATTTTCAGGGCAATTTTTAGAGACTGTTTTTACAGGACAATTTTTTTATGATATTTCATCAGGGCTCTTTTTCTGAACTTTATTCAGGATTTATTTTAGGACTTTTTTTTAGGATTTTTTAGGACTCTTTTTCGGGACATTTATTTCTGGTATTTTGTATGAAGACTATTTTTCAAGACTTTTTCAGGAGTTTTTTTCACGGCTTTTGTCAGGACTCTTTTTCAATACTTTATTTCCAGGACTGTTCCTCCAGGGACTTTTTCGAGACTTTCTTAAGTACCTCTTGTTCGGGACTTCTTTTTAAGATTATTTCCAGAATTTTCTTCATAACAGTTTTCCAGTATTATTTTTTCGGGAATTTTTTTCATGCCTTCTTTACAGGACTTTTTCAGTACCATAATTCAGGACATTTCTTATGAGATTGATTTTCAGGATTCTTGTTCCGGACTTTTTTTCAAGACTCTTTTTGGGATTTCTTCAGAACTTTTTCAGGTTTTTTTTCAGAAATGTTTTCTTAGGGTTCTTTTACGATGTTATTTTTATAACTCTTTTTCAAAACTGTTAATTCAGGACATTTTTTCTGGATATTTTACCAGGACTCATTTTTGGGACTTTTTCAAGGACTTTGGCACGACTTATTTTAGGACTATCCTTCGGAACTTTTTTCGGATTTTTTTCTTTTAGGATTTTTTAAACGTTATTTATTTCTGGTGTTTTATACGAAGATTTAATTTGTCAGGAATATTTTTGCAGTACTTTTTGTACGACTGTTTTTCACAACTTTTTAACAGGACTCTTTATTCAAGACTTTATTTCCAAAACTGTTTCTCCGGGACTTTTTTCAGGACATTTTTTTGTCAGATTTTTTTTTAGGACATTCTTTCAGGACTTTATTTCTGTTTTTTTTGAAGGATTTGTTTTTTAAGACATTTTTTGTCAGGACTCTTTTTTTCAGGACTTTTTATCAGGACTTTTTTCGACTTTCTTATTTAGGGCTTTTATTCGGTTTTTTAGGAATCTTTTTAATCAGGACTATTTTTAGAAATCCATTTCGAGATTTTCTTGTTCAGGACTTTTATGAAATTTTTTAAGGACTTTTTAATCGGGACTATTTCTATAAATCTTTTTCAGGACTTTTTTAGCATTTTTTTTTTAGTTTTTCAGTAAACTTACGGTTAAGATGTTTAGAATTTGTAACATAATTTGTCATGTTTACCTTTCATAATTTTGAAGTTTCAAACGTTATTACCATTCGATCATATGACACGCTCGATTCAAAATATGATTTAAAATGAATGAATCTATAAATATAAATAACTATTAAACCATCAAATAGGAGAAAGTAACATGATGGCCACATCACCATTTTTTATTTTCTTAATTAAAACTATTTTTTCTGTTCCCTTTTTTGACACATAAATAAGGTATATTGCTTATTTTTATTATTTAATTTTTTCAAAAAAATTCTCGATTCTTCGATATTAATGAAAACTTTAAAATGCGTTTTTCTCAAAATGAATTTAGGATGACGTTATTTCCCTGGATCCTTCAACTGCTTCGAATGACTTCGAACTGATTAGACAATTTTGTTAAGCAGCCGGGCTAGATAAAATCCACACATTTTCCATCGAATTCCACAGAATGGTCTGAAAAGGTGAATGTTTATGCGATAATTTTAGCTAACCGTACACTTACTTATGAAATGCACCACCCAGAAATAATAATACGACTGATGCAAAACAAGATGAAAACAATTGTTTATTCGTTGGTACAAAATGATTAAACTCTCAATAAAAAAGTTGAGCCATTGAGGTTTTTCCGTCATGGATATCTTAAAATTCCTCAACTTTTTATATGGGAATTGAAGAATATTTACTTAGAATTTATTAGCTGTTTTGTCATGATGCTGTCACATTGACAATTTATAATGCCCAGAGTAAGAATTTTTCCCAAATTTCGGAGTTTGATAGGGATCGAATTATCGGCATGAAAGAAGCAGGTTTATCGTTCCGCGAAATTGGTAGAAGAATTAACCGAGACCATACAACTGTGGCGAGAATATGGTCTTCCTGGTCAGAAGAAGGTATACCTCGATATCGTCGGCTGGAAGACCTACCCGACGTAGTAACGTCCGTGAAGATCGGCTTCTGAGACGAATGGCCACAAAGAACCGATTTCAAACAACTAGGTCTGTTGCCATAACTTGGGTAAGAGCTATAAATCGCCAGATTTCAATGGCGACCATTTATCGACGAATTGCGTCCTTTGTCTTCCATTCTTACCGTTCGCTTAGACATCTTGAACTAAACCCACCTCAGAAAGCTGCTCGTCTGGCTTGGTGTCAAGAGCGGCAGGGTTGGGTTGAAGAATGGAACAACATCGCTTTTAGCGATGAATCCAGGTTTTGTTTATTGAAGAATGATGGACGTAGAAGGGTGCATCGTTATCGAGGAGAACGAAGAAATTTAGAGTTTGTTGAAAGACGCCATACAGCTTTTAACACCGGGTGTCATGGTGTGGGGTGCAATTAGTTTGGGACGAAAATCACCTTTGATGTTCATTCCAGGTACATTAAACGCTCGTTGATACATTAATAATGTCTTGGATCACGTCGCGGTGCCATTTATGCAGACGCTACCTAATGGGATTTTCCAGCAAGATAACGCTAGACCCCACACGGCAAACATTACAAGGGTGTTCTTAAAAGAAGCGGAGTTACAAATGTTGCCTTGGCCAGCAAGGTCTCAGGATTTAAGCCCCATCGAGCATGGCTGGAACATAATGGGTAAAAGAGTTCGCAACATGCCCAGACCTCCTCACAACTTAGAAGATCTGAGACTTCAGTTACAAGTTGCTTGGAATGAGATGCCTCAAGAGGATTTGATTCTAAGTATGCCTAGAAGGGTAAATTCTTGCATTGCTGTGCAAGGCGATGTAACTCATTATTTTTTTTTTCTGTTAATTAAAGTTTTTTTCTTCTCATACTTTAATCATTTTGTACCAACGAATGGACAATTGTTTTCACCAAATTTCTCATCAATCGTATTATTCTTTCTGGGAGGTACATTTCATATGAAAGTGAGTATATTTATTTCATCTGGAAACACTAAATAAGTTCATTTCAAGTTTCAAGTTTAATTTTTTCATTTTTTCAATTTTTCATTTGTAGTTATTTATCTACACATGTTTTTTTTTTATTATCTTTTAGAAAAAGTCTCCAAAACCAGAATTGAAATCTCATCTCAGTTCTGAAGGAGGCACACTTCTTATAAAAAACAAATGGGATTGACACATGCAGATAGGCTTGTGTTTGGCAGTGTGTGTCCTTGCCAAAATGTTTTCGAGCTTTTTGACTTTAATAATAACAGTAACCCGTTCAAGTTTTCTGATTTAATTTTTAATAATTTTCAAGTTAGTCTGTGTATATAGAAATAAACGATCTTATACCAATGTTATACCAATAGTATTACTATTAATAACATGCAAATTTATTGTTCATTACTCAATACCCGACTTGGCATTAGTCACTTTTTTCGTTATAAAAAGTATCCGAAGTTGTTTAGGAAGTTATAAACTTAAAATCAACCAAAACGAATGCTGAAATTTGCAACAGAAAAATCATTAACAGATATACAAATTTTAATATGTAAATCCCTAGGATGCATTGATAAAAAATACTGTTTGTATTGATACAAACAAATTTGAGTTTTTAACATTTTGTTCTCCTTCATTGTTGGATTTCTGTTTTCCTGGTTCATGTTTGAACCATTTCTTTTTGTTATTAAAGATTACAAAATAATACCATTAGATAGCCGAATGCAATGGCAACAGCATGGAGATTTATTAATACAATATTGCATTCATTTTGTGTAATTCTATTTATAAATTTAATAAAAACAAAATGTAGCCTGAAAAATATGAATGAGTACTTTTACAAAAAAAAAAAAACATTGATTTCTATATCTATTCTAGTTTCCCGTAATTTTTTTCAATTTTCAAAAAACCATGATGTGTTTGTACATCATCTTGAACAATCACTCCTTGAGTTCTACAAATCTACTTCGTACAATAATATATAATTTCAAACATAAATAATATCTCTCATTACATTACAAACATGAAAATTCATGAAACAATTATTTTTAGAATTCAAGCATAAAGAACATTGCATTTGCTACGTTCTGTGGAAATAAAAACGCCAACTTGTAAGAAATTTGTGTGAACATTATTCAGCCACATTGTAAATATTGAATTAAAAAAAACAATAGAATTACTTAAAAACTAATAAAATATGAAAATAGCAATGTTTCACAAAATAACTTAGTGTAGTTTTACATAATTTACACATGTTTCTTGCATAAATTCATCAGTATATGAAAATATATATATATATATATATATATATATATATATATATATACTAGCTGACCCGACAGACGTTGTCCTGTCTTAACTATGAATATTTAATTCGAATTGGTATAATTCATAAAAAGAAAATATTCAAAAACATAGTGTTTATTATTGTAATGCTCTATGATACACAACATTCGCTGCGCCGTGTGTAACCTGTAAAAATAGAGCAAAGTAACTGGTGACGAACGACGGCTCCGCTGCCCTGCGCCGACGTCCGTGCGTAGCCCTTAAAAATTAAGCAAGGTAACTGGTGACGAACGACGGCTCCGCTGTGAAGCGCCGTCGTCAATATGTAGCTTATTACTGGTGACGCTCATTAAAATTAAGCAAATAAACTGGTGACGAACGACGGCGCAGCGCAGCGGAGCGTAACCCTTAAAAATTAAGAAAGGTAACTGGTGACGAACGACGGCTCCGCTGCGCTGCGTCGTCGTCAATACGTGGCTTATTACTGGTGACGAACGACGGCTCCACTGCGCTGCGCCGTCGTCCGTGTGTGGCCCATTGAAATTAAGCAAATAAAGTGGTGACGATAGTGGCCGAAAACGGTTTAGGCTCTAATTTTTTAAATTCACGATCGATTTAACGTGCAATTATTGCTTCAAAAATTCATAATTTTTTTAATAATCAACGGATTTGAACTAAATAACAAAATTATTAAAGCTTAAGAATTTAAGAAGTGTATTGTTAATAATAAAAACATCTATCGCCAGTTGAAATTTTTTTTTTCGAATTTTTGAAATTCATGATCGCTTTAACGTGCAATTATTGCTTCAAAAATTCATAACTTTTTTAATAATCAACGGATTTGAACTAAATAACAAAATTATTAAAGCTTAAGAATGTAAGAAGTGTATTGTTAATAATGAAAACATCTATCGCCAGTTGAAATATTTTTTTTCGAATTTTTGAAATTCATGATCGCTTTAACGTGCAATTATTGCTTCAAAAATTCATAACTTTTTTAATAATCAACGGATTTGAACTAAATAACAAAATCATTAAAGTTAAAGAATGTAAGAAGTGTATTGTTACTAATAAAAATATGTATCGGCAGTTGAAATTTTTTTTTTAGGATTTTTAAAATTCATGATCGCTTTAACGTGCAATTATTGTTTCAAAAATTCATAACTTTTTTAATAATCAACGGATTTGAACTAAATAACAAAATTATTAAAGTTAAAGAATGTAAGAAGTGTATTGTTTCTAATAAAAACATGTATCGCGAGTTGAAATATTTTTTTAGAATTTTTGAAATTCATAATCGCTTTAACGTGCAATTATTGCTTCAAAAATTCATAACTTTTTTAATAATTAACGGATTTGAACTAAATAACAAAATTATTAAAGTTAAAGAATGTAAGAAGTGTATTGTTACTAATAAAAACATGTATCGCCAGTTGAAATATATTTTTTTTAATTTTTGAAATTCATGATCGCTCTAACATGCAATTATTGCTTCAAAAATTCATAATTTTTTTTAATAATCAACGAATTTGAACTAAATGGCAAAATTATTAAAAAAATTCTCAACCGCGCGATTCTGTGAGCAGAATATTTTAATTCGTAACACCACCGCGAGCGACATTCCAACCACCAAGAGATGGCGCGCGTATTATAAATCAATCGTTATCACCAATTTATGTATTTAAAGCCGACTTAATTGTTCATCGGATGCAAGTGTTGCAATTGAGCTCTGTGCAGTATTTGCTGTTAATATTTTGTTTATATTTTTTTTAATAATTTCAGCTACTTATTTATTTACATTTATCGATACGAATATACAAGGTAAGCCCATTAAAACCCATTAATAACCGTCGGCGCAAACAATGGAAAAGGAATAACTGATCGAGCGGTCGATCGCCGAGAGTAGAAAATTATTAAAGTACTAAAATCGCTATTAAAAAATAGGGGTTGGTGGTAGAAGGGTGAAAATTTAGGGTTGTATGTATTTTTTAATGCCGAATCATAAAAAAATAAAAATAAAAAATTTTGTCCAAAAAATAAAAATAAAAAAATTGCGATGGACCACCCCTATCATTTAGGGGTATTAAAAATAGTTTATGTCCTATTCTCAGACCTGCTCAATATACACACAAAATTTCATAAGAATCGGTCAAGCCGTTTCGAAGGAGTTTTGTTACAAACACTGTGACACGAAAATTTTATATATTAGATATATTATTCGTTACTCTTACCGTGTTTCTATCCGGAAACAATTTTTCCTGTTTTTATTACATTTTTATATAAATAATCGTAATTCGTAACACCCGCCGAAATAAAATTGTACGCAGATAGCGCACCAATAATGGAAATTGTCACAGATAAAGAAATAAACTCTCAAAGATTCTAGTTGGATTCGGAAATGATAAAATAATTTTGGTAAAATTAAAATAAAAAAAAAACACTATGCAAAGATTGCTACATAAAGAGATATGGGATTTTAAACATACGATGTAGATCTACATCGCTATGAATTTAAGGGTTAACATGTACATGCAACATGTACCTTAATGTCTCTATTAGTAGGCGTACGTTATAAAAAAAATAAGGGTCGAGAAAATTTGCCATTATTTGTAATATCAGTTATAATTTCTACTTTGCACGCACATTAAATAAAGCTCACTGTAGCCATAACCTCTAGACTTTAGTATAATACACAAAACTAGTTTAGCTACTATTTAAATACTTGATATACAACCTATATTCGACTAATTGGTAAACAGGGGACCATAATCAGGCACAATCAATCACGGAATTAGCTTTTGCGTATCAAATATTTTGCTCCAATAAAAATGTAAATGTCCTAGCAAAGAATTATAGGCCAAGTTTAAAATTTATACCACTTGTCTAGACCACAATTTGAATGGCGTGGAGGGGGGCTCATTGTTATTTCGAGTGTGGCCCGTAGGGTAGGCGAATATGGTAATTTTAATTGTTGAATAAAACTACAACCAGTATTTTCCTGTCTCTCACTTTTTAAAATTCTTGTGGCAACTCCGATAAAGAACACAGATAATAACAAAATACGTTACTACTGTCTGGAAACATTAAAAGATTCCTGTAATGAGATTTTGTGAAAAAGACGTTTACAGCAATGCAGGGGAATTTTGTTCCACGGCAAAACCGAGTTTTGCGTTTGTTCCCATTTATATAAAATTCTTTATATAGAATTTACCTCGTTTTCTTGTTAATAAAAGGTGAATGAAATAAAGGTGCTTCAACTATTGTTATAAAAGCTAAAAATTAAGTCAGTGCAATATTGTATAAGTGTTTCTCTTGTTATATTTCATTCTACACATTTTTATAATTTAATTTCATGCCGCTTATTAATTTAGTTATTCATAATAAATATGAATTTAAACAAATTAGAAACAACTTTACTTGTTGCAGAAAGCATTAGATAAATACAAGATTGCTTGCAGATTAACGAACAGGTTGAATATTCATATATTCAGGCTACATTTCGTTTTCTTGTATTTAATATGAATTTAGTTAATATTATCAGATGTGCATCTTTAGGGCTGTATTTACCACTCTTGGTGGGTAGGCGGGGGGGGTGACGTGTTTTAACCTATTAGTGAATAGCGTCCGTTTTATCGGACCTTAGTTATTTAAGTTTTTCCATGGCGTGGACTTATGTAACGGGAGTTGTGTAGTTGGTTCATGTTGTTACATAACCTTACTTTCTTGTATCAACATAAACCAGATACAGAACATGTTTCACAGGTCAGCAACATGAAAAAGTTAAATAACCAAGTTCCGATAAAACGGACGCTACCCACTAGTAGAGTAAAACGTTCGTATAATGGCCAGCTTTACCATCGACAAATGAAACGTTATCCGTCGATTAATTTTATTTGTCGAATAAAACAGACCATTTTCGTTTCACCAACGTCAAATAAAAGTATTCGTTGATTAGATCGACACAAAATTTAACCTCCGATACTTTCACCTGTTGAATCTTATTGATCTTTACTAGAGATGGGCAAAATTGCTACTTTTAAAACACGTTGCTTTCTATGATTGCTACTTTCTAATATTAGTGATTTTAAACTGTGATTATGATCACGGTTAGTAAACGTCGTAACACCTTCTGGAATGGTTTCGCAAAAATGTTCTTGATATGATTCTGCTAATATTTGTCCACCTGGGCACGGAAATAGTGTTCCTTTTGATATTATACCTGTGATTGAAGGTGATATTTTGGCTATATTATCTAATATTCCAAATAAACATATGACTGTTCTTGATTCAGTTCAAAATTCGAAAAGCATTTGGAGATTTTTTGGAGATATATTTTGTCCGAGTTTATCTTTGTTTTTGTCCAATATTAAGCGTATTGCTATGTTGTAGTTTTTAATTAGAATGGTATTATTTTCATATGTATGTAAATTGTATTCTTTCCCTGCAACTCGATATTTTTTTGTTGAAAAATGTACAAATAAATAAATAAATAAATAGAATATTTGATCAGTAAATTTGAAAAGTTGGATAGTTTTAGGTATGTGGCAAATGCTTTCCTATTTTTGTTTTGCCTGAAAAAAAACGCATCTTTTGAAAGTTAATTTTCTCTGTTATCGAAGGATTATTTTTTAAATAAACTCATTAACCAATAGAGATATGAATTTTGTAAAATTTTCGTTTTAATTTTTTGAGCACTTGAACAAAAACATAGCAGAAAAATATAAGACACGCAGACAAAATTCCATAAAAAATCATCCTCAATGGCCGCAGTATCGCTAATTCAAAATCAATTTGGTTTTTGTAAATGCAACCATTTTCAAAAGAGATATGGATTTTTGAAGATTTTAGTTTTAATTTTGTGAGCACTTGAACAAAAACATCGCAGAAAAAATATAAAACGTGCAGGCAAAATTCCATAAAAAATCATCCTCAATAGCCGAAGTATCACTAATTTAAAATCAATTTAGTTTTTGTAAATGCAACAATTTTTGAAAATTTTTGTTTTAATTTTTTGGACACCTGAACAAAAACATCGCAGAAGAAAATATAAAAAATGGAGGCAAAATTCCATAAAAAATCATCCTCAATGGCCGAAGTATCGTTAATTTAAATCAATTTGGTTTTTGTGAATTCAACAATTTTCAATGAAGATATGTATTTTTGAAAATTTTTGTTTTAATTTTTTGTGCCCTTGAATAAAAACATCGCAGAAAAAATATAAACGATCCAATAAAAATTCCATAAAAAATAATCCTCAATGGCTGAAGTAACACTAATTCAAAATCAATTTGGTTTTTGTAAATTCAACAATTTTCAACAGAGATATGTATTTTTGAAAATTTTTGTTTCAATTTTTTAAGCACCTGAACAAAACATCGCAGAAAAAATATAAAACGTAGAGGCAAAATTCCATAAAAAATATCCTTAATGGCCGAAGTATTACTTATTCAATATCAATTTGGTTGTTGTAAATTCAGCAATTTTTAATAGAAATATGGATTTTTGAAAATTTTTGTTTTAATTTTTTGAGCGCTTGAAAAAGGAAGATATTTGCACCGAATCTTATATTAAAATGAATTTTGAGTAATTTTGGGTTTAGTATTTGTAGCAATTGTTTTTATGTATTTTTTTTCAGTTCATGAAAATCGTAATTTGAACATGAGCGTAAGAGTAAATGGGAGTATACAGTATTGAAAATAAAGCAATATTTAGAAATGCTATTCTCTATTGTCTTCTTACAATTACGTTTTAAGTAATAGTCGCAGTTTAAGTAGCAATCAATGTTTAGGTAACAGTTGTGATTAAGCAGCAATCACAGTTAAGCAGTGATTTTAAGTAGCTGTGATTTTAAGTAGCAGTGATTTTAAGTAGCAGTGATTTTAAATTACAGTGATTCTAAGTAGCAGTGATTTTAAGTAGGTATTAAATTCGCCTATTAGTAACAGTAACGACCTGTGATTTTTCAATACTAGTGAAAAATCACAGGTACGTGAAATATCGTCCATCCCTAATGTTTACGCACCGTTTAATACAGGGTGTATATAAATCATTGCAATTATGTAACCATGTAAAAGATTTTTTGAACTCGCTCACCCGAAAGCAATGCTTTATGAATCAGAAGATACGTTTTTCACGCGTCCAAACCTTTAGAAACGTCAACTGTCAAATTGTTTTGCTAAGCAGTCATGACTTGCTTTTCAAAAAATATTATACAAACCTCATGCGTGAAGAATTGCCCCGCGTTCGCTCAAATGAGGGCACCCGCTCCTTCGTCTCTCGTGCTTCAAAAATGCGTTGTGGATCATCTGGAGGATCATTGTTGCACTCCAGAGAGTCTATAGAGGTGCAACTTAATCTCTATTTCACGATCTTGTGATTAAATTAAAGGAATTGCAGCGTACAAAGGCAATTTTCTAAACGTTTTTTTGTGGGCTTACTTCTAGTCGTCGGCGCATATCTTCAACAACCTCTTGTGATACGGATGGTCTGCCTGACAATTTACCTTTCTTCACACTACCAGTTTCCCTGAATCGCTGGACTATTCGTAGGATATGTTTTGACAACACCCAATATTCAAATTGAGGATCAGCAAACTGCTGTCGAAATTCTCGAACATATTCTGGAATGGAATAACGATATTCCCCATTGTCAAACCGCCCAATCCGACGGGCATTTTTTTCATCAGAATAAATCTTTATAACCTAAACACTGTTTGTTTGACAGTTGAAATTAACAGTTCGTAATAATGTAATAGTTTATTGCACAATTTTAAGATGATGGCAACAGTGAATTGAAGTGATTACATTATCCCAAAGATTTATGTACATCAATGACGGTTCGCGGGGTTTTTTCTGGTACGGCTGAGGAACAAGAGGTGGTAATACAGATAGGTGCGGTCACGCAGCCAGCCGTGTCTGCAACTGACCCTACCTATCTGTATTACCACCTCTTGTTCCTCGGCCGTACCAGAAAAAAACCCGCGAATCGTCACTGATGTACACGTTGCATCATGGGAGCCACAAAATTTTGATTTAGAGTTGTCTGTGAGATAAATTACGAATGTCGCATATTAAAAATTAGGACATGTAGCCTACAGGTTATTGGAACTAATATCTACGAAAAAAAGGATTAGTTGGAGAAAATCAAAAATTGTAAAATGGGTTATGTGCCCACCATGATCATGAAAGCCATTATTTAATAACATAAATTTTCAGTTTAATTTTAATTTAACAATTCACATCATAGAAGACTATATTAGTTCCGTTGAATTCAAAAAATAATTAATCTCGGACATAACTGCTATGTTTCTCTCTCCCTCAGGCATGGCCATCTCAGCAAAAAAAAACAGTGGCTCACACCTTATTATAGATAATATCAGCCATTTACATGACGCAAATTAACAACGTACTAGGGATGGGCGATATTTCAAGTACCTGTAATTTTTCACTGGTATTGAAAAATCACAGGTAGTTACTGTTACTAATAGGTGAATTTTACTGCTACTTAAAATCACTGTTACTTAAAATCACTGCTACTTTAAATCACTGCTACTTGAAATCACTGCTACTTAAAATCACTACCACTTAAAGTCTGTGATTGCTACTTAAAATCACTTCTGGTTAAACTTGCTACTTAAAGCATGATTGGCGTGGAATCGAACCACAAACTTGCTGTGATCGAAATTGATGAGTGAATTGACTGAATTGAAAAAAATATATAAAAGGAAAAATTGTGGTTCTTTAGTATGCTGTTTCTTAACGTGGGCAATATCGCCCCCTGGTGGGCAATGGACACTTAATTTGGGCGATTATCTGACAATCTGGATTTGGGGGCGATGGACTTTTTTGCATGGGCGAATGCATACCAACCTATGGAGATATATCAAATCGTCAAAAATTTGACTTACATGCCTCAAAATTAAAACCAAATATTAATAAACTCTGCAAAGATCGTCAACCTCAAGATTATCATTAGAACTTTAAATTTTATATAGCTTATCATTTGTGTGCTATGTTAAAATTATAGTAAATATTTTACTGTCATGTATCTTTTCTTGCAAGTTAATTCGCGAAACACAAACTTAACAGTCCACTTTTTTAAAGTTCGAAGATTTTTAAGATCTTCTTGGTTTTTAAAATTACATAACTGCTAAACGCATCATCCGGTTTTAATGACTCCAACATCAAAATGTGGAAAATTTTGTGCGATTTAAAGACCGTTTAATAAATATTTTCGTGAAATCACCGCAAAACGTCAAAACTGCACGTTTTCAAAAGATTTAAAATTGCGATTTTGTTTTTTTTAATTGCACAACTATCAAATGCTTTGTCTGAATTTGATTACTTAAACGCCAACATGTGGAAATTTAGTGTAATTTTAAAACCAATAACAATTATTTTTATCATGAAATTAACGCAAACTGCAAAAATCCCACTTTTTAAAGTTCCAAGATTTCGAAATCGTGATTTTGGTTTTTAAAACTATATAACTGGCAAATTCATGGTCCGATTTTAATGATTGTAACATCAAAAAGTAGAAAATTTTATGCGATTTAAAAACCGGTTAATAAATATTTTAGCAAAATCAACGCAAATCCTCAAAGTTGCACGTTTCCAAAATTCGAAGATTTAAAATTGCGATTTTGTTTTTTTTAATTCCACAAATGTCCAATGCTTTTTCTGATTTTGGTGATTCAAATGTCAAAATGTGGAAAATTTAGTGTAATTTTAAAATCGATAACATTTTTTTTTCATGTAATTAACACAAACTGCAAAAATCCTACTTTTTTTTAAGTTTCAAGATTTCAAAATCGTGATTTTGGTTTTTGAAAACTATATAACTGCCAAACTCATTGTCCGATTTTAATGATTGTAACGTCAAAAAGTAGAAAATTTTATGCGATTTAGAAACCGGTTAATAAATATTTTAGCAAAATCAACGCAAATCCTCAAAATTGCAAAGTTTCCAAAATTCGAAGATTTAAAATTGCGATTTTGTGTTTTTTAATTGCACAACTGTCCAAAGCTTTGTCTGATTTTGATGATTTAAATGCCAAAATTTGGAAAATTTAGTGTAATTTTGAAACTGATAACAATTTTTTTCATGAAATTAACACAAACTGCAAAAATCGCACTTTTTTAAAGTTCGAAGATTTTAAGATCGTGACTTTGGTTTTTGAAACTACATAATTGTTAAAGGCGTTGTCCGATTTTGATGGTTTTAACGTTAAGTGCAATTTAACAACTAGTTAATAAATATTTAGTGAAATCAACGCAAAACATCAAAATTCAAAGATTTACAATTGCGATTTTGATTTATTGTTGAACATTGAAGTGGGCGAATTAAGAACCGGACCTGACAAAGTGGGCGTTTGGTCCAAAAAGGTTGCGAAACACTGCTTTATTATACAGTGTGGAAACTTTAACTGGAATAAAATTCATAACTTCGACATAGGCGATTTTTGCAAAAAATCCCGAAACACGCTAAGTATTGTTTTTTCTTGCCCTCATTTCTATGTATATGCTGCTTGTTTATCTGTTCCCGGAAGAGCCCAGCCACCTCCTTTTTTTCAAATGGAAAGGTATGTCAAGTGACACCTCGTTTGAAAGGTCTCTTCGCAAGTAATACAACACACTATTTATTTCTTGAATATTTACAAATCCCACGTGATAAAAAAAAGAAAACCACTTTTATAACTTGAATACTATTTAATGCAACAAATGTTCAAAATGGGCACCGTTTCTTTCTTGGCAAAGTGCAAATCGATGATAACATGCATCTCTAATGTTTTGTAACATTTCTGGTGTGACTTGCCGTATTTCATGCCTAATACGTTGCTTAAGGTCCTCAATGTCGTTTGGTTTGGTTACATAGATCTTACTCTTGAGATATCCCCACAAAAAAAAGTCAAGGGGACTAAGATCCGGAGATCTCGCCGGCCATTCAATGTGACCTCTTCTTCCAATCCACCTATTGGGAAAAACTTCGTCTAAATATCTACGAACGATCACAGCATAATGGGGTGGAGCTCCGTCCTGTTGATACCATATTCGTTCATCAGGTAAATCTGGATCTAATGGATTTGGAAATAAAGTGGCTAACGCTGGCATGAGGTCGTCTTGAAGAAACGTAAGATATGTTGCTCCATTAAGATTACCATCGAAGAATACTGGTCCAACAATCTGATCACCTATTATTCCAGCCCATACATTGACTTTTTGCGGGAACTGAGTATGAGTTTCTCGCATCCAATGAGGGTTATGATCAGCCCAATAACGACAATTTTGATAATTAAGGTCACCATGTAAGGTAAAAGTACTTTCGTCGGAAAAAAGAATTGATGCTAATGAAATCTGGTTATTGTCGATCATGTTCATCATTTGCTCGCAAAATTCGATTCGGCGGTCCGGGTCATCCTCCGTTAATTCTTGGAGTGCCTGCATCTTGTAAGGATGCAGCTTGGCTGATCTAAGAATTTTCAGGACAGTAGTATGACTAATCTCGTTGTCACGGGCCAGTTGCCTGGCTGGAGTCATTGGATTTTCTTGAAGAGTTAATAATACGTTTAGCCTGGTATCTGCTTGAACAGTGGGATTTCGCTGTCTGGGCACAACCCTGACATGACCCAAATTGTTGTATTGTGTCTCAATTTTGCTTATGGTACCTTGGCTAATGGGTGATAAATCCGGATGCTCTTCTCGAAATAACTGAGTAACCCCAAGCTGACTTCGTCTTCTGTTATCATAACCGATCATCATCAGAATCTCGATTCGGAGATTTTCGGTTAAATACTGCATTTTAGAAATCACTTCGACAACTTGACGAGCGTATATGACTGCTTTGGTGACTATTATTATCACTAGTAACTAAGCACCGCAGTTCCAAAGCATCAAAACACATGTCAAAAACATACAACTTTACGCCGAAACATGTTCAACGTAAAAGTGGTTTTCTTTTTTTTATCACGTGGGATTTGTAAATATTCAAGAAATAAATAGTGTGTTGTATTACTTGCGAAGAGACCTTTCAAACGAGGTGTCACTTGACATACCTTTCCATTTGAAAAAAAAAGTCGGAGGTGGCTGGGCTCTTCCGGGAACAGATAAACAAGCAGCATATACATAGAAATGAGGGCAAGAAAAAACAATACTTAGTGTGTTTCAGGATTTTTTGCAAAAATCGCCTATATCGAAGTTATGAATTTTATTCCAGTTAAAGTTTCCACACTGTATATAACAATAATTTTAAATTTATACATAAAAGTCTAACGTAGCATATATTTGCCGACTGTGATCAGTCAGAGTTTAAAATCACAGGTATTAAAAAGTAGCAATCACAAGTAGCAACGTGATTTAGAAGTAGCAGTTCTGCCCATCTCTACAACGTATTATTGTAGATTTTTTACCTCGTCGTCGTCATCACTTACTTCGTCGCCGGATGAAGACAATTTACAATAGCGGTGGACACGTTTGGTTCTTGTGAGAAGAAACATGGGTATTATGATAGAATAAATTTATCCGTTTCACTTGTTGTAAATGTATGCAATTTTGAACAATGCTCTCATTTAATGATTAGTTGAAACACCATAGGTCCTTTTTATTTGCGATTGCAATTTTGAAGCATTTTACTAGAAGAATTTCCGCCCTTTTCGAATCCGGTGTCAAAAACAGGGGTTCCCATTACAAAAAAACACTCCTACCTTCAAATTACCTTGAAAAGTAGTCTCAAGGTCAAAGCTAGTTACACAGATAGGTGCCCTCCATTATCTTGAACAACTTTTGTCTGAACCATCCGTATCTGTTTTAGATACAAAACAATTGGGTGCATAGATTAAATTGACCCACCCTGTATGTATATAAATATAATATACAGCGTGGTGATAATAATGCGACTGCTCTGCTTGCAATACATATATTCACTAATCACTATTTCTGGATGATATAAAAAGTACAATAATAGCTAACTAAACGTGCCTCAAAATGCCCAATACTAATAAAGAGATTTTGGAAATTGTGCGTCCTTACTGGAAATTGAGCAGACGTACTGATAACGCCGCTCATATCCTTGAAGTTAAAGATCAAAATGTCATTTCAGACAAGACTGGTATCAAAAAGTCAGGAATGATCAACCAGACCTTTGGAGAAACGACGTTCTGTAATTGATCAAAGATTGATCAAGATGTCAACGGACGATGCACGGAAGTGCGTCATGAATTAACAGAGAGAAGACGAGTAATTACAACTTGCAAAGAAACGTGTGTCTACCTTCGTAATCCAAATAAATTAAATCAGTGTTTAAGGCATGGCTAATTGGAAGCAGAAGCTTTGAAAGAAATGTGTTTGGTGGAATCACGAAGGAGTTTGAACTGGTATCAGAAGATGCATTAATGAATTCGCGTACTGTTTAATCAAAAAAAGCTAGGCCTCATACTGTCCAGAAACTAGAAGCATTCTAAGGGGTGGAATTGTTACCACATCTGGTTTACAGCCTGAATTTACAGAAATCCGATTACCACCCTTTTAGGTCTAACTACCAAAAATAGTTTAAAAATAACGCTGTTTTTAATGTAATAAGTCCATTATCAAATAAAAGAAAAATAAATGTTTTAAATTAAATTCTTTAGGAAGCCCTTCATTAATTAATTAAACAATTTGCCCCCAGTACACGTAATTTATTCCAGAACATTTTAATGATATTACCAGTCACGTGGTAGCAATATATTTTATATTTGTTAAGTATTTATTTTCTAACCTTTCCGAGAAATATAACCATATTAGTAATAATAAAATATGATAATGAAATTACTTACTAGAATCACACCGTGTAGTATATCATAAAATTTTACAAGAGGTCAACATATAAACCGCTATTTAGAGATGCTTGAACCACACCGAGAGCATGCATTACAAAAGGATTTTTATCCATAGTAAGAGTACTAAATAACGCATCTATAAATTCAATAGCGTGATTAATGGATGATTTTA
Organism: Ocypus olens; assembly: GCA_910593695.2. NCBI lineage: Eukaryota > Metazoa > Arthropoda > Insecta > Coleoptera > Staphylinidae > Ocypus > Ocypus olens. The sequence continues at coordinate 34,859,666 of OU343053.1, forward strand.
CTTGTAGCCTAGACTCAATAGCCAAGTATATTACATGCATGCCAAGATTATTACTTTCAGACTCCACTTCGAAAGTAATTAATATTTCCCTTTTGAAACGTTAACTCGGACGATGGGCATTCGAGCAGGTCTTGATAATTTAACCTGGGGCACACACACACACGCATGCATACATCGGATCCATGATCGTGTTTCTTTTTTGTGTTTGTGAGTTTCTACCTGCGATGAGATATACACTCCCAGATAGGCACCGAATTCGGTTTAGAAAGAAATTTTAATTCGAGACATGCATCGACGTTGCATTCAATGTCTGAATATATTTTTTTGTGTGCTTATGTTCACTTCCTTTTACAGTCGGCTTTCGTGTCCTTTGTGAAATACACAAAATAATCCCATTACTGCGTCGTGGTGTTATTAAAAGAGTCACTTTCCATCCTATGGAAAGTTGTATTATTTATAACGAACTAATGCTATCAATTTATTGCTGCTCTTTAGAATTTTTGATTAATTGCGTATTCATTTTCTGTTCAATTAACACATATGCAATGGCCTTCCAAATGAGAGATTCACGGTTTATGCAAATTTTAATATCTTGGATATTTTAATAATAGAAAGGTATGACATACATACAAACAATCAAAGAATATATAATTTAAAAACAAGATATTAACTATGTATACAGCTGATCACAAAAAGGATAAAGCCCTATTTTAGGCATTTCTGAATATTACCCTTCATTTACACGATAAATTATTTAATGAAATTAGGCGCCAAGTGAAATTTAAATTGTAAATACGTAATAATTGGAAACCTGAAGCCTTGCACGATTGAAACAATCATATTGTAGATGTGAACAAATTGGTGTCCCTAGAGTCAATAATATTGATGCAATATAATGTCATTTACAATCTTGTTTTCACCAAGAATGGTATTTATGTTTACAAGATGTAATTATGAATGTGACATATTACTTATTAGGATGGCTATGGCACTGAAGAAAACGAAAGGTGTGGGTCTAGAGGTGGTTGGAGACCCGTTCGATTCATGGACATGGGGAACTACTTCAACAACTCATTGAAGTCTCCGATGATTACCGCAATTTTTTGCGAATGGACGAAGAACTGTTTCATTGTTTAGTTGGATTGGCTTCAGCACTAATAGAAAACAACAAGATATCGTGATGAGGAGGACCACTTCACCGGCAAATCAGATTTTTCTTCACTTTGCGATTTCTAGCAGCGGGGAACAGTTTTGAAGTTTTCGTCTTGATGCAACCACCATCAGTGAAATAGTTGAGACCGTTGACTTCACTTCCTTTATTTTTTGTCAGGTGAACTGAATCTCTTCTGTTTTCTTTCCTTCCCCAGTCTTTTTACAAGTCATAAAAAAAATCTTTATAATAAAAAAATGCTTTGTTTGCTATAGATTATATCACGGTATGTGACGATCCAGCCATCCACACCACAGTTTGCCAAAGACTGATATGATATTCGCAATATACCGAGTGTTTCAGACCACCCGTTTACCCTAAATAACTCGCGAAATACAAATCCGATTGACATACAAAAAATACGTCTAAAATTGTTTTTTGAGCTCTATCATGTGGCATGAAATGTCAATCGCCCCCTCCCCCCCGAGGCAGAGTGGGGGTAGCTTTGAAATCTTAAATAGGAACCCCTATTTTTTATTGCAGATTTGGATTCTGCTCTTAAAAAGTTTGGATGTCTATCCGAAACGTTTTTTCGAATAGCGACAGATGGCGCTATAAATGATATTTATTGAATTAAATTTATTTCTCGCAGCAAATGACAGTTGATGCATAGAAATTAATAAATTTTGTCAGAAACTTGTTTTTGAGTTCGTGATAGATGGCGCTGTAATCACGAAAAAAGTTATTTTCTTAATCTTGAAAAATTTCTGAAATTAAAAATTGTGTGGTATCCCGGCTACCCTTAAACGGAGAACAAAAGAAACAAAATATCATAAAATCAGTAATGATAATTTATAATAAGGATGATAAATAAATAAAACCTTAAAACTGAATAATAAATACTACTATAATTTTAAAATAATAAACAAAACACTCTTCGGAAATTCACAGTAAATGCGCAATGTGTCCTCCGTTGGGTACAGTGAGCAGACAAGCAGTGACTCTATTCTGGAAACAATTGACTGCTCGGCGAATTTCTTGAGCATCCAAAGATTGAATTGCAAGTTTTATTCTGTGCTTCATATTTTCACTTGTGGTAGGGCGCTCGAGGTATACCAACCCTTTTACTCGTCCCCACAAATAGTAATCAAGCACAGTAAAATCTGGCGATCGAGGTGGATAATGACTAGGACCGTACTTGCCGATTCACCTTCCAAGAAATCGAGCATTCAATTTTTCTCGAGCGATTCTTGAAGTATGTACTGGACAACCATCCTGCTGAAACCACATATCAAGGCGCAACTCCAATGGAAGATCTCCTAAGAGAACTGGCAATTCATTTTCTATAAACGCTGCGTATCTGACTCCAGTTAAATTTTCTTCTAGGAAAACTTTGTCATCAATGATGCCTCACCAAACATTGACTTTCCAAATATGTTTCTGTGGAAATTAGGCGTTTGAGTCCGTAGTCAATTGCAAAAAGCCAATCGCTGTATAATGCCATTTTGTTGTAAATAATTGACAAGAACCATTCTGTAAGGGTGGTGTTTGCGTTCATGTAGCATGCGTATGATCGAAGCTTCACTTATACCAGAATCTTTAGCTCGGCGTCTTACAGAATCACAGGGAAGCAATGCCACTGAAGCCAGAATGTCTGCTGTTTTGACATCGCGAACAGATCGTCGAATTTGTTTTCCCTTATTGTGATCGGGCTGAACTATGCCTTTAGTTCTCAGTCGTTTTGACAAGCGCCTAAAAACATTTCTTGAGTGGGGAGTGCAATTAGGAAAGCGCTCACGCTATAAACTCGCGGCTGTTTTGAAACGTCCACGACACTCGCCCAAAATGTCTAACATGTCAGCCGCTTCTTCAGTATCATTAACCATTTTAAAAGCATTGTAAAATATCATTGATGGCGTATTATTTATTATCATTAATACGAAACTAAACGTTTGATAGAAATGAATCGAAAAGAAGTGGATTTTATTAAAATTCCCAAATTTATTAGAGTTTGAAATACATATTAACCTGGAGTGATCGCTGCAATAATTGAATGAATTCTAATTTATGAATTCACCCAAAACATTTTTAATGTCGCTATAAGAGGCATTGGTAAGAATAGAGAAGAACTAATGTTTGTATGTATGTTTGAATACAAGTACACTGAGAAAAGTAAACAGAATCCACTGATATGTTCAGCAGTTTTAGATAAATTACGTAAGCAGTGAGGCTTCAGATGAAATGACTGAACACAGTCAGCGGTTTTCGCTAAACCGGGTAAACGAATATGTCAAATTAAGTTGGCTGTGATTGCGATTAGTGAAAATGACTGAAAAAGTCAGCAAACACTGCTGAAACGTCAAGCAAAAATTATTGAACTGCCAGTTGCTTTGACTTTGGTTCCGTACTTATAGCTTGTTTTTTTTTCTCTCAGAGTAGTGGAATTAAACAAAAATAAGTTTGTTGTTAAAAACCTTCATACACCATCAGATGCAATGCTATTGAAAATGAAATTCATTTTTATTCGTTTCTACGAATTATTTTTTACAACCATTTACTTACCTTTATCCCAAATATCACACATAAAAACTTATTGACGACACAAAATTTTACGAATTACTTTAATAAGAGCCTTATTTAAAAAATGACTTCGAAAAAAATGTCACAATCTGTCATTTGGTGCGAGAAATAAATTAAATTTAATAAATGTCATTTTGACAGTTTTTGCCGATTATAGCGCCGTGTGTCGCTAATCGAAAAAAACATTTCGGATAGAAACCCAAGCTGTTCACATTTCATACCACATAATAGAGCTCAAAAAACCATTTTTGACGTTTTTTTTAAGTCAATCCGATTTGTATTTCGCGAGTTATTTGGGGTGAACGGGTGGTCTGAAACACCCTATAGATACACACGTTCAATGATATTGATAAGGCTTCAATAAAAATTGATTCGATCTTTTTCAATATTATGCCCGTTAATATTAATCAATATTTTAACAAAAATCGATATTGATTCAACAATATTGACCATTCCAGATCCTCTTACAACGTGTATACATACTAGGATTGGCTGATTGTATACGGAGTTTCAAAAATTGTGAAATATTGAATTCTGTATTTTAGAAAAAGTTGTGAAACTGGAAACTAAACAATTTTAATCAATTTTTTTTTATTTTTAAGTTTTTAACTACCACAACATTGAATTTCGAATTTTAAAAATTTCACTGCAAATGCAGAAACAATTTTTGCTAATTTTTCTTTTCAAATTTCCACGTCTTGAACAGGCACAACGCAATTCAAGAAACAACGAAACGCGTAATATACATACGAGTTTAATATCTACGGTTTTTCAGTGCACGACAATAAAGCATTTCCTCATTTTCTCTTTCAAAATTAGAAATGTATTAAAACCATCTAGGCAATGGGAGGGTGCTCTAATTTGCCAAAAATAACTGGAAGAATTCCGAACACATTCCAAGCATATAATTGATGTGGCTGTCTGCAACTGTTCAGACTTGTTTGTTGTGTTCAACATTCCGGCAGCAGAGCAACCTTTCTTACAAGACCAACGATTTGTAAGAAAGATATGATTGGTTCTGTAGATGTAACAGCAATTCAAACAGTTACAGAAATGATGGGAAAGAGGAGAATTGGTCGATTTAATGGCAAATAAAATTGGACAATTAAAGAATAAACTTCAAGAAGAATCCAGTAATCTTGGTGAAATTTCAGGACGAAACTAATGAACGATAATAGTTGCAAGAGATTTCGAGAAGAACATATTACTCTTATCAAAATACCCAAACCTTTGCGCCTTGCACATGATACTCCTGATTCAGGAACATGATCAAACATTTTAAAACACAGCTTATATTATTTGAGTTAATCACACATTTCAACCATCTAAGAGTTACAGCATACGATGGAACGTGGAACAAACGTCAATATTGGAAAATCTAATGGTATAATTGTGCAAGTAGGAAAACATTTAAATCGACCCTTGCAGTAGTTTATAAGCCAGTTGGATCATTGAATTGCCTTTGCGATATCTTATAATATAACCGGACCTAAACAGTCGTGTATACCTTTATACGTTTCAATTGCTAATTCATCAGAAAACTTTATTACCATAGCAACTTGTGAATCTGGCTATCATTCGAAATGGATATTTTGCACACCTCGAAAATGTTCCGTTTGGAATGCTGAGACTCAAACAAAGATATTCGCGATCTTGCATTGCCGTTTGTGGTTCACATCCGCGCATAGCCTTCTCCCGAAGTTTTTTGACAAATGGCTTTTCTAAACATTCCAATATGTTGTCGGTCAGTCTCAAGTCTTTAAATTGGGTAGACGATATTTTATGGCAATTAAAGATTAGTTATGTCAATTACTAATCCCGGCTTGCAAAGTACGCGCTGCGAGTATGATTTTAAATGCAAAGACACTCATTCTGGAAAAATCTATTGCCAACTCTTTGAAGCGTATGGGTAAGATGAATGATGGGAAAGTCCAAAAGTGGTTTCGTTTACATAAACGGGGTTGCAGAATAATCATCCATGATGAGCCGTCTAATCGTGATAACGGACGAACTAAAAGCAACTGTTGTTTTACACATTCGACAAAACAGGCGCTTCACTACTGATGAACTGCATAAGATTTTCCACATGTTTCCCGATATGTTGTCTGTGACATTGTCAGTATACACTTACAGAATGAAAACAGCTGTACCAGGTGGGTTTCAAGAATACTTACGTAGGAACACAAAACGAAATGCATGGACTGGCGGCCGATTTCCACGATGAGAGGATCATCAAACTCATCTCTCGTTCAGAAACATACCTTCATTGGGTCGAGCATTTTGTCGAAAAATAGCGAAAAGATAGTTATTGTAGAAATAAAAAAAATTGAAGAAACGTTGGATATATTTATATTTAAACAAAAACGGTTCTTACTTTAAAAATGACCCTCGTATTTTGAAAGGTTGGGATTCTAACACTTAGCAACGGTCACGAACTATCTTGATACTGCAAACTATATCGACCTAATTGATTGGTTCAGATCACTTTTACTGAACCACTATTCGCATTTGGCATTTCAAAAGATAACCTCGGAGATATCGTCCAAAATTATCAAAAGATCTGTCAATGCTGCTATCTAAAATACAATTATATCCATGCCACACTCAACCAGTAGAAAGGGATGTCAAATCTATAACCGAAGCTTCAGTTACAGTTTTGGTTGCGTAAATCGAGATGGCGTAATAAGAGCCATCACATCAGATTATTGAAATCAAGATTATTTTCATCAACTATAAGTTAATAAATAAAAAAAAATCATATGCAATCCTGTATTATTGTTTATTTTGCAGAGCTTGCAATTCATTTCAATATTTTTTCAACAGTTAGAGATGAAAGTCACCGATTTAAGGAAAGTAGAAAAAGTGACTTCACAATAACTTTCAAGGCTTTGTGGCAGTTCAAGATATTAAAATAAAGAAGCGCGCTATAACAACATTTTCTCTAATTTGTCAAGACACAACTTTTCCGCTATTGTATGTACAAAATTGGCCCGCCCTAATACATACCGTAGCATGTAGCAGGGGGGCTCGTCATATAGAGCCAAGGAGCCACGGCACAACCTCTAGTTTTGAGCTGAGCAAGAATTTTTAATTAATCCTTAAAATTCTTTTTGTTTGATGGTGAGGTTACGTGGACGAAGAATGGTGTTAGAGATTTAGTACATGTCTGGGACAAAATGTAAAAGCACGATAAATCGAAAGTACACAAATCATATTTTCAGCTTGTTTGAATTCGGCTGTTTGAAATTGTGAATCTTTACTTTACAACTCAAACTAATCTCGGACTACGAAGATTAATCGTTCTTTCTTTCTTCAACAAATTATATAATATATTGTTAAAGTACCATCAACACGAGCCGCTACTGAGAGTCACACTAACCAAGTTAATTGTTTTATTTGAATTATTCAAAATGTTCTACTAAATCTAAAGTTGTCAAAACTGCCGGCACAAAAGGTGAAACAATAAGGTGATCCCAACAAAGCTAATGGTTTTATTTGAATTATTTTTCAAATTAGTTTCACTTTTTTTGACGATTAAAGTGAAAATAAAAAATTGGAAAATTATTTTAAACACCAGAGTGATTTTTGAGACTAATTTATATAGATATATATTTTCTTACTAGAATATTCTGCATTTTTACTTTCTCCGTTACGAAGCACGAGAAAGTATTGTGATCGTGATTTTTTTCAAATTTTTTTTTACGGAAATATCCGTTTTGGGGACCCTAGATGTCATTTCAACAATTTCTGGAAAAATGTTTTTGGTGTGAGTGTGTGTGTGTCTGTCTGTGCGCGTTGTGTCTCAAAAACTAATAGAGCAATTGATATGAAACTTTGAACATCCGTCTTATTTGATAATCTGAAGAACTGAAAAGCTTTTGGTAGAATTTCTTACACCGGAAGTGGGCGTTTACCTTAACTATTTTTTGTTTTTTGCCAATATTTTCTTAAATATGAAAAATATCACAAAAACATTTAAACAAACTTTGAAGACAACAAAGAAATAAACATCTTTTGCTTAAAAACATTTTTCATAAAAACATTTTTATTCGAGAAAAAAATGTATTATAATTTTTTTAATTTTTGGTTTATAATTATAAAACGATAACAGTTACAGCAAATTTATGTTAACAATAATTGTAGAGAATGCTAAAATGAACAACTTATAAAGAATAAGTTTTTTTCGAAATCCCTTTAGTTTTTGAGTAAACTGAGTTTTTGAATTTAAAGTATAATTTTTCCATCTTTCATAATTTTGACGTATTAAACGTCAGTTTCATCCTAGTTTACACAATGCTCGATGTACATTTAAAATACGATTTCAATTGAAAATAAACCATGAAAAAATATAAATGGCTATGATACCACAAGTCGGAGAAAGTAGCATGATGGCCACATTTTTTATTATTAAGACTGTATTTTTGATTTTTTTTTTGTCTAAATTTTCTTTATTTTGACCTAAATTTTCTATTTCATTGTTAAAATGTTCGACTATTTGGTCCGCATTTTTTATTTTTCCCGACGAATTTTTAGTTTTTAAATTATTTTTGATCTGCATTTTTGATATTTTTGGTCAAAATATATGAACTTTTGGCCTAAATATCCTTTTTTTGACCTAAATTTGCGATTTAATAGTTTAAATTTTCGACTTTTTGACCCGCATTTTTAATTTTGACGCCGAATTTATAATTTTTACATTTTTCACCTGTATTTTTAATTCTTCTGGTTCTAAACTTTTGATCTGTTGACCTAAATATTCTTTATTATGACATACATTTTCTATGTACTTGTTAATTTTTTTTTGTCCGTATTTTTGATTTTTCGAGCTGAATTTTTATTCACTAGATTTTTGTCCTTTTTTTTTAGATTTTTTGCCTATATTTTAGATTTTTTGATCTTCTGCACTAAATATTCTTTATTTTTACATAAATTTTCAATTTAATTATTAAAAATATTGATTTTTTGGTCCGCATTTTTTATTTTTCAGGCTGAATTTTTAATTCTAGTTCTAAATTTTTGATTTGATTTTAGTTAAAATGTCTATAACCTGAATTATTGATTTATATGCAAGATTTTTTATTTTTTCCGGTATTTTCAAAGTTTTGTTTGTTGAAATTTTCGATTTTTTAGTCTGCATTTATTATATTTAGGCCCAAGTTTTCGATGTACTATCTAAATTTTCGACTTTACGGCCAACATTACAGATTTTTATCATTTTTTAAATCTTTTGACCTTTTTTTTTTTTATTTTGACCAAACTTTTCGATTTTGTTGTTAAAATTTTCGATTTTTTTGCCCCTATTCTTGATTTTACGTTTAGTCTGCATTTATTATATTTAGGGCCGAGTTTACGATGTTTTGTCTAAATTTTCGACTTTTTGACCAACATTGTGGATTTTTTTTAACTGTTGCCCTATTTTTTTTATTTTTTTTTTGTCTGTTAAAATTTTTCTTTCCTTGGTCCACTATTTTTATTTTTAGGCCAGAATTATAGATTTTTGGTCTCAATTTTTTATCGTATATTTTTTACCCTATATTTAAAATTTTTAAACTTTTTTTATTTTTTGCTATTATTTTCGAATTTCTGGTCAGAAACTTTTTTTTGGCGGCTGAAAGGGGCAAATTATTTTGCTTCTACCTAAGTTTTCGTTTTTTTGTTAGCGATTTTCATTTTTAGATCAGGATTCTTGATTCTTTGGCTCATATTTTAGATTTCTGTATTTTCGATTTTTTTGTTCCATTATTTTTATTTTGGCCAAAATATTCGATTGGTTTGAAGAAATTTTCGATTTTTTTTTGTCTGCAATTTTTACCTTTACGCTCGTTTACGATGTTTCGTCTAAATTTTTACCATTTTAGGCCTGGATTTTGTATTTTCGATGATTTTGGTTTCAATTTTTGGTCTTTTGGCCGAAATTGTATTTATTTCGACTTAAATTTTCGATTCGTTTGTTTAAAATTTTGATTTTTTGGTCTACCACTTTGATTTTTGGGTACGAATTTTAGATTTTTGGTTTTAATTTTTTATTTTTGTCCCATATTTTAGATTTTCTCAACTTGAATCATTGATTTTATTGTGCGTTTTTTTTTTAAATTTTATATTTGCTATTATTTTCAAATTTCTCATTGAACTGTGTTAAGCTTAAAAGAGTTATTTTTGGGGCTGAAAATGGTAAATTAATTTTCTTTTGCTTGTATTTTCAATTTTTTGGTCTGAATTTTTATTTTTAAACCAGGATTTTTGATTTGGCCAATATTTTAGATCTTCGGCTGTTTTGTTCAAAATTTTTGATTTTTTTGCCAAAATATTCGATTGTTCTAGGAAGATAAATGGTTCTTTGTTATTTTTTCAGGGGGGGGGGAGGCATATTGTATAAGTGGCTCTACCATCAACATATTCCACGAGCCGCCACTGGCATGTAGCATTCTGGTTTTAATGTTAGATATTTTTCACCCTTAACCCACTATCTTATTTTACTCGCGTACTTGCTATTAAACTATTATCCGAGGGAATAAATATAGGGTGTTTTCATAATGATGACAAACGTTCAAGGGAAATAGAGATGGTCAAAAGCGTCAAAGTCTAAAGTTATAAGCCAAACCAATTCGTGTTTCTTCATCTGCTTATTTGTGTGATTCATATCCACTAGATTTTAATCTGGTGTTTGAAAAAGGGATTGGTGGTTATTTTTCATACAAAACATAAAATATAATTTTATCGATGAGTGGAAAATGGTAATTTACGCAAGTCAGATGTGGAAGAGATGTGGAAGAGGCAAATTATTACCTCAAAAATAGGGATAGTAAACGAAGACTAATACTTTAAATAAGTGCTTTCAGAAATAAAATAATCAATGCTATAGGTGACAAGGTGTTTTTTCCAACAGTCGTCAACTTTGTGGTCCTTGATAATAAAGGCTATGTTGTTGAATGAAAATTGCGACATTTCAAAGTAAGTAAGTAATTATATTGATCTAGTAAAAACGCTCTCAAATTATATTTTAATGTTTGCATCACTTGCAAAATTAACCAACAAGGCCATAAAATCGAAAATCTTCGATGTGGGCAAAGTCGTTATATTTTTAAAAGAAGCGTCTGGCGGCGACTCTCCTTTGATGAACGTAGGATTTAACCAACTAATGGCTACATGGCTATAAACTCGAAAATCTTTGATGTGGACAAAGTTCTTGGATTTTTAAAGAAGCGTCTAACGACGACTATTCGTTGATGAAGGTAGAAATTAACCAACTTACCGCCACATGGCTATAAAGTCGAAAATCTTTGATGTGGATAAAGTTCTTACATTTTTTAGATTTTTCAAAGACACGTTGTCGACGACTATCCTTTGATGATGGTAAGATTTAACCAACTAATGACTTCAAGGCCATAAAGTAGAACATTTTCTATGTGGGCAAAGACGTTAGGTTTTTTAAAAGATGCGTATGATGACGACAATCTGTTGATGAAGGTAGCATTTTTAGAATTATTGGCTTGTATAATTTGTGCAATTTAAGATATTGCAGGTTATTGCTATATTGGGCTTGCATGGGGAGCGTGCCGATCAGATGAATGCTGCTGCTTTAAAATCAGATATGATTTTTATAATCAGAGTTTGCATTAATACAAAACGTTGAAATCAATAATAATTGTAATATGTATTCATTTATATTGCATTTTATTAAATGTGACAAATTAAGTTAATATTTAAATACTCACAAATACACAAACCTACACTGCTAAAGGATTTCACAATCGATGGCCGGTTAGGCAAATTGCCTATAATAAACATCACTACTACTTTGAAATACTAAATGATAAAATTTACTTACAGTTTTCGTAGTTATATTAGAAATTGGAAGACTTCAAAGAATGAGTAGTACACACCTGAAACAAAAACAATCGTTTAACATGACTAAATAATTTATCTTCAATTAGATTCTCATTTAACTGGTGGGGAAACCTTTTTGTAAAATGTGTTAAATGTCTTATTTCTATATATAACTAAATAAATTCATACATGAATTAGTGGCGGCATGTTGATGGTAGAGCCACATACATAATATAAGTCGGCGTCGCGCGCACGGGATGAGCCAGAATCTGTTTGGCACCAAATGCACGTTTAGAGAGCGACCTCTCCTGCACCCCTCCAACTACTCCCCCGCGGTAGCCAATATCCTAACAAAATGCCGTGCCAAATAGAAGCTGGCACCGTTAACGGCGCGCCGCAGTCTTTCGTTGGGAAACGAATGCATTGAGGTTTTTCTCTATTCATTAAAGTTATGCAGGCGTTGTTGAACATTTAAACTGGTGAAAAAGTGTTTTAAGGAATAATTAAAAATTCTTGCCGAGTTTGAATTTACAGGTAATGCCATGGCTCCTTGGCTCTACATAACGAGCCGCCCCTGACAGTGGCGACTGGTGGAACATGTTGATGGTAGAGCCACTTATACAATATCCCCCTCCTTTTTTGAAGAAACAAAGAACCATTTATCTTCCTAGACCAATCGAATAGTTTGGCCAAAAAAATAAAAAATTTGGAACAAAACACCCGAACATCTAAAATATCAAAAATCCTGGTTTAAAAATAAAAATGCAGACCAAAAAATTGAAAATACAAGCAAAAGAAAAATAATTTGCCATTTTCAGCCCCAAAAATAACTCTTTTTAGAGTTATAAATTCCTTAAAAGTGACGAGTTGCATTGAAAAAAATATTGAATCGTAAAAAATGTGAAGAACAAAAAAGTTCTATGTAATAATGTAAACAGCATGTCCTCTGGAGCACCTTTGTACTTGAAGAAATTTCTTGAAATTTTTAAACAATGTAGTACACCTAATGTAGTTGTCAGAAAAAAATAATCAAATCATTCTCATCTGCCATTTTCGAGATATAGATTAAAACAATTTAAAAATCTAAAACTTTGACATGCTGTATCTTGGAAAGTATGTAATTTTTCATATAGATAAATTTAGTTAATTTGCTTGTTTACACCATATCATTTTGGTGGTGTCTTTTTTAGACACCTTGTATATCGTTTTATAATTATAAACCAAAAATTAAAAAATGATAATAAATGTTTTTCTCGAATAAAAATGATTTTATGAAAAATGTTTTTAAGCAAAAGAAGTTCATTTCTTTGTTGTCTTCAAAGTTTGTTTAAATGCTTTTGTGATATTTTTCATATTTAAGAAAATATTGGCAAAAAACAAAAAAAACAGTTAAGGTAAACGCCCACTTTCGGTGTACGAAATTTTACCAAAAGATTTTCAGTTCTTCAGATTATCAAATAAGACGGATGTTCAAAGTTTCATATGAACTGCTCAATTAGTTTTTGAGATACAGCGCGCACAGACAGACACACACAGACACACACACAGCATACACACACACACAGACACAAATTTTTTTTACAGAAATTGTTGAAATTGCATCTAGGGACCCTAAAACGGATATTTCCGTAAAAAAAAATTTTGAAAAAAAATCACGATCACAATATTTTTTCGTACTTCGTAACGGAGAAAGTAAAAATTGAGACCAAACATCTAAAATTCTGGCCTAAAATTAAAAATAGTAGACCAAGGAAAGAAAAATACACATAAAAAAAAATAAAGAAAAATTTAGGAAGGAATTAAAAAAAACCACAATGTTGGTCAAAAAGTCGAAAATTTAGACAAAACATCCAAAACTGAGCCCTAAAGATAATAAATGCAGACTAAACGAAAAATAAAAAATGAGGGCCAAAAAATGAAAATTTTAACAATAAAATCGAAAAGTTAGGTGAAAATTAAAAAAAATTTAGGTCAAAAGATTTAAAAAAATAATAAATATCTGTAATGTTGGCCAAAAAGTCGAAAATTTAGACAGTACATCGAAAACTCGGGCCTAAAGAAAATAAATGCAGAATAAAAAATCGAAAATTTCAATAAACAAAACTCGAAAATACCGGAAAAAATAAAAATATATCTCGCATAGAAATCAATAATTCAAGTTATAGACATTTGAACCAAAATCAAATCAAAAATTTGGAACTGAAATTAAAAATTCGGCCCGAAAAATCAAAAATTTAAACAATTAAATCGAAAATTTATGTCACAATAAAGAATATTTAGACCAATAAATCAAAAAATGGTACCCAAAAGAATCGAAAATACAGGTCAAAAATCTAAAAATTAAAAATTCGGCGGGAAAATTAAAAATGCGGACCAAAAGTCGAAAATTTAAACAATCAAATCGTAAAAGGTCAAAATAAAAGTTAAAATATTTTGACCAAAAATATCAAAAACTAAAAATTCGTCGGGAGAAAAAAAAATGCGGACCAAATAGTCGAAAATTTTAACAATGAAATCGAAAATATAGGTCAAAATAAAGAATATTTAGGTCAAATGATCAAAAATTTAGAAAAAAAATCGAAAATACAGGCTTAATAATAAAAAATGCAGAATATTCTAGTTGGTAATGGTTTAAATTAATTTAAAAATCACTCTAATGTTCAAAATAATTTTTTTTAATAGGAAAATATATTTTTTTTAATTTTCGCTTTAATTGTCCAAAAAAGTGAAAAAGTTGAAAAAGAATTCAAATAAAACCATTAACTTTGTTGGGACCACCTTATTGTTTCACCTTTAGTGCCGGCAGTTTCGACAACTTTAGATTTAGTGGATACATTTTGAATAATTCAAATAAAACAATGCACTTGGTTAGTATGACTCTCAGTAGCGGCTCGTGGAACATGTTGATGATAGTTTTACAATATGGGGAGGTTCTTCTTTTTTGAAGAAAGAAAGAACGATTAATCTTCATAGTCCAAGATTATTTTGAGTTGTAAAGTAAAGGTTCATAATTTCAAACAGCCGAATTCAAACAAGCTGAAAATATGATTAGTGCGTACTTTTGATTTATCGTGCGTTTAAATTTTGTCCCAGACATGCACTAAATCTGTAACACTATTCTTCGACCACGTAAGCTCACCATCAAACAAAAATAATTTTAAGAATTAATTAAAAATTCTTGCTGGGCTTAAAATTAGAGGTAGTGCGATGGCTCCTTGGCTCTACATAACGAGGCGCCCCTGCCCATGACCTAGCGCCCTTACGATTCATGAGACAATTAGTATTACATGTTAAGAACAAATACTAAATTTGTATAAAGGTTCAATATTAGAAACCTGGCAAATATTGACTTGTCCTAGTAACTACATTACATTTTTATTATTTCATTTTGTCCGTGGCCCAGTTCACAACCTAGTGTAATTAAATTTCATCTACTGGGGACTAAATATAGAACAAAGGTGATGTTATATGCATGCAACTTTGTAATGCTAACATCATGACTCATTCACTTAATTTCACCCCCATTGCGTTACGTAGTTGGCAACATTTTTTTTCTCGTACGTACTGTCGCCATAATTTGATAATCATGGCATGCTAGTTAATTTAATGTTCCGTGAATTTTGGGCGAAATTAAATTAAATTCGCACGAGCGGACGGATGCACGGAAGGGCACGTGTCCGGCCCGGACCTGCCTCAAAGAGGTGTATTGAAGGTTGCGAGGGTCAGGAATTGGGGTCAATGTTGTCGCCTGATACTTCCTACAGGAACTTGAACCATCTGACCCAGTTACGCTGCCATGACTTCTTTTTAAATCGTACAGTTTGTATCGGATGCTCCAAATGCGTCGCGTCCAATGTGCTGCGTCATAGGATGTTTATCGTTTCACTTCCGGGGATGGATTTATCTGGAGTGGACGTTATTTATAGCAGATGTGAGCGCAAATGTTCTGGGGTGGTACACCCGTTTGTTTATATCGGGGGCATGTGGAGGATTAGAACGCAAGGACTGAAAGTTAAGAATTAGACATCTGGGTTGATACGCTCAGTGACATAAGTATATTCATTTTAAAACGACAGCTTATCACCAAAATGGATAGAAGTTTATACCGTTGCAATATATGAGAAGATTATATCCGTAAAATTAGTAAAGAGGGCTGTTGGATTTTAATCCTGACGAAGCATGATTTCTATTTATTTCTTTTGAAGGATGTCTAATTTTATCAACACACACAATCCAAGACATAAACTTGACGAGGAAACAATCTTCATTTGATGTATAGTAAAGGTTTACTAATCGCGTTCTATATGGGTTTATTCAGCTACTCGATAAACATATTTCCAGTTTTCATATATGCCGGCAATAGATTTTAGTTATAAATTCGTTTATAATAATAACAAACGGAACTTTATTCTAGCTAAGAAAACACACAGTTAAAAAGGGCCACCGATAATGTCTTTCAGTCCGTTATATCTCTATTTTTCTGTCACAATAATATAGTCGGTGAAGTTTACTTATTGTTACGAGAGTTGGTTGCTAAGCAATTTCGCGAATTGTTGATGCACAAAAAATAAAAGCCGCAGGCGAGTAATTTTTCATTAGGCATGAGCGAAATTGCTGCCCGCAATCAGTAAATTTCACCCACAGGAGTGATATTTGCTAAGAGTATACCACGAAAATTCACATTTCTATTGCCCCATTTTGAGATTGAAATTATCCAGGATAAAAACAATAAAATATTACGTTGTCATGAAAACTGTTATAATAAAATTTGAGTCTGTTTCAAAATTCTGCCACCTAAATACACGGTCCGCTATTGAAATTCGCTGCCGTGATTGGTTGAAACACCGCCAGTAGCAGTGGCGGCTCGTGGAACATCGAAAATTCGCGGTAAAAAAAAAATACTAACGAAAAATCCGAAAAGAGTTTAACGAAAATAAAGAAAAACCTAAAATTTGGATCGAAGAAATGAAAAACAGGTCAAAGATCTAAAATATAGGCAAAAAAAAATAAAAAATGTTGGTCTAAAAATAAAAAATGCAAACCAAAAAAATTGAAAAATCAAGGAAAACGAAAATAATTTGACATTTTCAGCCCGCAAAATAATTCTTAAAAACCAAGAGATAAGCACAAAAAATCGAAAATTTAGACAAATATCAAAAATTTGCGATTAAAAAAATGCAGACCAAAAATCTGAAAATTTCAACAACAAAAAAAAATCAAAAAGTTTAACCAAAATAAAGAATATTCCGGGCAAAAACTCTAAAATTTTGAACGAAGAAATGAAAAGTCCAGGTCAAATATCTACAATAGAAGCCAAAAAAATAAAAAATGCTGGTTTAAAATAAAAAATGCAAACCAAAAAGTTGAAAAATCAAGGAAAACGAAAATAATTTGACATTTTCAGCCCGCAAAATAATTCTTAAAAACCAAGAGATAAGCACAAAAAATCGAAAATTTAGACAAATATCAAAAATTTGCGGTTAAAAAAATGCAGACCAAAAATCCGAAAATTTCAACAACAAAAAAAATCAAAAAGTTTAACCAAAATAAAGAATATTCCGGGCAAAAACTCTAAAATTTTGAACGAAGAAATGAAAAGTCCAGGTCAAATATCTACAATAGAAGCCAAAAAAATAAAAAATGCTGGTCTAAAAATTAGAAATGCAAACCAACAAATTTAAAATCAACGAAAACGAAAATAATTTCACATTTTCAGCCTCCAAAATAACTCTTAAAAACCAAAAGATAAGCACAAAAAATCTAAAATTTAGACAAATATCAAAAATTCGCGGTTAAAAAAATGCAGACCTAAAATCCGAAAATTTCAACAACAAAAAAATCAAAAAGTTTAACCAAAATAAATGTAATGTAATGTAATGTAATGTAATGTAATGTAGTTTATTCGTGTTCATACTTGTAATAAGTTTACACTCGTCAGTTACAAATGAATCTACATTTAGTAATATATTATAAAGTTGACAAATAAAGAATATTCCGGGCAAAAACTCTAAAATTTGGAACGAAGAAATGAAAAATACAGGTCAAATATCTACAATATAGGCCAACAAAATTTAAAATGCTGGTCTAGAAATAAAAAATGCAAACCAAAAAAATTGTAAAATCAAGAAAAACGAAAATAATTTGCCATTTTCAGCTCCCAAAATAACTCTTTAGCTCAAAATTAATTGCCGACCTAAAACTCGATAACAGGAGTCAAAAAGTTACCAAAAAGTAAAAAAAATCGGCCGTAAAAAATAATAATTCAAGTTGAAAAATCTAAAATGAAGGGCAAGAAGTTATAAACTGTACTTGAAAATATCGGCAAAAAAATAAAAAAAGTCGCGTATAAAAATCATTAATTTAGGTTAAAAAATCTAAAATATAGGATAAAAAATTAAAAATTTCGACCAAAAATTCGATCTTAGAAATCAAAATTGCGGACCAAAAATTCGAAAATTTTAACAAAAAAATCGAAAATTTAGAAGAAAATTATTTTCTTTAGAAATTTGTAAAGACACATGATTCGAAATTAGTCTGTCACAATTTCAACCATTTGTTGCAATAAGTGTGGAATTCCCATGCAAATTTCTGAAAAATGCGCCTTATTGGTCATCAAAATTAGCTTTTTAGTGTAACCATTTTTGTTGTGGTAAACTTGCGATTATTTTCTTTGGAAATTCGTAAAGACATATTATTCAAAATGAGTCTGTCAAAATTTCAACCATCTGGTGCAATAAATGTAGAATTTGCATGTGAATTTCTGAATAATGCGTTGTTTTTGGTCATCAAAATTTGCTTTTCTAGTGCAACCATTTTTGTTATAGTAAACTTGCAATTTTTTTTAATCTGTAAAGACGCATTTTTCAGAATTACTCTGTCGAAGTTTCAACCATCTATCGAAAGAAATGTGGAATTCTCATGTGATTTTCTGAAAAATTTGCCTTTTTGGTGATTGAAATTTGCCTTTTAGTGAAACTATTTTTGTTGTGGTAAACTTGCGATGATTTTCTTTGGATCTTTTTGATCATCAAAATTTTCTTTTTAGTGCAACCATTTTTGTTGTGGTAAACTTGCGATTGTTTTCTTAGCAAATTTATAAAAACACAGTATTCAGAAATGGTCTGTCAAAATTTTAACCATCTGTTGAAATTAATCTGGAACTTCCACGCGGTGTTACAGGTTAACATTTAAAAAGTTTTTTTGAGAATCAGTTAAAAATTCTTGCTGAGCTTGATTCTACAGGTAGTGCCATGGCTCCGTGGCTCTTTATATTGAGCCGCCCCTGGCCAGTAGTACAGTTTATATAATAAAAAAAATTAATACCCTATTTTAGCAAATTTCTATGATATCAAAAGTGATTTTGGTACATATTTGTCCGCTGAACAGTCTATGTAATAATTAAGGCTATTATTACTACTTATAAAGGCACTGATTTTAAGAGGTAACACTGCCCCTGAGATTTCATAAAATCGATTTTGTTTTTTCTGTCTTAAATTATTACTACAGTCTCAAGAATAGACCAGAAAAGGTTTTACCACAAAATTGAAAGGGAATCATAGTGCTAGCCGATTGAATGAAGCGTTATTTTACGTGAGTATTATAATATAAATAAAAAAGCAGGCCACAAATGATGTTGCTAATTATAAGTATTAGCAGCAATGCATACTGAAGTTTTCGAAGCTATAAAGCCCATCTACTCAATTCTTCGTATTGACTAACGATGTGTAAATTAATATATCTGAATATTATACGCAAGATATCAGTGACCTAAACTTTAAACGCGTTTTTCTCAAAACACACATTTTAAAATTTGCATATTTTTAACCAATAGATTTGAAATTTCTACATATATCAATCTTCTCCTATATATCATGCAACAAAGTACATAGGATTTTTGCGATATATTGAAAACTTTTTTGTAGTCACAATTTTTGTATCAGATTTTTTACAGAAAAATGGTACTTTTAAAATAACTGTCATATTTAAACAAATCAATATTATTTTAAACCGCTACGTACTTTGTAACTTCAATCAATATAGAACATAAAAATATACCGTTCTTTGCTTTAGCCTAAACCATCTCGGAGATAACGTGTACACAAAATGGCGTCCCGAAAAAAAGTTGATTGCGGAAGTATATCCGTATGCCGCCATTTGCAGCAATTATAAATAACAAAAAACATTTTTCTCTACTCAAATACATACACAACTAACTGCTTTTTGTGTTATTTAAATATAGCTATTCATTTGCCCTAAAATAATTCCCAAAGTTACGTATGATTTTGGTGCGTAGTAATTAATTTAAAAAAAAAAAGAAGAATAATAATATAATAATAGTAATGATGATACATAGGAGTGATATATATATATAACAATAATAATAAATAAAATATACCATGGTTGTGGCAGATGGCCTAGTAGCCGACGCCAGGAAACAAAAAAAAAAAAAAAAACGTATGATTTTAGCGAGCCAGTGGTGGTGTTAGCCCTTAAGAAGTGAAAAACATATATCCTCAAAATAAATAAATGGCGAGAATAACTGCTAACTCAATTAAATTTTTGTTTTTGTCATATTAGTTCTAGGTCTTAAGATGAATATGAAATTTCGTTTTGTCAATATGGGGCATTCCACAAAATGACGACCCAAAAAAAAGTGTCATGTTCTCGGAATCGGTTCGTACTGTGTTTCATGATAGTATTTTTAATAAGCTTATTTAAGGCCATATTAGTTCCACATTTGATTTGGTTGCTTCAGAGATATAGAGGATTTTTTCAGAAAAGTCTAAAATTCGAAATTTTCAAAAAAATATATCTCTGCATAGGCTCATGCTGCGGTGAAAAATTCTGGACAAAACCTAATGAGAATGAATTGAACTTTTCAGAAAAAATGCTAGAATATGTTAAGTTCACACGTCAAGTGTATTTTTTCAATTTGAAAAATTGAAATTAAAATTGAAAGGTGAGTGCCACCTTCGATTTTCTTTAAAAATTTTCAGACCTCTGAAATGTGCAGAATGTTAGGTGGAAGCGGCATCGTGGGATTTGAAAGGGTCTCTGAGATATATATTTTTTTCTGACTCAATGTATGGTAGACGCGGAACTTCAATGAGAACCAATTATTCAGATGAACACTATTTCGGCGAGAATTACAAAAAAGTTAAATCTTATGCATTTTTAATCTTCTCATATGTGAAAACGTAATACTGGAAACCTTAAGTGCATTTTAATATAGAACTGGTATTTACAATAAAAGAAGTTGCGTCGGTCGAACAAAATGTATACACAACAAAGATTTGTATGTATCTACAATCCAAAAACAAGTTCTAAAGTAAAGTGACAGTTCGGTTTTGACTATTCAGTTCGACGAGTTCGTAACACGAAGATGGGGAGACGAAAGGCACGACAACCGAAACGGAACCGTTGTTGTAACACTTACAAACTGAAAAAACATTTAATAAATAAATAAAGTGGAGCTCTTATTCTGTAGTTTGCAGTACGAATTATGTAATTTCTTATTTTCAAGTATATTTCACCATTATTAGGCGGACACTTATAAATCCCAAGTAACGGTTTTCATATTACGTTTTCACAACGGAGAGAAGCTTAAAAATGTATGATTTCATTTTTTGCAATTCTCACTGAAATAGAGTTCATCAGAATAATTGATTCTCATCGGAGTTCCGTTTCTACCATACATTGAGTCAGAAAAAAAATTATATCTCAGAGACCCTTCCGAATCTCACGATGCCGCTCCCACCAAACATTCTGCATATTTCAGAAATCATTCTGAAAATTTTTAAAGAAAATCGAAGGTGGCACTCACCTTTCAATTTTAATTTCAATTTTTCAAATTGAAAATAATACACTCAACGTGTGGACTTAACATGTTCTACTATTTTTTTCTGAAAAGTTCAATTCATTGTCATTAGGTTTTGTCCAGAAATTTTTATTGTAGCATGAGCCTATGCAGAGATATATTTTGTTGAAAACTTCGAATTTTCGACTTTTCTGAAAATTAAATCCCCTATATCTCGGAAACAACCGAATCAAATGTGGAACTAACATGGCCTTAAATACGCATATTAAAAATACTATCACGAAACACAGTACGGACCGATTCCGAGAACATGCCACTTTTTTTTGTGTCGTCATTTTGTGGAATGCCCCATATGCAAATATTTTTTTGTCCAATAATTATGAAATGATGATAGTTATATTAAAAATGATAATGAATAAGTTTTTTTTTTAATCTCATTCGTTTTTGGAAAAATAAGCCAAATCCCAGTCCATATCAATTCAGTCAGGAGGTTATCTCCATAGTCTAAGATGTTTTTGAATTTAACATTGTTGAAATCCAGGAAAAAGTAATTATTTTTGTGTTCAAAGAAATTCCTGGTCTGAGATACAGATCTCCAAAAATGTCGCTGCAGTCGCCATTTCTCACTTAAAACTTTCGGCGAAATTTAAAAATGCCTCTAAAACGATTCAAGAATTTTATTCGAAAGATACTATTTTTGTGTTTAAAATTATAACCTATATTTGGAAATATGTGTCCACGGTAGAGGTGGGCAACCCTTGAGTGAGCCGAGTCAAAGAGTCAATTTATATTGAAAATATCTAGGTGTTTTTAAGTTATAACTCAGTGAAGAACGTTATGCAGTAGAAAAACGTTGTTATTTGTTTTCGGGGTAAATTGGGCTTTTACAATATTTTATACCATGAGCTGACTCTCGACTCTCAGAGTTGACTCTTTTCACTGAGTCAGAGCTTGTGAAGCAGATCACAAAAAAGAGTGATTTCGCCCATCTATAGCCAAGCTCTCTTGCTGTAGCTTTCTGATTTTTTTAATCTCAGAAATGATTTTTTTTTAATGCCAATCCCAAACATTTTGATATTTTGGCAAATAATAAGAAATTGTTTTTTTTTATTTCGAAGTCCCACTGGCCTGAAAAGAATAATACACCTGTTTCTGAGCTCTGGGAACGGTCAATCACGTGCTTATTTATAAGGTTTCATATATCTGAAGTCGATGGTTACACTAATATTCCAAAATTCGTTGGTAATTTGCATGTTTTTATTATTAGGTCATGACTCGACTGAATAAATTATTTGAAAAAATAAAAAGTATCTGCAACATGAAGTGAAGAGCCAGAAAAGGTTCTCACTCCCCAAAATTTTCCCGAACACAAAGTGCAGAGCTAAAAAAAGAGAGGTCCTCATCTAGCCAATACGATTCTTTACAAAGAGTCGACTCATCGGCAAAAAGATCCTTGGTTTCAATATTTCTCAATATGCATCTTTACATGCTTTTCAGTAGACTCATGGTAAAAACATCCCTAAAACATAGTGAAGAGCTAAAAAAGGTCCTCACTGAGTCATGACACCAAATGACCTGCATGCATTGTTTCTAAATTTTAGAATATTTCAATGTGAAAGCAGATAAAATTTAGATAAATATTGCAACTAATTCGTCGACGCGAAAAAATTTTGAAAACAATTTCCATCCACTTTGCAAATCACTCAATATTAATTCAAAAGTGATTTGGTAGAAAATTCAAATACATTCCGTCGATTGCTTTGGCATTTTTTCATGTAAATTTATGAAAAATTATAATAATTTTTTTGTTCACGCGAAAAAAACATAAAAACAATTGCCATCCACTTGAAACTTCGCAAAATCACTCAATATTAATTCAAGAGTGATATCGTACAAAATTCAAATACATTGATTGCCTTCGCGATTTTTCGTGTAAATTTATGAAAAATTCTAATCATTGTTGACGCGAAAAAAATATAAAAACAGCTGTAAAATACTTGAAACTTTCTAAATTTACTTAAAATACAATAATTTTAATAATCTTCCAAAAACTCTATCACAGCTTGTCAAGATAACCGACCGAGAACAGCGCTTCAGATTTTTTAATTTGCACGAGTGAAAAAAAATTATGAAAACAACTGCAACATACTTGAAATTTTACAAATTTACTCAAAATACACTAATCTTAACAATCCTCCAAAAAGCTCAAAAAACCCCATCACTGGTTTTTAAGATTTTAAGTTTCACTTCTTCCGAGTAAAAAAAAAATAAAAACAAGTGCAACACACTTGAAACTCTCTAAATTTATTCAAAATACATTAATCATAATAAGCCTCTTAAAACCCATTATACCCCATCACAAGTTTTCAAGATAACCGACCGAGAACAGCCCTTAGGATTTTTTAAGTTTCACTTCTTCAGACTGAAAAAAAAATACAAAAACAACTGTAACACACTTGAAACTTTTCAGATTTACTCAAAATACATTAATCTTTAAAACCTCCAAAAAACTCAAAATACCCCATCACTGGTTTTCAAGATAACAACACAAAACACAATTCTGGAAGAATTTTTCAAATCTGCTAATTTGTTCAAGAGATATATTCTCAAATAAATGCATTGCAATTTTTCTCGTCTCATGAAACTTTCGCAGGTATCGTTTGAAGATTTAAAATGACTAATCAGTGTTTTTAGAATTAATAAAAAAATCTTGTTTCGTTTGAAATTAGAGGTAGTGCCATGGCTCCTTGGCTCTACATAACGAGCCGCCCCTGGACTCGATTACCTTAAATCTGATAGGTCGCAGTATCAGATCGGTGACTGGAGCGATATACTTACAAGTTTTTTTTTCCAAAAGATCTTATTTAAAAAACAACCCATAGAGTGTGTTCAGCGGGTTAAGTTACAAGCGACAAAGATGGCTGTTCACTTATGTTATTTAATAGATAACATAAATATATGTTTAAAAAGTCGTTAGATGAATTTTTCTCATGCATTTCTGTAATTTAGATATTTTTTGTCCAGATGTAAATAAATTGAATGATACTATCAGACATGGTAATTTAAATGAACACAGATATATGGGGCAGTGTGGCGTCGGTATGTCGTCGCCCGTTATTTACAGCACATGTGGGCACCACAAGTGTTTCCCGTTATGGGGTAGTCCATGGGGTGAACCACACCCGATTACTCTGCACCGTTAGATTCGGCATTTAAACCACGTAACAGGTAGACCCGAGTTCCTGGAAATAAAATCCCTACCTGAACAAATAAAATTCCAATCGTTTTAAAATCCCCAACGGGAAATCATTTACACAAAAATGTCGCGATATATATATGCTTTCATTCATTTTTTTTGCGGTGTCGTTTTTATAGCCGTCATTGTTGGAATTGGATCGGGCAGTGAAATGTGATGTTTCATGTTCGTGTCTTGTCTGGTCTAGGAGAGATAGTTAAAAGTAACGAAGCATCACTTGGAAATGACGTAGATAGAGAGAAGGCCGCCATATTGCCGGTTCCTTGCTCCAACAGAGCGAGACTTCCACGGAAGGTTGAAAATAAGAGTAGACCTGCAAGTTTAATGTCAATGGAACTACAATTTATTATAAAATTAGTTCATTGTTACCATTCAATGGGAAAATAGTGGCGTAAAGGATTATTGCCTTTGAATTTATCGTATTATATACGGGCTAGTTGTAGTAACCAGTTTTAATTTATAAAATATACAAGGTACTCTATATATTATTATACGACAGCACAGTATTTATACTAATGGTATGAAACGAGAATAAACTGTTCTAACCATCTGTGTATTTTTCATACTTGTATTAATTGTAATTAGTTCGCGTTAAATTGCTTGTTGTAGTAATTGTTTTCAATAGTTAATTTTTTTTTATTATCATAGCTGGCATCGCTTGTTAAGATCTGAAGATTTATTATTATTAATTAAATAAGTAATTATGCAAGTCACTTCACGATACATTTTGATCAAACAATAATATGAGTAACTTTGTTAAATCTGATGGAGAAAAACACTTGTTATGTTCCATGATTTTATTTTCAGTTTCCTGACAGGCTTCTCGATCCCCACTGATCATTATCAAAGGTTATACTAAAGTACAAATGAAATTATGGAGTGTTTTTCTTCACCAAATTTATATATACGGTTCCATCAGAAAGAAGCCCAACAAGCGTCAACAATATTGAAAACACTTTTTTTTAATATTAATTAATATATAATTAATATCACACACTGAAAATTAGTGACTATACTTTCGACAAATTGAACTTCATTCTCAAACTATAAGTATTTTTCATTGTTTTGACAAAGTTGCACGACCTCGCGCATAGACGTGGGGTAGAAAGGTGATAAAATGGTAGGTTTCTCATTAACTATAAGGTTTAGCGTAAACCTTATCTTATACAAAATTAATATACATCTAATAAAAATGGCCCTATACATTTTAGTAGAGATGGGCAGAACTGCTACTTTTGAATCACGTTGCTACCTATGATTGCTACTTTCTAATATCAGTGATTTTAAACTGTGACTGTGATCACGGTTAGTAAACGTCGTAACATCTTCTGAAATTAATAATGGTTTCTCAAAAATGTTTTTGACATGATTCTGCTAATATTTGTCCACCCGGTCACGTAAATAGTGTTTCTTTTGAAATTATACCTGTGACTGAACGTAATATTTGGGCTATATTATCTGCTGTACCAAATAAATATACGACATCCTTGATTCAGTTCTAAGTTCGAGAAGTATTTTTGCGGAATGTTTGAAAAGTTTGAAAGTTTTAGGTATGTGGCAAATGTTTTCCTATTTTGGTTTTACCTCTGAAAAAAAAACGCATCTTTTGAAAGATTATTTGCTATGTTCTCTAAGGATTATTTTGAAATAAAATCATTACCCAATAGAGATACGGATTTCTGGAAATTTTCGTTTTAATTTTTTGAGCATATGGCCAAAAAAATAGCAGAAGAAAAATAAAAAACGTGCAGGCTAAATTCAATAAAAAAATATCCTCAATTGCCGAAGCGCCGCTTATTCGAAATCAATTTGGTTTATCAATTTATTCCCAACAGACAATAACAGCCTAAAAATGGAATTTTCGTAGATATAAACATACATAAATTTCAAAACAAATTTAGCTTAATATACAATCAGTTTTAAAAATATAAAATAAAACAGAATGCAAAAACTAAAAAACTAAAAACGAAAAAAGATGACTAACAGAGAGCAATCAAGCAATCCAAGACCCTTGACTTGTACAAGATAAAAGAAGAGAAAATGTCCGCCCCGTATTGAATTTGATGGTAAGTACGAGTCATTTTTATTACAGGTGAGTTATCGTGGTGAAGCGATTTTGGTGTCTTGTACGAAAAGGTCAGTGTATTTCTCGCATTACAACGAGGTATCCGGAATATTAGTTGTTCAGTCATAAATGGTGAGTCCAAAAGGCTATGTACCAGCTTATACAATGTAACAGCATTCACGAACAGATGGTGGGTAGTAACCGATGGCATGTTATACTCTTGAAGTAAGTTTTGATATGGGTAGCCTTTGCAAGGGTAGGCACCATGATCTCTGAAGTATAGCATTTTTAGAAATCTTTTCTATATAGTTTCCACAAGCTGAATATAATGTTGTGTATATGGACTCCAAATAGTAGCGCAGTTATCTAGTTTACACAAGACCAATGATTTAAATAGAGAAATTAGTGTATTCCTATGTTTGAAGTCTTTCGTTGTTCTTATGATGAAGCCAAGTTGTTTATTGCAGATTTTCACCACGTTAGTAATATGAGTATTGAAGGTCAGTTTCTGATCAAAATAAACGCCTAAGTCTCTAATACCGCTTGACCGATTAAGTGTATTATTACTGACTGAATAATTATACATTATAGTGGAAAGATTTCTGGTGTAAGATACTATGGAACATTTATCCGGATTAAGGGCAAGTTTATTGTCAATGCACCACTGGCTCAAATTATCCAAGTCGAGCTGAAGGGCATAGCAGTCAGTAACGCTGGAGATACTTCTATAAATTTTGATATCGTCTGCATATACTAAAATGTTGCCATCCACCACATCCATTACATCATTAATAAATAAAACGAATAGCAGCGGGCCTAGGTTCGACTCCTGGGGCACCCCACTTTTAGCAATACAGCTCCTTGACAAATGACCTTTAAGTTCAACTCTCTGAGGCCTACCCACCAGGTATGACTGAATAACTTGTACAATATTGTGAGGCAACCCAAATGATCTTAGTTTTTTAATCAGTATACCATGAGACATGCGGTCAAAGGCCTTAGAAAGGTCGGCAAAAATTACATCAGTCTGTATCCTTTCATCCATGCTGGAAGATATGTGCTGGGAGATACCCATTAAATTTGTCAGAGTGGACAATATTCAATACAGAAAATCCTCAAAAATCCGTTTGAAGATTTTCGTTTTAATTTAAAAAAACATCGCAGAAAAAAATATAAAAATGTAGGCAAACTTCCATATGAAATCATCCTCAATGGCCGAAGTATCGCTAATTCAGAATCAATTTGGTTTTTGCAAATCCAACAATTTTCAATAGAGATATGGATTTTTGAAGATTTTCGTTTTAATTTTTTGAGCACTTGAATGAAAACGTCGCAGAGAAAAAAATATAAAACGCGCAGAAAAAATTCCTTAAAAAAATATCCTCAATGGTCTAAGAATCGCTTATTCAAAATCAATTTGGTTTTTGTAAATTCAACAATTTTTAATGGAGATATGAATTTTCGAAAATTTTAGTTTTATTTTTTGAGCACTTGAATAAAAACATCGCAGAAAAAAATATAAAACGCGCAGATAAAATTCCATAAAAAATCTTCCTCAATGACCAAAGTATAGTTAATTCAAAATCAATTTGGTTTTTGTAAATTCAACAATTTTCAATAGAGATATGGAATTTTGAAGATTATTGTTTTAATTTTTTGAGTACTTGAATGAAAAGATCGCAGAAAAAAATATAAAACGCGTTGAAAAAATTCCTTAAAACAATATCCTCAATGGTCGAAGTATCGTTTATTCAAAATATTAATGTGGTATCTGCAAATTCAACAATTTTTAATGGAGATATGGATTTTTGAAAATTATAGTTTTATTTTTTTTTTTGAGCACTTAAAAACATCGGAGAAAAAATATAAAACGCGCAGACAAAATTCCATAAAAAAGTATCCTCAATGGTCGAAGTATCGCTTATTCAAAATCAATTTGGTTTTTGTAAAATCCACAGTTTTTATGGAGATATAGATTTTTGAAAATTTTAGTTTTAATTTTTTGAGCACCTGAATGAAAACTTCGCAGAAAAAAAAATAAAACGAGCAGACAAAATTCCATAAATAATTATCATTAGCGGCCGAAGTATCGTTTATTCTAAATCAATTTGGGGCTTGAACATTCAACAATAGAGATATGGATTTTTGAAGATTTTCGTTTTAATTTTTTGAGCACCCAAACAAGAAGCATTTGGAGATTTTCGTAGTTTGGTAAATTGTTTTTTTTTTTTTTCAGTTCATGAAGTTTGCAATTTCAAAATTAGTTTCGAGGTATTATTTTAAAATGTATGTTTATCTTAAATTAAAATGAATTTTGAGATATTTTGGGTTTATTTTTCCGATCACAGTGAGTTTGTGGTTCAATTCCAAGCCGGGCAAGATAATTTTATCATTTTTATAAAATCTCAATTAATTAATTATTAATTGTTAGTACATAAGTTAATTTATAAGTAATTTATTTCATTTTATATGGTATACTGTGGAATTTTATAAATATTTGTCTTTTTTTATTAAATATTTATTCAAATTTTAAATACAATACCCTGCAAAAATGGGAGAATAAAGTAATGAATATTAAATAACATTTATAAATGCCACCTTGTATTGTCTTCTTACAATTATGTTTTAAGTAACAGTCACAGTTTAAGTACCAATCACAGTTTGTCACAGTTTAAATAGCAGTCATTTAAAGTAGCAGTGATTTAAAGTAGCAGTTATTTAAAGAAGCAGTGATTTTAAGTAACAGCGATATTAAGTAGCAGTGATTTTAAGTAGCAGTAATTTTAAGAAGCAGTGATTTTAAGTAGATGTGATTTTAAGTAACAGTAATTTTAAGTAGCAGTGAAATTCGCCTATTAGTAACAGTAACTACCTGTGATTTTTCAATACCAGTGAAAAATCACAGGTACGTGAAATATCACCCATCCCTACATTTTAGCGCTTCATTCAATGGTTACGGAGATATGCAGGAGGAAAAATGTTATTCTTTTCCAGTTATGATTGATTGTACTAACTTGAAAATGAGTAGTCTCGACACAAAAAAAAAACTTAGTGACGGATAAATAACACATTAGTACATTTATATTTATGTATGTATGTACGTCTATGTGTACAGGACGGCAAACGTAACTTGCCGTTGCGCAGTGGCAAAATTGTGGGCGGAACCTTCGAAAGGCGCTCTCGATAGATTTCGAGAAGAGTTCGCGCGCCTGTTACATTCATTTTCAAAAGTGACAGTGCAATGGTTGGTGGAGGTGAGCGCCCGATAGAGTTGTAAATGAATAGCGTACGCGAAGAATATGTGCTTGCTTATTACAGAGACTGTACTCGGCCGGCTGTAGAGAGAGAGAGAGAGCTTTCGCTTGCTCTCTGCGCGTCTGGCCAACTTACATTTGCCGTCCTGTATGAGTCTGAGAATGCAAATTATCAGTCATGTGGTAGTATACACATCAATCAACTACCGAGATTTAATCTGAGCTGACCAATGGCATTTTTATTTCAGCGACAATACAACCCAAAAGTCACGTGATCTGATGTGCGACAATCAACTGCTTTAATCGCTCCCTAATTTTGAATTGGCACGCCGCGTATTATTTATATTCTCTTCCTAAATGTAATTCGTGGTCCTCTTATAATTTTTACTTTCTACGTTACGCAGTACGAGAAAGTATCGTGATCGTGACTTTTTTCAAAAATTTTTTACGGAAATATCCGTTTTGGGGTCCCTAGATGCCACTTCAACAATTTCTGGAAAAAAAATTGTGTCTCTGTGTGTGTGTGTGTGTGTGTCTGTCTCTGCGCGCTGTATCTCAAAAACTAATAAACCAATTGATATGAAACTTTCAACATACGTCTTATTTGATAATCTAAAGAACTGAAAACTTTTTGGTAAAATTTCGTACACCGGAAGTGGGCGTTTACCTTAACTGTTCTTTGTTTTTTGCCAATATTTTCTTAAATATGAAAAATATCACAAAAACATTTAAACAAACTTTGAAGACAACAAAGAAATGAACATCTTTTGCTTGAAAACTTTTTACATAAAATCATTTTTATTCGAGAAATTTATTATCTTTTTTTTTTTAATTTTTGGTTTATTATTATAAAACGATAATAGTTACAGCAAATTTATGTTAATAATAATTTTAGAGAATGCTAAAATGAACAACTTATAAACAATAAGTTTTTTGAAAATCCCTTTAGTTTTTGAGTAAACTGAGTTTTTGAATTTGAAGTTTAATTCTTCCATCTTTCATAATTTTGACGTTTTAAACGTCAGTTTCATCCGAGTTTACACAACGCTCGATGTACACTTAAAATATGATTTCAATTGAAAATAAACCATGAAAACGTAAATATAAATGACTATGATACCATCAAGTCGGAGAAAGTAACATGATAGCCACATCACCATTTTTTCAATATGCATTCCTATTAAGATGCATATGTGTGTGTGTCTGTCTCTGCGCGTTGTGTCTCAAAAAACTACTTAAATGAATGAACGTGGAACTTTGAAGATGTCTTATTTGATAATCCAAAGAACAGACAAGCTTTTGGTAGAATTTCATACACCGGATGCGGGCGTTAACCGCTTTTTGTTTTAATTTTTTAAATATGAATAATTTTACAAAAATATTTAAACAAGTCTAAAGATAATAAAAAAAAAATTACACCTTTCGTTTGAAAATATTGTTTTGAATTTTTATTTTTTTTGTCATTGGTTTATAATGAATTAATTTATATTAATAATCATTGTAGTCAATGGCGAAATAAACAACTAAACAACAACATAGAGAATATTACACTTTTTTGAAGTTCATTTTTAAAACTGCCAAATACGCATGGTTCGGTTATTGTTTGAGAACATTTCCAATTACTCAGCTCTGTGCACTTACCTTCATCAAATAATGTCTATAAAACGGCAACAATCCCTCATCCATCCTTCAAAATTTTTACTCAAAAATGATAATCCAAAAACAACACTCCACCACATTATTACACTCTTTTAACGGTGAACTCGCGCACGGAACTGGAAAATTTTGTCAGGTGCTAACAGTCTTATCATCTGAATTTGGCCTGGGGCCAATTCGTGTCCGGCGGAGATTTCGCAAAACCACATTCTTTCTTCACCTGTTATCAGTGCTTATCTACGCAGCGCCGATTCGAATCAAATTCATTTTAATCTGCACGCAAGGTAGACAAAGATGAAATACACCAGGTTTTAATCAATGAAAGTCGGTCAGTTTATCTTCCAGCGAGTGAGTGTTAAGGTATTTTAGTGTGCAAATTGTGGAAAATTGACGAAAATCGATTTCAATTATCAATTATGAAGATGGACTGTTGGTAAGTGTTTAAATGAAATTGGTTTCATTTTATTGAATACATTTTTCAATTCACTTTATTATCTCTCAACACAAATAACGAAAGAGTGATATGCCATACAATAATATATAGAAATAATTCTTTTGACTAAGATATTGTACAAAGTGCGGAATAAATTCATTAAACAATTAACAATTGCTTACTTAAAATATTCCTCGATTTTTTTTATCAAAATACAGAAAGTAGGCATGGGATGTTAACAGATTGTAATTTTTACTTTCTCCGTTACGAAGTACAAGAAAGTATTGTGATCGTGATTTTTTTTCAAAATCTTTTTTTACGGAAATATCCGTTTTGGGGTCCCTAGATGGGATTTCAACAATTTCTGGAAAAAAAAATTGCGTCTGTGTGAGTGTGTCCATCTGTCTGTGCGCGCTGTATCTCAAAACCAAAAGCTTTTCAGTTCTTCAGATTATCAAATAATACGGATGTTCAAAGTTTCATATCAATTGCTCTATTAGTTTTTGAGATACAGCGCGCACAGACAGACACACACACACACAGGCACACACACACACCGGCACACACACACACAGACATACACACACACACACACACACACACACACACACACACACACACACAGACACAATTTTTTTTCCAGAAATTGTTGAAATCGCATCTAGGGACCCCAAAATGGATATTTCCATAAAAAAAAATTTGAAAAAAAATCACGATCACAATACTTTCTCGTACTTCGTAACGTATTATACTTTTATCTTTGTTTTTTTTTATACAGTACCACACTTTTTAGATGTAGTTATTTTATTTAGCATTAGATACTAATTTATTTATTGCTCATTACATGTACAATTGACAACATTTTTGTTAAAACACCAATAAATGATTATTTTTATTATTATTATCTATAATATTTGTTTTAATATTTTTCGAGGAAAAGATGTTAGTGTAATATTCCACTATAAGTAATATTCAACGATATTTTCAAATAACTAAGCAATTAATATCGTTTGTAGTAATTATTACATACAATAGCAATTAATGATTATTTCCACGTTGTTGTTGAATGGATAACAACAGAACAAAGGCACCCAATAATAATCAAGTATGAACCAACTATAAAGGTCGAATTTGCAATTATTGATGTAGTAAATTGAGGAACATTCATTTACTCTAATGAGACTCGCGCCGAAATCGACGGCCTTACAATTCCGAGGTTTCATAAAAAATGTCAGCCGTGTTTTATGTGCCTAGGAAATAATTACTTAAACGACGACGATGATTACGCAAAGGTCGTTACGTATCGTGCTGATCCTTTTTTCGTGAATTTAAATTTTCGAAAATTTACAATTTCGTCATCGTATGTTTTCATTATAATCTTCACCAAATTCAGTCGAGAGATTATTGTTAGGCGCTATCTTGAACAATCTCCTTCCTCGTTCGTGGCGTAAAATAAAACTCTGAAGGAACATTGTAAAGTGGTTTCTTGGCCTTGAATGTTCCTCCATGCTTGAGTTAACTCTGAATCTCGACGCTCGTTAAATATTAACTGAACTACAGGTACAATTCCTTGGCAGTTCAACGTTATGCTGTAATATTATGTTTCTGTCATATACCGGAGACAATGAGTAATACGCATTTTTTTCGAATGCAAATTTTTATTAGTCGTCTTTGAATGTCAATTTTCACTGAGCGTGTAATTACTTTTGTTTAATATGATCGTAAACTGAAATGATTAAAAATTTATCAAGAAAGGCGTCTGCTTTCATATGTTAAGTATGCGTAATAGCTTAACACCACGAAATACGCCATTTACTTCTAGTGGCAAATCACATCTTGTAAAATTTAAATATATACTGAACGAAAAAAATGAAATTTCGACCATTTTCAAACCGCCATAACTCGGCGTATTTTCAATCGATTTTGATGAATCTTTAAGGGTGAAAAACTTTGAAGTGTGCATGCCAACTTAAGCGTAACCCCGTCCGCCCCCCTCTAGCACCCCTGTGAAAAAAAAGTTTTTTCAGGAAACCATGTCCAATTTTGATGATGTCTACCATAAAGGCATTAGAATTTGATTAATTCCCTATGCAGGACTCAAAGCACGAAGTTTCTACGACGATTTGACACCAAGTTATGGGTGTTTGAAAAATGTGCATTTTGAGGGTTTGAGCACATAACTCATTAACTTTTCAACCAAATTTGCTGATTCTTTCGGGAAAAAAATCCCATTTTGGCTTTACTTTAAGGGGGTAAACTCAGATTGGAATGATTCCTTTTCGAGCCCTTCAACCCTCGAACAGAAAAACACGTTTTTGGGCGAAAAATAAAATGTTCAACTTTGGCAACGCGTACCGAGTTGGAAAAAATGTGTCGACTCAATCCACCAAAAGGACATTGAAATGTGTTCAATTACTTGTGCAGGACTTAAAAAACGAAGTTCCTACGACTATGTGGCACAAAGTTATGGGTGTTTGAAAAAAAGTGCATGTATACTTAAGCTATTTTTCAACTTTGTTTAATTCAAGGTGACATTTATCCAAGGAAGGATGTGATAATTTAGTGTCCTTCAATGAGTTGCTGCAAGCTGCAACTATTTAATGTGTATTAAATAAATAAAAAATATGTATGTGTGCAAAAAATAAGACGAAAATGTTACTACACTGTTTGCGGATGAATACGAATAAAGATAATTTTTCAAATTTTATTAGCTTTGAAGGAACATCGTAATTTTGGGTGGTTTTTATGAAATATATGAGGGTAAAATACAAAATTACTCTTCACAACATTGTTTTCTAAGTGCAAATTATTGTTTATTCTACCTTTAACAAAGATTAAAATGTATTACTTTTCAAAACGAAGCTGTGTATGTCATTTTGCCTAAGTGCTTGTTAAGGAAAGCTAGCGTCAATTAAAAGTGATCTTCCACGATGTGCATTTGTCCTCAGCTTGAAAAAAACATGTTAAACAAAGAAGGCTCCAAAAATAATTGCACCGCAACAGATTACCAAAAGAAAAAACAAACTCAATGAAGTATCTAAAGAACTAAAACAGCTGCTTACGAATATCAGAAACCAACCCACACAAGACTACCTAATGAGGCTTCTGGATATTATGTCTGGAAAATAACTGAGATTAGAAAAACTCAAACTTGTAAATCTCCAACAAACTAAGTACTAGCAATTGGGCCAAAAGTGCTAAAAAAATGTAGATGCATTCACCAAACAATGTATAGACGAGGGCTCTAGAAAACAATTTCTTGAAACTATCAACAAATTAAGCAACAATCAAATCTATAACAACCGCAGAGTTAAAGAAACCGCTTCAAAACATTAACCACAAGAAGTTACCAGGATATGACCTAATAACTGGTGAAATCTTGAAATAGTTGTCAGAAAAGGGCGTCAGAATGTTAAAATGAATAAAATCACTGAATAAAACACTTACTATGTTTTTTACCACAATTTATTTGATGTATGTACAAATATTTCATATACATACATATCACGACTTAAGTTTCGACGTTTTACTGTCATTATCAAGTTGATACAAATATTTCATATACATACATATCATGTATATGAAATATTTGTACATACATCAAATAAATTGTGGTAAAAAACATGGTAAGTGTTTTATTCAGTGATTTTATAATGAATTACCACGTAGTAACGGTCACAACCATCACCATGGTTAAAATTAATCTTTAATGGTGCAATAAGACTGGGAATATTTCCAGTTCCATAATAATTTCCTCAAATAACAATAGTTCCGAAGCTTGGTATATGAACAGAAGACATAGTCATACCGGGGGACCTTAAAATTTTGATTAAAAAAAAACTCAAAAACAATACTTTATACCAGGGGTCTCCAAATTTTTTGCATCGCGGGCCATATATATAATTCTTCATAACCTAGTGGGCCAAGGTATAATCAATGTTATAACTAATTTCAAAACCTATAACAAAAAATCGTTGTAGAATTTTAAAATGTGACATTTACGAAAAATATAACTGCTTGTCGTGGGCCGGATTCGTTGAGGTCGCGGGCCGCATTTGGCCCGCGGGCCGTAGTTTGGAGACCCCTGCTTTATACAGATAAAGTAATACTATATACCTTTTTTGATTATATGTCTTTAAAACACGAATTATCAAAAATACGAAATTACCACGATACAATTTTTCATAGTAAAAAGCCCTTGCACTAAAACATAAACAAGGAACATTCTTTTATATGTGACAATTATAATGATTTACAATAAAACAATGAAGTGGTGAATAATTCTAGTAATAAAGCAGCTGATGATCCAGATTTCAAAATTTTGAATTCAGAGCAAAAAACTGTTTCTAGTTCGCGCTTCCCAATCATACTTAAATAATTATATATTAAGATAGCTCTTTCTTAAATTTAAAATGATCATAAGAAAAATTGTTTGAATCCCAAAGGCAGATTTTGGCTACTAGGGTTTTCGGGTATGCGCCCTCTGGTGACTTTTGTCACTCTTCATTATGAGCCAATGACAATAGACATCACTCTACTGTCATATCGCCTAGTGTGGGCATCTCCATTGTCATTGGCTCGTACTGAAAAATGACAAATTATCGAGTGACAAAAATTACCAGTTGACGCATACACTTACAAAAGTACATTTAAAATATGATTTCAATTGAAAATAAACCATCACCATTCTTTCTCTACATAACTGTCTGTGCGCGCTGTATCTCAAAAACTAATACAGAAATGAAACCATCTAACTTTGAACATACGTGTTATTGTATAATAATTGAAGAACTAAAAAGCTTTTGGTAAAATTTCGTATTTCCGAATATTTACCTTAACAGGTTTGTGTTCTTTTAGCCTTTAGCAAATTCAAGACTTATTTATAGGACTTTTTCTTTCAGGACCTTTATTTTCAGGATTTCTTATCAAAAACGGGACTTTTTTCGGAACGTTTTCGGGACTTTTCGTTGAAGACTTCTTTTCGCGATTTTGCTTAGAAAAAAAATTTCAAAATTTTCTTCATGACTTTTTTTAGAATTTCTATTTTCATGACCTTTTTTGGACCTATTTAAGGACTTTTTCAGATACTTTTCGGTTTTTTTTCAACACTATTTTCAAAAAAAAATTATTTGAGGAATTTTGTTAAGGACTTATTTTAAGGCCTTTTTGCAGGACATTTTTTCAGGACTCTTTGGAGTCTCATTTTTAGGACAATTTTTTCAGATCTTTTCAAGGACCATTTTAAAGACTTTTTACAATGCTTTTTTTTTCAGAAATTTTTTTGTTTATTTTTTAAATATGTTATTTTCAGGTCAATTTTTCAAGTTTGTTTTTACATGACATTTTTTTTTGATATTTCGGGATTTTTTTCGGAATTTTCTTCATGACATTTTTTAGAATTTATACATTTCATGACCTTATTTGGACCTTTTTAAGGGCTTCTTCAGATATTTTTAGCATTTATTTTTTCAAGACAATTTTAAACCTTTTTATTTCAGGAATTTTGTTAAGGACTTATTTTAGGCCTTTTTTCAGGACTTTTTTTCAATACCGGGATTTCTTTTTCAGGCCAATTTCTTCAAATCTTTTTAAGGACCATGTAAAGGATTTTTACAATGCTTTTTTTCAGAAATGTTTTTGTTTATTTTTACTTTCTCCGTTACGAAGTACGAGAAAGTATTGTGATCGTGATTTTTTTTTCAAAATTTTTTTTTACGGAAATATCCGTTTTGGGGTCCCTAGATGCCATTTAAACAATTTCGGGAAAAAAAAATTGTGTCTGTGTGTGTGTGTGTGTCTGCTGTGTGCGCTGTATCTCAAAAACTAATAGAGCAATTGATATGAAACTTTGAACATACGTCTTATTTGATAATCTGAAGAACTAAAAAGCTTTTGGTAAAATTTCGTACACCGGAAGTGGGTGTTTACCTTAACTATTTTTTGTTTTTTGCCAATATTTTCTTAAATATGAAAAAAATCACAAAAAAATTTAATCAAACATTAAAGACAACAAAGAAATAAACATCTTTTGCTTGAAAATATTTTTCATAAAATCATTGCTATTCGAGAAAGAAATTTATTAATTTTTTTAAAATTTTTGGTTTATAATTATGAAACGTTAATAGTTACAGGAAATTTATGTTAATAATAATTGTAGAAAATGCCAAAATGAATAACTTATAAAGAATAAGTTTTTTTCGAAATCTCATTAGTTTTTGAGTAAACCGAGTTTTTTCATTTGAAGTATAATTTTTCCATCTTTCATAATTTTGACGTTTTAAACGTCAGTTTCACCCGTGTGTATGCAACGCTCGATGTACATTTAAAATATGATTTAAATTGAAAATAAACCATGAAAACGTAAATATAAATGATACCATCAAGTCGGAGAAAGTAACATGATGGCCACATCACCATTTTTTAAACATGTTATTTTCAGGTCAATTTTTACTGTTTTTACAGGACAATTTTTTTATGATATTTCGGGATTTTTTTCAGAATTTTCTTCATGACATTTTCTAGAATTCTCCGTTTCATGACCTTTTTAAGGACTTTTTAAGATATTTTTGGCATTTTTTTTTTCAAGACTATTTTCAAAACTTTTAGTAATTTTGTTAAGAACTTATTTAAGGCCTTTTTGCAGCATTTTTTTTAAGACACTTAAGAATTTCTTTTTCAAGATAATTTCTTCAGATCTTTTTAAGGACCATTTTAAGGACTATTTAAAATGCGTTTTTCATAAATAAAACCACAAGAGGTTTATTTTTTCCGGAAAAAATTTTTTCACGATAACTTTGTTGTTTATTAATTTCACGAGAGAAAAATCACGTCTTAAATCGCGAGACCGCAGGTCGAGCGATTTGGTGATTTTGCTCGAGTTAAATTTTAGAAAACAACAAAGTTTGAGTGAAAAATTTTGAAGTTTTTCCTGGATAAAAATAAAACTTGAGTGGTTTTTGGCATGATTATTTCATGAAAAGCAATTTCCTTACACATTTCTTACAAATAAATAGGACATATTTCTTAAACGGTTTTATTAATTGGTTTTATTAGTATTTCAAAAATTTAATAGATGGAACAGTTTCCAATGTTAAACACTATTTGTTCATCAATCATTTTTGAAGATTATGTGTTTTTGAAGTTTTTTTAGGTACGGTACCTGCTATTATATCGTCGATTTCACTATTCCTTTTTGTATCGAAACCCGAAATCTTGAATTACCTTAATTAATTTTACTGATCCAGAAGATAATAAATTGAAAAGTTGGTGGGATAATTTGACGTTTATATGTTTGTATTCCTAGTTTGCGTTACCAACGAGACACAGGAAAAACTTTTACTGGGCCTGTTCGGACTTGCCCAATCTGTCAGAAAATTGTCTCATTTGGCAGTCGATCAAAGAGAATTTCCACCGTTGGGATCGAAGCATAATTTCCACGTTAATGATAGTGCAATTATTATCACTGTATTATATTACTATATGCTTTCAGTTATCAAACATTTTTAATACCAGAAAGGTGACAAAGTCCAACTCTGACTAGCATGGTGAAGTTTTTCCGGAAAAACTTCGTGGTACGATGCGGTTTTTCCGTTTATTAAAACAAGTCAACTGGTACAATTTGGGGGTTCTGATTGGTTCTAAATGATTTGAATGAAATAATCAGAAAAAAATTTTGTTTATTTTTTAAACATGTTATTTTCAGGGCAATTTTTCAAGGACAATTTTTTATTATATTTCATCAGGACTCTTCTTCTGAACTTTCTTCAGGACTTATTTTAGCTTTCTTTCAGGATTTTTGGGGCTTTTCTGCGGGACATTTATTTCTGGTATTTTGTATGGAGACTATTTTTCAGGACTTTTCTTCGCCGCTTTTAACGGGACTCTTTTTTCAAGACTTTATTTCCAGGACTGGGAATTTTTCGAGAATTTCTTAAGAACCTCTTGTTCGGGACTTCTTTTCAGGATGCTTTTCTGAATTTTCTCTTTACATTTTTCGGGAATTTTTTTTTCAAGCCTTCTTTACAGGACTTTTTTCAGTACTATATTTCAGGACATTTTTTAGATGATTAATTTTTAGGACTTCTTGTTCCGGACTTTTTTTCGAGACACTTTTTCGGACTTCTTTCAGGATTCTTTTGATCTATTTCTGGTGTTTATATGAGGACTTAATTTTTCAGGACTCTTCTTGCAGTATTTTTTTCTGGACTTTTTTTACATTTTGCATTTTGTGGTTTTTCGCACATAACTCAGCGATTCTTTCAGGAAAAAATCTCATTTTGGCCCTACTCTAAGGGGGTAAACTCAGATTGGAATAATCCGTTTTCGAACCCTTCAACCCCTAAAAAAAAAACACGTTTTTGGGCAAAAAACGTCCAACTTTGGCAACGTGTACCGAGTTGGATAAAATGTGTCGACTCGATCCACCAAAAGGGCATTGAAATGTGTTCAATTATCTGTGCATAAATAATAGATTTTCAAATAAATCTACTGATGCCAGGTTTATTGGAATTGAAAAATCAATTATTTAAAATTGAAATTATCGCATCTGAAATTACCACTTGTATGTAATATTGACAAGCATGAAAGTATGTATCTCTGAAAAATTTATTTGATGAGCTGGAGTGTAAATAAATAATGTTATGCAGATTTTAAGCAACAAAATAATTTGCACTAAAGTTTTCACATCTTCGAAAAAATACAATACCGATTTTTTTAATAATTTTTTCCATACTCTCAAAGTAATTAAGAGTTAATCCGCCATTTTTACAGCACCCAGTATAGTAGTATGAGAGAACTATAATTTGGTAAAGTTTTAATTACAATTTTCAAAAGTGCATGTGCCAGGGTAATATCGTTCTCTTGGAGCTTTTTTAGGGCTATATTTAATTTCATTATTTCTAATTATATATTTAATTTTACATAAGGTTTTTTTATTACCTATTTCACTCAAACAAGAAAAGTTTAATTTAAATGTAGGAATTACTTTACTTATTTACTTTTTTTATAATTAATTGTCTTGTAATAAGTTATTCTGTTGGGTAAATAAAAGCTATAATTATTATTCATTATTATTATTATTTTAATTTCAATGTATATATCCCTATTTTTGCTCATTAATTTAAATGTGTAAGAGGAAATAAATTGATATGAAATAGCTTATAAATTACAATTCTTAAGATCGATTCTTGAGCAATTGATTCTCTAAATTATGTCTGTATAAGGTATGCAAATTATGATATGTAGCGTGATTGAATGAATTTGCTCAAGAAAATTGAAAATCATTATTTGCTCCTAGTGAATGTTTAAATATCCTAAGTACATACATACCGTAATGTTAATTGAACAGACTGTTTGAAATGTGGAAGGTTTTCCAAGAAGCTTACCTGAAACAAATAAACAAAGTGTAAATAGAAAATACGACATATGGTGCATTTTTGCTTTCGCAATAAAATCGGAGGATCCAACTTTCCATGCGAATATTATTACGTGAAATAAATAAAATTGATTGTAATATTCTAATTTAGAAATATTCTTTTATTTTGCGTAGATAATTCGATATTTATGCAAATATAATTTCCATTACGAAGTGCGGGAAAGAATTGTCATCGTAAAAATATTTTTAGTTTATTTTTACCGGAAATATCCGTATTGAGATGCCCAAAGACGATTTATCAAAGAAAAAAATGTGTCTGTACGCACGTCTGCTCGTATGTCTATCTGTGCGCGCAGTCTCGAAACCTAATACAGGAATTAACATAACATTTTAAACAAAAACCTTATTTAACAATCAGAACCAAAAGCTTTTTTTAAATTTCGTAGTGGGTGTTTACCTGGACCGTTTTCTACAGGCAATTTTTTAAATATGAAAGTATTACAAACGCATTTATACATATATTAAAGATAACAAAGACATGTCTTGTTTAAAAATATTTTTCATAATATGAAAAAAAAAATTGAAATAATTTTTCATTTTTGGTCCATAGTTATAAAGTGATAAAAGTTACATCAAATTTATATTAACAATAATTGCAGAGAATGCCGAAATGAACAACTTCTACCTTTTATTCTAAATCTTATTTGTTTTTGAGTAAACTGATGGTAAAGATCATGGTGATGATTGCGACCGTTACTACGTGGTAATTCATTATAGAAACACTGAATAAAACACTTACTATGTTTTTACCACAATTTATTAATTTTTTTATAAATTGTGGTAAAAACATAGTGTTTTATTCAGTGTTTCTGATGGTAAAGATTATTAGGATTTGAAGTAAATATGTCATGTTCATCTTTCACAATCATCCGATCCTGTAAAACGATCGATGTACACATTTAAAATATTTTTTAAATTGAAAATAAATCATAAAAATATAAATATCAAATATATGAAGGCCACATCACCATTTATTCTTATCATATTTAAATATTTAATCTAATGAAATCAATTCATGCAAATATATTGATTCATTTATGTTTCACATGTTCATTAACAAATTCAGATATATTTAAATACCCTAAATTAAATAATCATGAATTTTGAGAATAATGTCCTGTTATGACTAACAATCAACTTTCAGAAATAACTGCTTTCTCGCCTTATTCTGCGATAAATATTGATTTACTCGTTTAGCGTATTCACTGTTGCTTCTAAAACTTCGTGGCGAATATTTACGGAAATCGTCTTCTTGAGTACCGTAATTTTATTCTGTTAAAAATACCCATATTTTAAGATTAAATGTTATAATTACAATATATAACGCTACTCGCGTTAAACGAAAAAAAGTTTTCGACAAATTTATGGAATCCCGGCTTTTGTAGAGAACTGTGTTAAGGGGTAATGCCAAGTCAGGAAGCCGAAAAATACGTGATTTGCGATTTTCTTTTTGCATAAAATATAAAATTTGTTTACAATTGGTCTAGGTGGTAGAATGTATTTTCATGAATTTA
Organism: Ocypus olens; assembly: GCA_910593695.2. Lineage (NCBI taxonomy): Eukaryota > Metazoa > Arthropoda > Insecta > Coleoptera > Staphylinidae > Ocypus > Ocypus olens. Next base: position 34,902,651 of record OU343053.1, read on the forward strand.
GCATAAATATTATAAGAAAAAATATTAGTAATAAAAAAAGATCCATTCTCCTGAAGGGGTTGAAAAAAAACAGGTTTCGCGGTGACCACTGCTACTCGGATTTTGATAACTAAAAATAAAAACAAAAAAAATGGTGATGTGGCCATCATGTTACTTTCTCCGATGGTATCATCATTTATATTTACACTTTCATGGTTTATTTTCTATTTAAATCATATTTCAAATGTACATCGAGCGTTTTGAAGACTCGTATGAAACACATTTAAAACGTCAAAATTATCAAAGATGGAAAAATTATACTTTAAATTCAAAAACTTAGTTTACTCAAAAACTAAAGAGATTTCGAAAAAAACTTATTGTTTATAAGTTGTTCATTTAGAATTCTCTACAATTATTATTAACATAAATTTGCTATAACTATTATCGTTTCATAATTATGAAATAATTAATATAATAATAATTTTTTTTTCTCCAATAACAATGATTTTATGAAAAATATTTTTAAACAAAATAATCTCATTTCTTTATTGTCTTCAATGTTTGTTTAAATGTTTTTGTAATATTTTGATATTGAAGAAAATATTGGCAAAAAACAAAAAACAGTTAAGGTAAACACCCACTTCCGGTGTACGAAACTTTACCAAAAGCATTTCAGTTCTTCGGATTATCAAATAAGACGTATGTTCAAAGTTTCATATCAATTGCTCCATTAGTTTTTGAGATACAGCGCGCACCCACACACACACACACACAGACAATTTTTTTTTTACAGAAATTGTTGAAATGGCATCTACACACACACACACACAGACAATTTTTCTTTTCCCAGAAATTGTTGAAATGGCATCTAGGGGCCCCAAAACGGATTTTTCCCTAAAAAAAAATTTTGAAAAAAAAATCACGATCACAATACTTTCTTGTACTTCGTAACGGAGAAAGTAAAAAAATCTTTAATATAGTAAAGTATCCAGTGGCGGGTAATTACCCCCCCTAAGAATTTTTCGCTTGACAATTTTTATTGTTAAAAATTACCGATATTCCATAATCCAAACAAATAATACAACCGGTAAATTTTCCCAACGCTTTAAAACGTTGGAAAATGATAGGGAGATTTCACGGAACAGATTATGAGAGCAGAAGCACCAGTTTATTTATCTTTTTTTTGTAATTACCCCCCCTAGACTAGTTGATTGGAAACGCTCTTGAAAGTATCTAGTGAACAGTTTGTCGAAATATTGATCTGAGATAAAATGGCGGACGTTCAAAGTTAAAGTTTAGATTTTGCATGAAAATATTGCCCGTTTTCGACAAGAAAAAAAAAGTATACGTCGAAAAAAATAATTATATCTCAAATAAACGTGTCAATCGGTACAGTAGTTTTCGAGATAACGTGATCATCGACTTTTAAAATGTGGTTTAGAGATAAACGCGTTTGAAGTTTCAATATTGGTGTGAATAGTATTTTGAACGCTTGCAACTCCGTCAATTTGAATCCGGCTAATTCCAACTTTTCAGAGAATATTCTCCAAATGTTGTACTTATTGAAAACGTCGAAACCCAAAAATCTATTTTTTTTTAAATTTCTGACTCTGCATGTCCCCTTAAAACGGGGAGTGCATAATTCGAGTTTTTTCCTGTCTAGCGTCAACAATACAAAAACATGTTTCCACATTCTCCAATTTGGTAGTATACCTTGTGTTCGATAAAAAACGCCCAACATCATAACTCTGTTATTTATTGACCGATATGAATAAACTAAAAACCAAAGTTAATGGTGGTTTAAATACTAACAAATTACATCAATATTGATTTTTTTCAATGATAACTTCATTGTCAAATGATAGCCAACCTAAAATTTTTAAATGGCAGCATATAATGTTTTAATTTTTTTACATTCGACATTATTTTTCTGAATCCAATAATGCCCAATATTTTGGTCAAAAAAATTAAAATAAATCTTCCATTTAAAATTATATTTTTCAAAAATTATTGTTGTAAGGTTATGTCAAACATGAATAATAAGGACTCAATAAATAAGTACCCATGTTATAACTCAATGTAGAATAGAAGAAATAAGTAGTGCAAGTATTAATTCACTTGTGATTTAGATGTTCTGTGATTATTGTAAACACTAAGTAGAACGTCGAACGCTGCAAGTCTACAAAATTGTCGATCCACTATCTTTGACTTTTTAAAGGCTCCATATTGTCTCAAATTTCCTTCTAACCTTCTAAATTTAGGTCTGGTATTTGCCGCTCTGGAAACTGTAGATGATAAATTCGTGCCAGCTCTTGGATTTCTATTACACAGAAAATAAATTTGTAACATGTCTGTTAATTCGCTATTGTTCATGATTATGTCTGAAACACACACTAATAACAAATGGTTGACATTACTTATGCAATAAATGACATTTGTCGATTCGAATTTTTTTCAAGGCACACTACATTTATTACCAAAAAAGTCATGTAAACAAGATTTATTATTATCTTTTTCGGGCATAAATATTAACCTAAAATCAACATAACGGACATAATTGAATTCAGAAAAACACTGTCTAATATTATAAAATTAGAAAAGTGTATGCAGTCATTTAAAAATTTAAAGTTGACTATCATTTGGCAATGAAGTTGATTTTGAAAAAATATATAATAGCGGTCATTTTATAGTATTTAAACAGCCATTGACTTTACTTTTTAGTTAATTCAAATCGGTCGATAAATAACAGAGTTATGTCGTTCGGCGTTTTTTATCGAACACACGGTATAAGGGATTTTTGTGTTATTTTCAGGTTTATCGTTTTTTTCTTTTCAAAAACTCGAAGAATTTTTAAATGCAGGTAATTTAAAAAAACAAAACTGGGTTATTTTCGCTGTTTGGATTGCATATAGGGTCCACTCACTGATTGTGGCTAGGGCCCACCCATCGATTGTGGATAGGGCTCAGCCACCACCCGTCAAATCCACCTTATTATAACCTACAAACATATGCTCGATTTACTAAAGTCTCCTGTCAAATAATTTGTGTTGCTGGAAGTTTTATGACATGAAAAACATGATTTGCAGTTAAAGTTAAATTTTAAATTTAATACGGAGGGTGGTGGGTGGTCCCTATCCTACATTTCAACCAGTATATCTTACAAGAGGGGTTTACTGCCGGAAAAATACGAATACAACATTATAATATTGATAAATTTTATAAACATGAAATATAGTCCGAACATATGATTAACCACCTCAGCAAAACTGAGTCTTACAAAAACTAAAAAAACAAAAAACTAATTAAACAACTACCTGAGTGGCTAATGCCACGTCGCATATTGATTTATATAAAAGACATTTGAATTTTATAAATAGTACACATATTAATATAACATCGGTTTAAGATCGTTGTTTCTCTGTCCAAGGACCACCTTAGAGAATATTTAAAATTCCGTTTAAAACAACGTGAAACTGTGATATTATCAAATAACCAGATCATGAAACCAGAAAAGATTTAAACAAGGACACACAGTGCTAATTTTGTCTAGTGCTTCCAAGTTAATGAAACCCGGAAATAACTGAGGTAAGGTAAAAAAATAGTTTATCAAATGATCTACATAGTAACTTTTTTTTTTGTAAATATAGGTATATATTTTTAGGAACCCCGGATTGTTTTCCTGGTTGAATTATAGTAATCTAGAAACTTTTTTTAAATACGGAGGGTGGTTGGTATCTCACTCTAGTGGTGGGTGGGCCCTATCTCACCCTTCAACTAGTAAAATCTAGTAGTGGGAGGGCTCTATCTCACCCTTCAAGCAGTAGAATGTACCCGAGTCTTTCAATGTTAAAAAAATCCCGAATAAAGCATAAAATGTTTGATATTGTGAGTAATATTGATCCATTATTACTGGGTAATTAATAATGGCATTTGTTAGACAAATAGTCAAATTTTATTTTCTGCAGAAAATGAAGTTTTACTCATACGGGCGCGTACTATTTGTTTAAACCCTAATATTTGATATTTTTCTTCCTTCATAAATTAATAATTCATTTGTAAAAACTCTAGATTAGGTTTTACTGGTTGGATTGCAGGATAGTGCCTACCCGCTACCCGTCGAATCTACTTTATCATAACCTATAAACTTCTATTCGGTTTACTGAAGTCTCGTGTCAAATTATTTGAGTTGCGCGAAATTTTATAACTACTGAGAAACAGGGTTAGTTGGAATTGGCCCCAGTGGCCATAAATGGCCCCTATAAGGTGCGAATCTCGATTTCCGGCCCCCGAGGGGCAATTTTCCGACCTCACAGGGTGACTCCCAGTCGGCTCTAAACTTTTTTGACCACGAATTCGGCTTTGGGGCCAATTACAGGGGTGTGGCCTTCTTCTGATCTCGGATTCGGATTCAGCGGTGAAAAATAACATAACCAATTTGCATGGCAATTTAAACACTTTCATTGGCACTTCGTAAAACCAATTTTATTTGTGCAAATTTTTAGTAATCTAACCTAACCTCCAAATTTTAAATTGGTACCACGCAATCTTTTTGGCCCTTTTAAGAGGGTATTTTTTTCTGAATATAATAATGTATCACATGGTATGGATTTTGAAAAACTAAGCTTATTCTTTTTACTGGTGATAATCACTAGTGCCATGATCACAATAACTTTGTTTTTTGTTTATCACGTTATCTGTCAATTTATGTCACGTTATCTGTCAATAGTGTAAGTGTTATTACTTCAAATGGAAAATTTTGAAAAATATGATGTATTTTGTACGTATATCAAGTGCTACAAGAACGTTGAACTTACACAAACATATGGAGCTCAATATCCAGAAAGGCGATTACCCGATCGTAAAATAATATTGCGATTAGGCAGGAATCTAAAGAATTCAAGTTCGTTCGCTGCAGTAAGACCAAAGATGTACAATAAGAATAATACAGAAAAGGAAGAATTAGTTTTAGCTAGTGTTAATGTGGATGTGTTTCTTCTAGAGAAATTTCGCAGAGTGTAGGTGTGCAAAAGACTCGAGTTTCAGAGATTTTGAACAAACACAAGTACAAGTGTTATAAATTTAAACCATCTCAAAGATTAAGACCTGGAGATGCAGAAAGAAGACTGCACTTTTGCAACTGGTATTTGGGCCAAGTGAACAGAAATCCCAATTTCAAGAATATTGTTTTGTGGACAGATGAAACTATGTTTACCAATTGTGGTATGTTTAATAGACATAATAAGCATTACTATTCTCAAACTAACTTACAGCTGACTCTTCCAGATCGAAACCAAGTTAGATTCGGTTTCAATGTTTGGTGTGGTATAATAAATAATAGATTACCAGTCCCCATTATGTTTAATGGGAGGAGATCGAAGATTTAATAGAAGAGTTATCACTGGAGACTCCTGGACAAATGTGGTTTCAACAGGATGGGTGCCCTTCACACAATGCTCGTATCGTTATGGACTATTTAAATGAGCGACTTAATGATTGGGTAATTGAAACTAATGGAACGGTACGTTGGTATGCAAGATCACCTGATTTAGCTACATGTGATACTTTTTTATGGGGAACTCTTAAAAATAAAGTCTATGATCTTACATACAACGTTGAAGAATTGCAGGAAGCAGTACTGGAGACATTGCGCACTATTAATGGCAATACTATCCGTAAAGTAATTAATAGTGTTAAGAAACGGTACCAACTTTGCATTGCAAACAATGGTGGATTATTTGAGTCATTTTTCGTTTATCATTTTTGTAGTTTGTATGTATGACAGTACAAAAAAAAAATTTTGGTCTATAATGTTCTTTATAAAAACAAATTTTGCAGAGGATGTCAAAATGAACTTGTAAAAATTGTTTTATTTCTAAATCTCGCTTGAGAAAACGTCGATAATTATGCAAAACATCAGAAAATTCCCCTGAGAAAGTTTTTCAGTCTTGATTTTTTCATAAATATACCGGGTGAACCAGGGATCTGTATAAATTCATTATGCAAACTCTATATCATTAAAAGTGCCATGCATTGGTGGCAACATATACAGGGTGTTCCATTTGAAATGGAATGCATAGTTTTGCGTATGCTGACACCCTGTATAACAGTATGAACAAAAATAGGACCAAAGCCGATGTGTATTAGTCTTCATGATGTGGAAAATTCTCTAGTGTATAAACAATGACGCTATCTTTGCTAGGAACGCTTCTGCAATTTGTTCAATGTGTACACGTTTTTGCCACAAAATTTCCCATAGGTGACCAACCGTCCACAATAGACCCATAGTATCTGATACCAGTTTTTAGGTTCTCGAGAGGGTTAAAAATAAAGTGTAAAATATGAAGTGTTCCTTTTATAAAAATTTTGTTCCGTTATTTTGTCACAGCTTATTTATCTTAACCACTTTATTAATAATAGGCCACAATAAGTTGTCACAATAAGAGAAGGAACCAGGCTGACTACTCTGTCGGAGAGTTTGGTCGTGGGTGAGTTTTAGTAATACTATTTATGGCGCCAGTAACCATTAACTGACCTAATTCCTCAATAATTAAAATATTCACTTACTAAATATTTTCTAATTATAGCCACCAATTATTCAATCCAGTAATTTTAAAAGGTTATGATCAAAAGAAGATATTATACTTAACCAAGAGAAAAGAAATATATTTTGGGTTCTCAATTAAATTAAATCAAATATTATTTCTAAATTAATTACAGCATAGAAGCGACAATTGTTCAAATATAAGTTAATATTCTTCAGCAATAAACCAAATTTACAGAATTAATGTCTAATTAATTTTCCCCAGAAATGATTATTTTTAGTTCACATTAAAACCATTCGTTAATGTAATTACAATTATATACTCAAAAAAAAACACATTAATAATACATTTTGGAAACTGTGAAAACTATTCAAAATCACTGAATCTAATAAAAAGACATCCTTAACGACCCAGGATCTAGGGATCACCAAGCTCATCCAATGAATTCCCAATTTCCGGTTCCGATCGGCAAAAGGAAGATCAAGCGAATCCAACTCGAAAAATCCCCGATCTACGACGGAAGACTTAAATCCAGCGCGAACCCCAATGGATTTAGAAACGAATGAGGTCAGCACAAAAACCCTCGTTTAGAGGGTTGCACTCAAATATCGACACGAATTATATATTAAACTCGTAGTTTTGTCTAATCATCTCGTACGACCACGTGGAGTAGCAAATAATAATCCTCCGCAGAGTAAATTCCACTAATAATATATACCAAAATTCTTCAAAAGATCCAAAACCAAATGTGGTAATATAGGCGCTAGAAAATCCAAATACTGTCGAAATAAATTCGTCTACTAAGCAGCCATAATGCTCTCTTCATAACTCGTACAAGAAGAATGTCGAATAATGTCGAACTGTTCGCTTTTCCGAAACGTCCGATAGAGATATATTTACCTCTTTATTTATTAATAACAAAAAACCAAATTATCAATCAGCGACCAATACCGTCGCGCCGAGAATCTCACTCTGGCAGCGCGAAACATCACCGCGAAGAATAAATTTGACGGACTTTTAACAAATAACTAAAATATCATAAAATCCATACATAAACTGACTGAAGAGATTCCATAAAATGAGTATAATATCTATTACCTCTCAAAACAATAAAATCATTTATTAAAACTAACCGTTGATATGAGGAAGATATAACGTGATTTGGGTTGCCTACGATAATTAGTTTCTACTCAGAAAATAAACCGTTACAATTTATACTGGGACACCCTGTACAATAACATACATATTTTTAAAATATGTAGAATGGGCGTGGGTACCAGTTTATAAAAAATATGAGTCGATATCTCAAATAGCAAATTAATGATTAATTACTTTTACAGATACCTGGGTCACCCGGTATGTATCAATACATGTTCTTATTGCCATTAATACAATACATTATTATTAAGTACAATTAAATATTGTCAAACGAAATTAAAAAAAACAAATTCCATATCCAAAACTCTTTCATTTATTTTAAAAGGGACCATCTCTAAAACGTTGTTTTATTTATAATTTTGTCATTATTACTTTTAAATTATTAATGTATCCTCTATTTCAGATATTCCCAATCTGTGGTACGGGGTACGCAATGTCGAACTATGGGTACACGATAACTTAATGAAACACGAATGAAAACGATATTTTGAAACCGATGAAAAAAGTCATGACTGGAGAGTATGTGAATCTATTTTAAGACTCTTTTTTCAAAAATATTTACCCACTGGTACGCCTGTATTCAGTACTACATGCTGGTGCAACAAGGGGGTGTTACCTTTTTTCTTCCGAAAACATCGATTTTTTATAAATTGCATTTTCGGATACTTTGAAGTATCCACCCCTGGAACCGTTTTTCCGAATTCGGAACGGAATTTTTTTTTCTCAATTGAACAAACTAAAACATGTCCCTGAAATCGGCCGTTTTTCATGTACCTATTTCTTGATAATTGTTCCTTTTTGGCCACGACAAATGCTTCAATATGACTTGTAAAATACTAAAACTTACTGGAGGGGTTGCCAGATGGCACCAGATGTGTAGTTTATGTACCGACTGTCGGTAATTATGTACCGACAGTTTAATATCGTTTACTGTGTAAGAATCGCTTCTCACTACAGTTTACTTCATGTAACCGGCACACAAACACGTGCAGATCTGCCAAGTTGTTTAAAATGCCGCGGAAAGCCGGAAAAAAAGGTTTGCCGAAGTGGAGAATTGTGACAAAGAGGAAATTTCACGGAAATTATCACAGCGTGGAAAATGAAACCAACTTTGCGAGCACGTCGGCGAAGAAGCTCAAGTCCCACAACTACGATGACATCGAGATAAATCGCGGGCATTCGTACGTCATTCTGGACTTCTTGACTGTGTTCAACTTCCTCTCAGGTATACTGAAATGCAAGACTTGCAACGGTGACATCAAATTTTACCAGACCGCTGAACGAGGGCTTGGTTTCAAGTTAACCGTGCATTGCGACTGCCCCGTACGTCACGTTGAATCATCTCCGAAGGTCAAAAAACAAGCTTACGAAATGAATCGTCGGCTTACGATGACTATGCGTCTGCTGGGACAGGGTTTCCACGGTGCAAACTTATTTTGTGGGCTGAAGGATTTATCAGTTGGCTTCTCTTCCACGTTGTACAACGCTTGTCTGGAAAATTTGTTCACTGCTTCGAAGGCTGTATTCGAGATTATTCGCACGAAAGCAGCCTCTGGGGAAGCTGAACAAAATGAAAAAAGTCATTGATTGTCAAGTCAAGTCATCCTTCTGCCACATTTTCAACCACCAAAGGGCGGCCATAGATTCTGCACAGTTTCAAGATTGGTTCGAGTCACATAAAGAGACATGTAGCGCAAAATCATAACGGAAGTGCAGGCAAAATGGAGGTCGACGCCGTGAAGGAAATGGTTTGTCGGTCAGAATTATTCGGTGTAAAGTACAAATATTATATTGGGGACGGCGACACGAAGACATTCAAAGGCTTGGTTGACTTGGATCCATATCCAGATGTGCTCGTCGAGAAGAAGGAATGCATAGGACACGTGGAGAAGAGGATGGGCACACGTCTTCGAAATGTGAAGAAACAACACAAAGGAATCGGCGGAAAGGGACATGGTAAGCTGACTGACAAATTAATAAAGGATCTCACGACGTACTACGGCTTGGCAATCCGGCGGCATCCAGATTTGGTGGAAGAGATGAAGAAAGAAGTCTGGGCCACTTTCCACCACAAATGTTCCACGGATGACAACCCAGAACACCAAAACTGTCCCGCTGGCGAAAATAGTTGGTGCAAATGGCGCATCGCTGAGGCAACGGGACAACTGGAGGATTTTCGAGACGACCAGCCGCTCTCCAAGGAAGTCCAAACTGCGATTCGTCCCACTTACGAGACCCTTTCGGACGATGAACTGCTGCACCGGTGCTTGGGAGGAAACACGCACAATTCCAACGAGAGCCTGAACGCGTGTATCTGGAAGCTGGCCGATAAGCATCTGTTTTTTGGCTCCAAGACCGTGAACGTCGCCATGTTCCTGGTTGTGGGCATCTTCAACGAGGGCTACTCAACCGTCCTGAAGACGATGTCCGCCATTGGAATCCAGGTGGGCGCTTTTTCTTTGCAATTCGCAAAGAACACTGACGAGCACCGAGTCCACAACGCAGAAACGAGGTTACGTCCAGAGGTTCGAGCCGCCATGAAGGAGCGACGTATGGAGCAGCAGCTGTAAGACGCCTTCCACGAGGAAGAGGAAGGACTAATGTACGGTCCTGTCATCGCAGACTACCCGTAAGTTTCATAATATTGCGATGAAATGTAGTCGAAACTTCAATCGCGTTTTTCTCGAAACCAGATTTTTGAAATCGCGCCGGCACATTACTCGAATTCGTTTTAACCGATTCGATTGAAATTTGGCGGAATTTGTTGCAAATTGAATTCTACAGGTACTGAACTAGGATCTTTTTAATCGATACATAAAAAATATTTTTTAGCCCTCTTGAAGACCAGAAAACACAAAATGACTTTTTTTTCAAATGGCCGCCATTTTGTTATTTATTGACCAATTGACTTGATCCTAGTTCAGTACCTGCGTAATCATATACACTTAAGGTGTTCATCTTGTTTTTGATTGCAGATGATCCGGGTGGCCGCCATGTGCCGGCTCGTGGAGGCCTGCATACAAGAGTTGCTCTGCGGTTTATTCATTGGCAGCCGTTGGGACCAATATTTGAAGGCGAAAATATTAAATTTTGTAGACAAAAGTCTAATAAACAAAGTAGTCAAAATCCGGTTTCAATATGTTGTACTCAGCCTGAGAAAAAAATCCCCAAAAACATCCATTTTTGGGCCTAAAAAAGGTAACACCCCCCTAAACCTTTATTTACAAAATATATTTTTGCATTGTCTAAAAAATTTGAATTGCACGAGATATATTTTTTTAATAACTGATTCGATTATAACCACTGTAATATATTAGTTATAATTTGTATTAGAATTTAATGTTTGAAAATACAATATTTTGAAATTTAAATTTGTGGGCTTAGAAAGTTTCTGCAGAACTAAATCAAATTTATCTGGATTGTACTCATTGATTTCGAAATATTAATTTATTATAAAAACAACATTTTTTGCTCAAAGATGTATGATGTGAGAAATATTAATATTAAAAAACCAGATGAGTATAATACATGTACTCTAAGGGCCGGTATTTCAATGTCGGCTTAAGGGTAGGGTATTGGTTAAAATGTTCCACTCATTCTCGCTAGGCGGCGATAGTGCATACCGCGACTGTTCTTTCCTTTTTCAACTGCGCGGCGGAAACGCCCGAAGAGCCGCTAAAAATGACAGGTCCGCAAGAATTTGTCACCAAGCCCTCCGGCGGCCCACCCCAGATAACTCCAGGGTGTTAATCACCCATATCGAATTTCGAGAATACCAAAAAAAGGGAAATTTACAATGAACGAGGGTTGGGTTTGATTACCTGCAACACCATTGAGTGTATATGTAATAGTTTAAATAATCGCAATACTGACTATACTTATTTGATTAAATAATTAGCAATTATTAGTAAACACTCTATTTTATTTTAAATATGGATATTTATATACAGAATGGTGAAAAAGTTCAGCACTAAATTCATAACAGCTTAGCAGGTCGATTTTTGTTCATTATTGCGCACTTTTTGACGTGCTCAAAAATATTGTGACGTTACTAGTGTTTGACGAGCAACTTTTGCAGAGCTCTTACTGTGGATTTTGAAATTTTAACTCTTTCGTGGTGTTATTGATTGAACAAATCGCATGATTCCTCACAAGTTCTTAGCCTATCGCCATATTCCATCATCATTCATAACTATTATTTCTTGTTCAGTCAAATGCACCATTTTGAGTTAATTTTAGTAGTAAAAACTTTTTAATTTAAACTTAAACTTGTTAACATGAGTGCGTTTTTGCATTCGCAGTCGGCACGAGTCAAAGACGACCGATTGCAATCGCAAAAATTGATGCATGTGGGATATTCGGAAGAATATCGCTCGATTTTAGAAGAATGTAATGGAAGTAATATTTATGAAATTTATAAATTCAATTTTGAAGAAGTAAGCTGTGTAACTATGACATAACCAAAAAGAAACGTCAAATAATTTTATAACTAATCGGTTATTATTACAATCTCGCAACACTTTGACAAAAAAAATAATAGAAGCGAGTTACCTTAGCAATAAAAAGTTGAAACTATCAGTTTAAAATAAACTAGTCTTAGCTTTGACAGAAGTGAAAATTTGCCGTAGTGCTTATACCCGGTATTTTTAGTGTTGCATAATTTAATATTCTTTATAATACTGCAGTCAAAGATATAAGCGAGTTGTTTTTATTAATAGCTTTGACACCAGAAGAACAAGACAATTATTTTCTAAAATCACCCAGAAGTAAAATGCCACAAATGGTCTATTTGTAAGCCTGTCTCAATAAAATGCCTAAATGTAAAGAGAGCACGTGGTGTTTTTACATGCATTTACAGATTGTGACATCATTCATCATCATCGTTCTATAATAAATGTAAAATTACATTTGCTAAAAAAATTGAGGAACAAGAACATTTGGATAATTTTTCAAGACAGCAAATAAAGTTATAGATGTCATGTATCCAGCTGGTATAAGTATTCTTTCTTCCAACCGTGTTCCAAAATCTGCAGTAGATTTAAATCTATTCCAATATCAATATTTTACAAAAAAATACCAAAAGATATAAAGAAAACACTTAACTTTTTTATACCACTTTTATTTTACTATACGTGACTAGTTTCAATTACACGGTAATCATTATCAAACTGAGTACTTAAAATACGAAATACAAAGGTATATATACTAAAACTAGAATGCTTCAAAAATATATACCTTTGTATTTCGTATTTTAAGTACTCAGTTTGATAATGATTACCGTGTAATTGAAACTAGTCACGTATAGTAAAATAAAAGTGGTATAAAAAAGTTAAGTGTTTTCTTTATATCGAAATTGAAAATGTACCACGAAGTGAACGCCTCCAAGATTCAAGAAATACCAAAAGATTCCTATGTGCAACCAATTGAATATTTATTACCAATTGAATGGGTCAGGAATTATCAGAAATATATACAGGGTGTAGTCAGTAGTGGAACAAAATAGAACATAGGATTTTCACTGTTAATTTTTTTATATTGGAATATTATCTTCCCTGATCATTTTAGAGTAAAAACCCGAAATAAATAATAAAATACAAATGATAATATTCGCGAAAATAAAGGTTGCCATGAAAATTAAAAAATAGTGCTTAATTTTTAATTTTTAATTTTTAATTTTTAATTTTTAATTTTTAATTTTTAATTTTTAATTTTTAATTTTTAATTTTTAATTTTTAATTTTTAATTTTTAATTTTTAATTTTTAATTTTTAATTTTTAATTTTTAATTTTTAATTTTTAATTTTTAATTTTTAATTTTTAATTTTTAATTTTTAATTTTTAATTTTTAATTTTTAATTTTTAATTTTTAATTTTTAATTTTTAATTTTTAATTTTTAATTTTTAATTTTTAATTTTTAATTTTTAATTTTTAATTTTTAATTTTTAATTTTTAATTTTTAATTTTTAATTTTTAATTTTTAATTTTTAATTTTTAATTTTTAATTTTTAATTTTTAATTTTTAAGTTCATATGTTGTGCCATCATCGTTAATTTTTATACCTTTTATGACCTGTGTAAGACGCTCCGTTAATAGCACCAATAAATTATTATTATTACTAATAAAAAAGCAGGCGAAAAGGTCCGACCGCTGTAAAACTACCCCATTAAAATTCCTATCCGGCCGAGTGTTGCGGTAAACACAGTCATGTATTTTTTTCGTTTTCCGTGCTGATGCGTTTTTAGGTGATCTCGATTATTCGTTTAAATTCCGTCTATCAGCACTGAAAATAGTCTCCAGATGTATTTTGCCAGATGTATTATTCGGCCGATGTCGGGGCGAAAGCGTAAATTGTGTCTATCTTTCTCTACTGCAGTCCTAGTAATTCCGAAAAAAACGAAAATTTGTATGTTTATTATTGCTCTTATTAATTATGCAATTTTCATGAACTTGGTCTCAGAAAAAAGCTGCTAACATTTTCAAGGTATCTCTAACATTTTTTTTTATATTCTGGTAGAGATATTAGCAAAAATGAGAGATGACTCATTTATTTCCATACATTACAACACATAACACTGTATTTCTCCTATATTTTTCACTCAATATTCATGAAAATATACAACGACCTATGAAATACTATGACAATTAACTTTTAAAAAAAAAAATTCTATAATTGCTATATTTTTTCTGATTACTAACATAAATCTAACTTTTTTATTAATGGACAAAAAAAATATTTTTAAACATTTGTATATTGTTCATACATTTCAGAGTAACATACATTTACGACGTAAATAAATTTAAATAGCAAATGACTAAAAATTACGTTTTCCCAACAACAGAATAGAGCCTATACCCTACCGTTAAGCTGTAGATTACGTAAGCTGAAGTTTATGTTAAGCTGCAGTTATTATGATTGCGTTTTTCAAGCATTACATAAACCAAGTTTACTTATCCTATCAAAAATTGTGTTGGCAATACAATAATATTATTATTATTTTTTAGTCAGCATTGAAATGTGACTATTGCGACTATCTTCATACCTATAATTTTCCATAAACAGCTGATTATCATACATGCTTAATTAATTATTGATTTCCTTCTAATACTTGCTTTAATTTCGATTATTTTTGTTACAAGCAACACATTATATCTCTTCATACCTTTTCAGACAATACGTATTTACCATTCTGGTAATAAAAATAATTGTTTCGCCCACCCATACACGTGCTTCTTTTGACCTGTGAACATCATGTAATTTTGATCTGCTTCACCAATAAAGAATTATTATTATTATTATTATTTTGATAATCTAATCTGTCCATAAACTCTACTTCACTTGACAGATTAAAATGATCAGGCCACTTTTTTGGCAGACATAGAGGTCCATAAATGATTGTAATAAACCATCATCGGTTAATTCATGTAATAGATCAATCCACATCATATTTGTATTGTAGGTTATAAACTGCCGCTTTACCCGCTAAGCGGCAGTGATCGGCCGCTTACGAAAGCCGTACTTGAAAAACTAGGCTTATCTATAAATATAAACCATGATTAAAAAACACCTAAAAATACCTTATACCGAGATTAAGGTTAACCCTGGTTAAAGCCGCTATTGAAAAACCGGCCCTAAGCAAGTCAGGAAGATTTTCGACCACCCGGGTGTATCCATCAATTAAACTACGAAAAAAAAGAAAATACATTGCATTTTAATACCGAATGAATTAATACTCTCGAGAATGAAACGAGATTTTTAGATAGCCCAATAATTTACAATTTCACGGTAAATGCAATTCCTATCTAAAGAAATACCAGCATAACAAACATAATGTAATTCCCTTCACCAAAGTGATACCCATTCTTAACCAAACCAACACAACACTTTCATCTTAATGTATTTTTAATAATAATATACGGTAAACATGCATGCCCCAACAGAATATCTTGAAGCTTCGGAATCCGCAGGATACGATTACTTAATGACTTCCACTTTTTATACACCTTCTCCGAAGAAGATTATAGGTGGATCAGAATCGACTCGAGAATTTTACGATTCGGTTTTACTGTTTGGTTTAATTGGGGGGGCATAAAAACCGTCTCTTTTATCTCCTGGAATAATTAAAAATGAAATGGCTGAAATGCAACGTCTTGAGGCAAAAGGTTTTTACTTCGTGTTTATGATATTGTGGTATTTGGGTCAATCAAAATCTGTTTTTTACGTTGATGTCTGGCCCTGGATTGGATTAATGAAACAAATTGCCGGCTTTAATAAAAGCGAGTGCGGACGGTTTATCAATTTTAATATTCTGGTGCGATTGTGAACTAAATTGTTTGTTATTTACGTACGGGAGGTCAACTTGACTACACTATATTTAAATGTGGTATAGGTATTAACATTATGAAGGTCTTCGCGGAAATTGTTTATAGGTTCATTGTATATACTAATTATAATGTTCTTGATTGAAACTCCAGTCTAAAACTCTTTCAATCGTTATAGGTAATATAGAATGAATGAAGAGGATGGTTGCGATCGTTATGTAACTGATTATTGTAAAACATATTATTTAACATATTATGAGTCATGAAATTGGAGAAGTAGGGGGTACATTGAAAATTTAGAAGTGAGGACTTTTTAATTTTTTTTGCCACGAGACAATTTAAGTATCGACTCTTGATTTTAACACGACGAGTCGACTCACAAAAAAGAGTCATTTCGCCCATCTCTGGTTTCGACGTCTTACCGTCATTATTAAGGGGTAAGTGCCGCGTCGAAAATCGATGCATTTTTGATGGTCAGCATATACATAATTCTGAAGTTAATATCAAATATTAAGAAACGATATTTTGCACATTTAGAAAGAAAGGGTTAAACTATTCGTCTATATAATTTGATTTTTTTTTTAATCATCAGACAAACTGTATAATTTATCCTGAAAATTACCAATAATGGATGGATATCTGAAGCTTTTCTCTGCAAAGAACTAAAAATGTAATGCTACAGAAAAAAAGTTTATACCTTTGAAAACAATATGAACGTAATAAAATTGTCATTAGTTATCAAATAAAGTCGCAAAAACGTAAGAGCTATACCTCTACACACACGAATTCGCTTCATTTTCGCCGTTGCAATGAACGCCACCTGCATGAAACATTTTGTATCAATCCTGGAGGCGTGTACAAACAAATTTACGTACTCGGCCCAAGATTGTGGCGATTATCGTTTTCTATTAGATTATTCTGGTCTAACTCTGGCGCGAGGCACTTACCCCCTTAAGTCGGTAACACGAGTTTTGACGTGTTATCGTTCGTATCAAGTCGGTAACACGAATTTCGACGTGCTACCGTCATTATCAACTCAGTAACACTTCGAAACTTGAGTAGTGAATATGTGTTTAGATTTATATAACTGCCTTCTACAATTTTATAATATTTTTTTACAAAAATTAGTTATTGTTAAAACATAGTGCGTTTTTTTAATTCAGTTTAATATAAGATTAATATTTAATAATAATAACTAAACATACACATCAGAAAATCCAAAAAAATATTCGATTTAAAATGGTTTGACAATACATTATGCCAGGGGTCTCCACATTTTTCAGCTTTAGGGCCATACTGATAACACTCCAGTAAGTTCCAAGGGCCAAAACCGTTTTAATTTTCCTCCTTTTACTGGTATGGAAAAGAAGCGAAAATAGACAGTGAATGCAGAACATTCAAAGATTATTGGATCTTTCAATATTTCGTAATTGAGTTTAGTAAAAAGGCACCATGTTTGCTTTACAATGAAACCATAACGGTTTTCAAAGAATATAACATTAAACGTCATTATGAAATTTTTTTTTTCAAAATTAATCAAAATATACTGAAGGAAAAAACATGAAACACTTGAAATTCGCGAAATTTAGACCATTTTCAAACCGCCATTACTCGGCGTATTTTCAATCGATTTTGATGAATTTTTGAGGGCGAAAAACTTTTAAGTATATTCTTTATAAGTCATGCATGCGAACTTAAGCGTAACCCCTTCCGCCCCCCCAACTAGCACCCCTGTGCAAAAAAAAATTTTTTTTCATGAAACCATGTCCAACTTTGACGATGTCTATGGAGTTGGAAACATTTTGTCAACTTGATCCACCATAAAGGCATTAAAATTTGATCATGGTGATAGTTGCGACCGTTACTACGTGGTAATTCATTATAGAATCACTGAATAAATATAAAATAATAAATTATGGTAAAAAACATAGTAAGTGTTTTATTTAGTGATTCCATTAAAATTTGATCAATTCCCTAGCCAGGACTCAAAGAGAGAAGTTCCTACGACGATTTGGCACCAAGTTATGGATGTTAAAGTGCATTTTGAGGTTTTTTCGCACGTAACTAAGCGACTTTTCAACCAAATTTGATGATTCTTTCGGGAAAAGATTCTATTTTGGCTCTACTTTAAAGGGGTAAATTTAGATTGGAATGATCCCTTTTCGAATCCTTCAACCCCCGAACAAAAAGAAACACGTTTTTCGGCAAAAAACGTCCAACTTTGGCAACGTGTACCGAGTTGGATAAAATGTATCGACTCGATCCACCAAAAGGGCATTGAAATGAGTTTAATTACCTGTGCTGGACTCAAAAAATGAAGTTCCTATGACGATTTGGCACAAAGTTATGGTTGTTTGAAAAAAGTGCATTTTGTGTTTTTTTATGTTTCCGTTTAGAGGGGGGTAGAACCCTCCCTTTGAGGGGGAGAAACCCTTTTAAAGAGGATACAGAGGTTTCTCAAAAGAATGTCGAAATCGGTTGGATAGTAGCCAAGTTATGGTCAGTTTTTTTTGTTAATGGGTTTCTAAGATACCCAAGTTAGGGATATTCATGATTTCGCGCAAACAATAATTTTCGTGCATACCTCAAAGAACATGAAAAGAAAATTTCATTCGTGAAAACGAAAACAATTTCGTCGAAAAATTTCGGACTTAAAAAACCAAAAGTAAAAAAAAAACAGAAAATTGTTTTTTTTCAAACACCCATAACTTTGTGCCAAATCATCGTAGGAACTTCGTTATTTGAGTCCTGCAAGTAAGTGAACACATTTCAATTCTCTTTTGGTGGATCAAATAGACACATTTTTTCCAACTCGGTACAAGTTGCCAAAGTAGGACATTTTTTGCCCAAAAACGAGTTTTTTTCTTGTTCGGGGATTGAAGGGTTTGAAAAGGAATCATTCCAATCTGAGTTTGCCCCCTTAACGTAGAGCCAAAATGGGATGATGAAAGAAACATCCAATTTGGTTAAAAAGTCACTGAGTTATGTACGAAAAACGTCGATTTATTATAACATTTTTATATGCGCTGATGTGTTCTTTTAAACGGGTGTTGAAATTACGTCCCGACTGACCAATATATTCTCCTTGAAAACTTGCAAATTTGCACTTATATACAGGGTTGGGATAAAGTATGGAACCAAGTAAATATCTTTAAAACAAAAAGAGCTACATTTATGAAACTTTGCAGGCAAGTATAATGACACGCATCTGATGCCATACTTTTGTTACTACTGTACTTCCGGTTTCACCGAAAATACCGTAAACTTTCTTAATTTATGGGACACCCTGTATATTTTTACATTTTCGAACAATTGCAATGATATATGATTCGGTGGGTGTGTGACTTGTAGTTTTTTAAATATTAAATAAAATAATTCTACATCGATTTGGCTTTTTACATCTTTTTACACTGTTTTCTGATAAAACAATTTCGTGTTTTTTACGTTTTCTGTAACTGACAGATAGAACCCATGTGAAATATTAACATTACTGTTCAATTTTGGGTGAACTAACTGATCGTGAAAAAATTACTTTGTTAATGATGGTTAGTTTTGGAGATTGATAGAGATCTCCACAAGATGCATGCAACATTTTTAATACAACATTCCCTGAGAGCAATTCTAATATTTATAAATCAAAATTTTCAAGGGTTGAACAAAATTGTTATGAAATTCACAAATTTAATTTTTTATTATTTTATTTATTATTAAAAAAAAACACAAGTCCAAACCCTATATCATTGTAATTGTTGAAAAGATGTCTATTTGAAAATGTAAAAATATACAGGGTGTCCCATTTAAACTAAAAAAGTTGAGGGTATTTCCGGTGAAACCGGAAGTACAGTAGTAACAGAAAATATGGCATCCGAGCAATATGTGTCATTATACTTGCCTGCAAAGTTTCATAAATTTAGCCCTTTTTGTTTTAAAGATATTTACTTGGTTCCATACTTTATCCCAACCCTGTATACCAGATTTAGACATTTTATTAATAGGCGTTTTATTACTAAAGATAATATTACTTATTTTACTTGGGGACTTTAATATTATATTACAAGCGATTGCCCGTGAAAAATCACGGCAACTGTTGTCAGATCCAATGAAGCAAACGATACACCATTATTATAGGATCGAATATTCTCCAGAAAATTGGTGTAATCTGAATCAGTTGGATCTGACAACAGTCAAGAACTCAAGATATTCAAGTTCATCAGTCTCATCGATAGGGTGTGGCAACTTAATTTTGCCTTTGTGGCAGCAATTTGTAATCTTTCCATCTGTTGAACGCTCCTTGGGAAAATTCTTTGATTTATAGAACTAGCAAATAATGTTTAAGGCTCCACAGTCATGGCTATGAACACTATCTTCAATGAAATTAGTACTTACTTGTATAAATTTGCACTGTAACTGCTACACCTTTTATTGTCTTCCGACATTTGTTTTATGTCAATAAACAAAATATATGAAGTTCACTACGTACGCTCACAGCCGATATATTTTTTTCATAATGCTGAAGTCAAATTAGTGGTTAGTTTATTGTTTAACTCGTTCCTCATATTATTTGAACACATTCTGTAGAACAGTTTTGTTATAATATAATTATTTATTCATTTATTTGCTAATGTTTTCCGAGGTGTATCACCGTGCCGGGAACCAGACTCAGTACATATACGGCGCAATGAATGCGGCGCAGTGATGGGCCAGCGTTATCCATACATACATACACACATGCATGCATACATAATAAAGTGATACCAAGAAAGTTATTGGTTTTTATTTGAATTATTCAAAATGTAAAAGCCTCATCATTTTTGCGACTCGAAAAGAAAAGAATTTGGTCAAGTTTTTGACTTGAAATTTGTTTAAATTAACCAAAATATATTCAAGTTTGGTTTTGTAAAAAAATAACAAATATATCACAACCAGATTTTGAGATCATTTCAGTTTTAAAATACGCTGAAAACATTTCTAAGCCTACGTACCCCCCAAAAATGCTTTTAAATATTTTTACTTTCTCCGTTACGAAGTACGAGAAAGTATTGTGATCGTGATTTTTTTTTCAAAAATTTTTTTTACGGAAATATCCGTTTTGGGGTCCCTAGATGCCATTTCAACAATTTCTGGAAAAAAAAAAATTGTGTCTGTGTGTGTGTGTGTGTGTGTGTGTGTGTGTGTGTGTGTCTGTGTGTGTGTGTGTGTGTGTGTGTGTGTGTCTGTCTGTGTGCGCTGTATCTCAAAAACTAATAGAGCAATTGATATGAAACTTAATACATCCGTCTTATTTGATAATCTGAAGAACTGAAAAGCTTTTGGTAAAATTTCGTACACCGGAAGTGGGTGTTTACCTTAACTGTTTTTTGTTTTTTGCCAATATTTTCTTAAATATGAAAAATATCACAAAAACATTTAAATAAACATCGAAGACAATAAAAAAATGAACATCTTTTGCTTGAAAATATTTTTCATAAAATCATTTCTATTTGAGAAAAAAATTTATTAATTTTTTTTAATTATTGGTTTATAATTATGAAACGATAATAGTTACAGCAAATTTATGTGAATAATAATTGTAGAGAATGCCAAAATGAACAATTTCTAAAGAATAAGTTTTTTCGAAATCTCGTTACTTTTTGAGTAAATCGAGTTTTTGAATTTGAAGTTTAATTTTTCCATCTTTCATGATTTTGACGTTTTAAACGTCAGTTTCATTCGAGTTTACGCAACGCTCGATGTACATGTAAAATATGATTTCAATTGAAAATAAACCCACGAAAACGTAAATATAAAGTCGGAGAAAGTAACATGATGTCCACATCACCATTTTTTATTCAAAAACTAACCAACCAAACTTGATAAATGGCCCCGCAAATGAAAGATATTATGGGTAACTATCAAATTCAAGCATTTGCAATGTTAAAAATTGAAAGATAACTCCGGGAGAGGCCGTAAAACGCCAATAGAAACTTTTCAAATTTGAAAATCGGAACTTTTTTATTATCCAATAGAGCAACAAATCCCGCATAAAAATTAATTGAGAAAACAACAGAAACTCATTTCAGATTTGATCAAACTGTCGTTGGAAAGAAGTTTGGCCCACTAGATTATTTATTTTGTTATTTCACTAATTACTTAAAAAGTATTTGTGCTTAAGAAAAACTGTTAACATTGATGTAATTTGATGTAAATTAATCGGCACACAAGATGCAAATATAAGCTTCAATTTGGTGTAGTTCAGAGCACGCTTGCGAGGATTCAGAGTAGATGTGGGTAGTTCATGAGTAAGTCGAGTCGAAGAAGAAATGAGCCGAGGAGTCAAGTGACTCCTGTGCAAATTTCCTGACTCATTACGAGTCATGAAATTTTAGAAGTGAGGACTTTTGTTCCCATCATTTTGTAAAATATAAAATTGTTGAGGCGAGGACCTTTTTCAATCAGTCAAGTCAAGTAGAGAGTTGAATCTTTACAATAAGTTGACTCATAAAAAGGTCATAATCTCAACAATCTTATATTTTACAAAATGATGAAAAAAAGTCATCACTTTGCTCACGTCTACTTCAGAGCAATCGAGTATATGATCCTAAATGCAGGTTTCTGCAGGTGTGCCTTTTTAAAGTTGTACACCTTTCCATTTCTGTTAATTTTAAATGCAGGCGTAGGCGTAGTGGGTGTCAATGTTATTTATCAATATATAGGGGTGGATGATAAATATCGACCCTTGAAATAAGATCCAAAGCTTCAATATCACACTGTGCGTTATATGTGCTAATTAATTAAAACAAGCAGACGTGATTTGAAATAAAGGGTAGAATTTGATTGGAATAATAATAATAATAAAATTCTTTGAAAAAAGTGGGGCAGATTGAAATCACCTGATCAGTTATGATGGGGTAAGGTTAATATTAGTTAATATTCATTTCAAGATCCTCAATATTTTTTTCGGAAATTTACAGACTACTTTTCGGGGGAATGTACAGGCATGCGAATAAGTTATTTATAGCGTTTACTTTAACCATAGCAACCATAGCAACTATAATAAAGTAGTCACATTCACACCAGAACATTAGTAGCGTTTATATTACAAGTTGTATTTATATTAAGTCATTATTTATGTATAAAGAAATTTATGTACCTATTGCAAAAAAGGGTACGCCCGTTAATAAAGATTATAATAATAATAATAATTTTTTGTCTTGAATAGTACAAGTATTAACTTGCAAATAATTTTTCCAACAACCATTCCCGAAAACAGATATTTCGTCGCAATACCTTTGCATTGAAAGTTGTCAATTGTATATTCTGCGTTAAAAAAATAAACCATCCTCACCCTGAAGGAGTTGAAGGAGAACTCTAATATTTCTTGTAGTATGTTGATATACAATTGATTAAATTTTCTAAAAGAAATTATCTCTAATTATCTCTTTCATAGCATCTGAGAGTTTATTTTAGTTAACCTAATTTTTCGCATTAGTTTGCAGCCTTTTATTGTTTGACCTAATTGTTAGTGCCTTAAAAAATGCCGCAAGTGCGAAGACGTGGAAATTTTCATCAAATTACACCATTTGAAAGAGGACATATTATCGGAATGCATGAGGCTGGTTTAGGATTCCGTGGAATTGGCAGACGTGTTGGTCGACCACACGTCAGTGTAAGTCGAATTTGGAGAGATTGGCACGAAGAAAGCCAAGAAGCTCGCCGTAGAGGCAGTGGACGTCCCAGAGTGACACAAGAACGTGAAGATCGACTCTTAAGGAGAAGTGCAATTCGAGATCCTGAAGAACCGACACGATCGATTGCAATAAATGGTTTAATAGCAATTGGTCATAGAGTCTCTATGAGCACCATTTATACGCGAATATGCTCTTTTGGTTTGCGGTCTTATCGTCCTTATTTTCGTATCCCTTTAACAATTCAGCAAAAGGCCAATAGGCAGCAGTGGAGCCAGGACCGACAAGACTGGGATCATCAATAGGTAAAAATTGTCTTGAGCGACGAATCCAGATTTTGTTTATGGCACTCTGGCGGACGTTTAAGGGTTAGACTACCTAGAGGTCAAAGACAAAATTTACAATTCGTTCAACATCGCACATACGGGTATTTGCATTAAAAGTCGAATTCCTAGAATTCGCTACAAATAAAAATAAGCAGCAACCTTTGGTAGGTAAAGGGTCTGGAGACAATAAGCAATTGTTATCGCCCGCCTCCATGTCCCTCCGACGCTTGGTGGTACTTCGAACTTGTTCTTCTATTGGAGTGCACGCGTCTATTTTCGATACTGTGTGTTATAACCAACTTCAACTGTAAATAATTTTTAAACGTATAATAATTTTGTGAAAACAATTATGGAACATGATCTACTTGGTAAGTTTACATTTATTTTTGATTTTTAATGTTTAGTTCTTTTATTTTCTTTTATAATTTGGTAGTTTAGAAATGCAATTATGTCAAAATTTATACAATTTTCTGTCAAATTTAAGGATATTTGTTGCACTTCCGGGTACGACCGGGCTGTTATTTTTTCTAATTTACAAACTTTAAGGTCCATAGCAAAGAATTATTTAAAATTTAGCTGCGGATAGCCGCGGATGTTAATAATTCGGGGGTGTTACACATGACATCTCAAAAAGTAATTTTTCAACTTGGTTCCTGATTTTATTTGTTTGAGAAATAATTTTGTTTTAGGGCCATCACGTATGAGAATAGTAACTCTTAAACATTTGTTTGAGAAAATGCAGCAACACTTTGCTCACTTTTGATTTCAAATTAGAATATATGGAAAACTATATTCTAAGTTTCGAAAATTATTTCGAAGACGAAATTAAGGAAATCAAACATAAATTTTCGGACTTAAAAACCGAATTTAAACAAAAATGGTTAGCAGCACACAGAAAGGCAGATATATTTGTAAAAAGAAATAACGACTGGCTTTAAAAAACTTTTGAGCTACCTACAGCAGTGCATCGTTCGGGCCGACCTTCCATACCCTTCGAAAAATCAAGCGAGAGGAGCAAAAGGAGGAAAACAGAAAAGCTTCGTAGTTCTGATGAGCAAACATTAGCACATGTTACTCAGATAAAATTGAGAACATCTGGAAAGAGGGACGCTTCTAGAATCCTCAAGGAAATTACAACCTCTCCAAGGCGGGCTGGCAAATATAGGACAGCATATGCAAAGACTCAGAAGGTTAAGGAGTTACAATTAACACCATTATGTGCATTATCGATGTTTGTGGAAGCAGATCTTACCAGGCGACAATATGAGATTATAAGGAGCAGTAAAACGGTTGTACTCATGCTACAACGTGCTACAAAAAGAAAAAAACAGTGTGGCAAAAAAGGAGAAAAAATGCTTTGGCAGAATCCAACACCTTCTTCACCACGTTATTGTCGCCCCATCAGAATCCGATTTGTTAAAGAGACTGTGGGTATTACAAACGAAGAAATTAAATATGTGGAAGATGCAATAAAATAATTGAAACCTAGTGAAGTGATTCTGGGAGAAAGTTTCCATGTGCAGCATACCATGTTGCTGACAATGGTAGACACAAAAGTATGTAACTCTGCGACTCAAACCACATCAGCAATGAAGTGCTACATTTGCAGTGCATCCTCGAAGGACTCCAACAATTTAGAGAAAAAAGGGGTTCTAAATACGGACTCGTTAAGGTTTGTCTGTGTTGCATGCCAGGATTCGCTTGTTTGAAAGCTTACTTCATCTTGCATACAAATTGCCAGTTAAGAAATGGCAACTTAGATTAGAGCATAAAAAAGCTCTCGTCAAGCAAAGGAAGGCCGACATACAAGAAAAATTTAGGCAACAAACAGGTTTATTTAATTGTGTATGTTCCGAAAGCTGGATTTGGTAACACCAATGATGGGAATACCAGTAGAAGATTTTTTGCCGATCCAGAAGTAGCAACTGAAATTACGGGAATCGATTTTAATTTAATCTACAGATTTAAAGTAATTTTAGAAGTAATATCAAGTGGCCACAAGATAAATATAGAAAAATTTGCAGAATATGGAAATGTAACAGCAGAACTGTATGTAGAATTATATACCTGGCATCCGATGACCCCAACAATGCATAAAATTCTCATCCACGGGGCAGATGTTGTAAAAAATGCAATTTTGCATATTAGAAAGTTGTCTGAGGAAGCTGCAGAAGCGCGAAATAAGCATTTTCGCCTTTACCGGCAGAACTTCGCCAGAAAGTTTTCAAAGGAGATATGCAACCTCGATAGGCTCGATAGATTGCTACTAAGCTCTGATCCTCTTCTAATGAGTATGAGGCCAACGCCAAGAAAAAAGACCAAGCCATTTTTAAAAGAGTCTTTGGAATTATTGCTACCTGCTGATCAAACTTCCATCAACAGCGAAACGGATTCTGAAGATTCTTCAGACGAAGAATATATCAGCTCTGGCGAAGAACCGCGGCTCTCTTCATCTCCATACGTTTTTTTTTTATGTGGTATATATTATAAGTTATTGTATTATTTCAACATTCATGACATTAGAAATATTAAATCACAATCGTTAATTTATTTTTGGGTGCTTCTATGGTGTTCAGATTACAGGTATTTTGTGGTATATTTTAGTATGTTGTCTATTAAGTGTAAAGTACATATACCACATTGAAACAAATCGAAGTTTTTTTGAAAGTGTCGCGTTCTTTAACTCTATTTTGGATGCATTCAACCGTTTTTTTTCTATTCCAAATCACTCCCAATATAAAGAAACAATAGAAGAACCCATTTATTATAAACAAATTCTGAAGCATAATTTTGGCCGCCTAAAACCATCAAATACCCGTATGTGCATCGTCACATTAACTTCTGGTGTTTGGGGGGCAATATGCTACGGAGGAAGGACCCCTTTAATATTCATTCCTGGTACATTTACGTTGATATAGTCTTGGAACCCATTCTACTTCCATTCATCCAAGACCATCTAAGGGCAATTTTCCAGTAAGATAATGCGCGACCTCATACTGCTAACGTAACAGCAGACTTCCTAGAACTAAACAACATTAATCGTTTGCTTTGGCGATTGAGATCACCCGACTTGAACCCCATAGAACATGTCTGGTATATGATGGACAGAACATTGCGTTGTTTACAGCATCCTCCAAACACTTTAGATGAACTGCGTCACCAGCTTCAGATAGCCTGGGACGAGCTGCCCCAAGATACATTAGACCATCTGATTTCTAGCATGGCCAGAAGGGTTGCTGGATGCATAAGAGTACGCGGAGATGTAACGCATTATTAATTTTTTTCTTAATAAATATTATTATTTTTCTATGAAAATTTAATCAATTGTATATCAACATACACTAACTATTTATAAGAAATTTCAGAGTTCTGCGTCAACTCGTTCAGGGTGGTTTATTTTTTTAATTCCAGTGTATTCGCCACTTTTGACAAGTAATGTCATGCTTGAAAATTAAATTTTCAAAACATGTTTGAACTTCAAAAAATGTGTCAAAATCATTCAAATAAAATGGGTAGTGACGAAGAACAATTAATTATTAATCGATTTTAAAACACTAATAAGCAAATTTAGATTAGAAGTTAAGAATGTTTTGACACTAATAATACGCACATATTTAATTGAGACAGGTGTGGGTAAATTCGAGAAAAAATATGATTGGAACATACTTAAGAAAATGTTTGGTCGTAGGAAAAAAAGAGTGCTCGTACCTCACATTGCAAATTGGTATTCGCATGCAAAACGAAGCTTTCAAAACTTGTCAAACAATCTACAATTAAATTGAATTTAAAAACTTTAAGAGCTAAGTTTGCAGAGTTACGAACAGGTAGAATATTTACGTACCTAACCTAAGGTAACCTACATTATTTTAGGGATAATCATGTAGTTTTAATATTGTTAAAAATTAAAGTGGACGAATTAAAAGCGGATATGACTAAGTGCGGTATCCAAAGTGCGCGAGACGTTACAAGGGGGTGGTTTATCAGAAAATATCATTTATTAAAGATTAACAAATACTACCCTAATTACACGATCACATACTCCTAAATACACATAAAAACTAATGAAACGATGGCGTTAATTATGAGATTACACTTACTATTTTGTTCTACCTACCTTTGCGAGGTTTATTTTCAGCGTTGACAGGAGTTAAAAATAAATACCGAAATAAATTTAATTTCTATCTAGGGGTGCGCCATCAAAAAAAAGTTTGGAGACCGCTGCTTTAGAGGAACGCCCCGTCAATCTGATGCACCACTAATTGCATGCATCCCCGTCAGATTTATTTAAATATATTGTCGTGAACTTAGATGTGTACTATTCAGAATTGTTGAAATATCAGTGCAACAATTAACAAGAATTGCGCTGTTTATAATTCATTCGTGCTATTGTTTAGTTCTCAACCATTATACATATATACTCGTACATTAGGTAATTTTGAACATTTGTAAAATTACATATATTCACCACAAACATTTTAAAACGTTAAATTTTCCCAACGTGCCTGAAATACACGCAGAACACCATTAACTCGATTACTTGGAAAAGAGCGTTAAAATGCGAGCTAATTTTCAAGATAATGGAGTCCATAGGGGCACCGTCGTTTTTATTCCCAGATTCCAGTTCTACAAGAAAACGGCTTGTTGCGCCGCCGTGCTGATCTCTAATATATAATATATGTAGAGGCAGAGCAGGTAGGTAAGGTAGGTGAGGTAGGTGAGGTGAGTGAGTATATAGCATGGCGAGTGGAGTTGTAACAATTATCTAGTTCTGGCCGCGCGGCGTTGCCGTTGTTTCGTACGTACGGCATTGACATTCCTGCAACCATAAACTAGGCATCGCAGGTGAAAGTCATCAACACAGACATACACGCATACATGCACGGCCACTAAATCTTCTCACTCTCTCAGAACGAGTTATTACGGATTTATTTTTAGAATCGCTCCGGCGAAATAAAAAGCGCGTTTTGATTCGTCCGAATCAAGTGATACCCGGCATAATTAAATCGATTTCTATGCCACCCTGAAACCGGAGTAAACGGAAAAAATGGATTGTTGCCAAAACCTGTTGCCGCGTTATCTAAAGGCTAAAGAAAAGCAATAAAGGGATAGCAATTTGTAAAGTAGTGGCGATTAGTGATTACAATTGTAACTTTTAGCACCACTAGTCATTGGCCTCGACAGTGGCGTAACAACGAATGGTTTATCGCGGCCCCTATGCCTATTTTAGTTTGTTGCCTAATAAATCACATAGAGTTTGGTTGGCCATTCGTCATTTATTAAGACAGGTTCGGATTCTAGTACTCCAGCCGCCTCAAATGTCCCAAATTGAACAAATCGAACCGGTATTTAAGTTAAGTAAAAAAATTAAACAATTTGGTGACCTAATATGCACTTGAAAATTGCTAGGTTTACTTTATGTGGATTTCATATTATGATTCTGTAACACTCACTAATAATTTTGTAATAAATTGATGTAAACCTTTGTAATAATAATGATATCATTTATTTACGCCGTGCGCTTTTTAAAAAATGTTACAATAAAATGATCAATTTTTTTATTCAATTAGAAAATTTTCTATTACTTCAGCTTTAGGCTGTCATTTTGTAGCAAAAAATGAAAGATTATAAAAAAATGAATTCAATGTCATACAAATATACTGGTCGTTCTATTAAAAAAAAAGAGAAAATGCACATTTTTCGTGTTGGAACACCCTGAATAAATTGTTCACAACATCCCTACAGAAATGACAACTCATTCGAAGCTGAATTTAGAAAATAGAAAATTTTCTAACCGAATAAAATTCATTGATTCTTTTTTTAAACTTGGGTCAGTTATCATATAAAAGAGTAAATAACTTAACAATTGATGATTTAAACATCCTTATATCTTATATCAATTTGTTGATTTTGAATTGGTCTTTCTAAATATTGAATAAAATACTGGGTGTTTCTTTAAAAAAATACAACTTTGGTGGTGTGCAACTCAAAAATGGAACACCCTGCATATAGGAAAATATTTTTAGAACATGCATTCATACTATCTACGATAATTCATCAACATATTTTTGTTACAGCTTTTAGTGTGGGCACAATCTTCCGAGATCTGTTGGGACACCCTGTATAGAAAAACTTTTGATAGTATTATAGAAAATTAAAATACCCAGTGTGTGGGTGATCCTGTTTATGATGGCACAAATTTACAAAGTTTTTATTGTCCAGTCATAACAAACATCCTCCCGTTTTTTTGTGGTGAAAACAATAGATTATTAGCACTATGCAAAAAAATAAAGACGGTTCAGATATTATTCCATCAATTCAAAAATTGTTTATAAATAGAAAAAAATAATTGTTAGAATATTCAGATACAGCAAAAAAATATAAATCTGATATTTTTTTGTGAACTTGTTAAAAATTAGCCTATGTAAGACCATTTATTATGTGAATAATATTTTTTTGCATTTTCGATGTTCCTTTTTTTAATTGTCCAGCCACAAAAAACACCCTCCTGATTTTTTCGTTGTTCTTGAAATGAATGGTACAGGTGAATTTTTATATTTGTATTCGTTTATTGAATAATTGCCGAAAAATTTGCTTAATTTTTATAATTCAAACGTCAATATAAAGCTAATTTTTGTGTAGACTTTTGATCATTTAATTTATTAATATTATGTTCCAACTAAAACAATATACTACAGCGCTTCCCAAAGGGTGGATCGTGACCTGAAAATGCCACAAAATACTAATAAAAAAAAAAAAATTAGAAAAATGGTGTTCATCATACAACGCCGATTTGATGGTATATTTAATGATATTTTAAATGTACATGTTGAAAATGACAAATTAATCATCATTATCAGCTGTTTACTCAAAAACATTAAAAAAGTATGATTTTTATTCTTTTCTCGACAACTATTATTTGTATAAATTAATAATTTTATAATTATAGATAAAGAAATGACAAGTATTATCAATCTGAACAACAAGGATTTAATAAAACATATTTGTAAATAAGGATATTTATTTCTTCCTGATCTTTAATGTTTATTTAGATGTTTCTGTAATATTTTTCATATTAAAAAATGGTGATGTGGCCATTATGTTACTTTCTCCGACTTGACGGTATCATTTATTTTTACGTTTTCATGATTTATTTTCAATTAAAATCATATTTTAAATGTACATCGAGCGTTGTGTAAACTCAGATGAAACTGACGTTTAAAACGTCAAAATTATGAAAGATGGAAAAATTATAATGCAAATTTAAAAACTAAGTTTACTCAAAAACTAAAGGGATTTCGAAAAAAACTTATTCTTTATAAGTTGTTCATTTTAGCATTCTCTGCAATTATTATTAATATAAATTTGCTGTAACTATTATCGTTTTATAATTATAAACCAAAAATTAAAATAATAATAATTTTTTTTCTCGAATAAAAATGATTTTATGAAAAATGTTTTCAAGCAAAAGATGTTCATTTCTTTGTTGTCTTTAATGTTTGTTTAAAAGTTTTTGTGATATTTTTTATATTTAAAAAAATATCGGCAAAAAACAAAAAACAGTTAAGGTAAACACCCACTTTCGGTGTACGAAATTTTATCAAAAGCTTTTCACTTCTTCAGATTATCAAATAAGACTAATGTTCAAAGTTTCATATCAATTGCTCTATTAGTTTTTGAGATACCTACGTCGCTTTTAAATTCTCGAGTAATGTAATAATAGCAAATAACGTTACGTGTGTCGTAACATGGTTTATTTTATCCTATTTCTATTTTTTTTTAATTAAAAAAAATGTTAAATGAAAACCGTCAAAAAGCGAAATCATGTTTGCCAATATCTCCATAGCAACGAGTTGCGTTAAGATGCATATAACAACATTAGTGTTGTTAAGAATTTCTTAACAACAATAGTGTTGTTAAAGGTACCTTAACACAACTCGTTGCTAAGGAGTTATTGGCATGATAACATTATAGGATAAAATAAAAGAATTAAAATTAGGGACACGTACCAATATACATGTTTCTCATGCTACTGAAACATATTCGAAACTGTTAATTTTAATTCATTTTAGATGTAGCAGTGGTGTTTGTTCGGCAATTTGCCCAGCAACACATGTTATTTGACAAACTTGATTATCTTTGTAGTTTTACCAGACATTTGCGGCCAATTTTCGCATAACTTTCAAATATTATAGAAGTAATTATAGAATATCAAATACGACCATTATATTCAAAAACGTAATATTTTTTTGAAAAATTAGCATAAAGTGACCGAAATGTTCATCTTCACCTCAAAATATTACATCCGCGATACGGATTTAAATTAATTTTTAACAAGTATAACTTTTTGAAACGCTGGTCAAAATTTGATCATTTGAAATCCAAAATGTTGTAGCACCCGTGATTTATAAAATGGTATTAAATTACTTTTAAAACAATGAAAAATGATGAAGTCAACATCTAAATCAGATCTTCAATTTCTTGTAATTATACACAATGGCTAAACACATGGGTCAATTGTAATTATTCATGTGTCAAAATGTAGCAGAAATTATCGTTTAGATCAGCGTTTCTTAAAATGCGGTCCGCAGCCCTCTGGCGGGGATTCTGCTAGGCTGCGAATTGGCAGGAATCTGTGCATGGCCGACAATAAATGTAAACCTTATAATGTTGCCTATATAAATACGGCCGTTTTAGGCTCACCTCTATCTCTCAATATGAGTTATGAAAGAACCTAGTGGGCCTCTGAATAATTTGCTTTGTCCAAGTGGGCCGTGATAAGATAAATTTGGCTGGTGCTAAGGAACAGAAAGTTGGATCAAATCGAAAATTGAAATTGTTTTATTGTAGTAAATAATGCTAATTAACGTAGTTGTTGATTTGGATGATTTGATCATGATTTAAAAAAAAAATGTTAAGAGACTTATCTCTAACATCTGTAAAAAATTTAAATATTGGCATTAGGAACCCAGTGTGTGCATTAAAACCTTATTTTTCAGAATGCGTTGGCCAATTTTTATAAATGAAATATTCTAACCTTATGTTTTAGAAAAAAAGTATTAAGACACTTAGGAAAGTGAAAACAACTACGAATTTTAAAAACAAACCTTAAAATCCGTTCATAATACAAAGCACTTAATAATAATATAAATTAGTATTAAGTGCTACACATTACCAAATTTGTTTACGGATTTACTCCTATACCGATTTATTTACTAGTTCTGGTAAATCGATTGTAACCATTCAAACATCATAAAAATTGAATTAGAGTTCATTAGAAATATTCAGAATTGAACCATTAACACTATTTTGATTTTCTCCATTTAATAGAATAATGAGATTTATTAATGCCTATAATCTAATTAACAACTTTGACATTTTTGGGATAGAGTTTGGTAAGTTAATAGTACATTATTATACATGTTTAATGAGAGGGTATATTGTGGCACGAGTGGGATTGGAGCACGACTCGCGCAGCGAGGAGTGCTCCAATCTAGCGTGTGCCCCAAAATGCCTCATATTAAACAAGTATAATATACTATTTTTTCTACTTTGGTTTTAGTTAAGGATTTATTTCTAAAATAAAATATATACTTAAACCTAGTGAGTTTTATCTTTTAACATTTTTTTTTGACTTAGGCTTTCGCCATTCAGTCACACACGGCTATTATTTTTATATTTTTATTTGTATGAATAATGAGAGTAAATGAACAAATGAATAATGTAAGACGTATACAACAACCACGGACCCAAGCGAATACTTCTCGTTCGCCGAAAAATCTTCCGCCTGGGATGGGAATCGAACCCACACGGCCGCGGTGCAGCCGGCACAAGCGATCGCCTCTACCCACTACACCAACGGGCCGCCCCTTTTAACATTTGGCAGCACTAAAAACATTTGATCCTTTCGAACGAATTTAATATTTGACGTACGTATTCCTACGGCGATTTCTATAGTTAATTTTAAAACATATTAAATCAAGAATATTACTTACACACCTCTAAAAATAAGGGAGGTTGCCAAGGGTGCGATAAACAAACTATTTCCACGTAAGTTGTAACTAATTTAAGCTTATAAAATAATGCAACGCCTAAATGATAATCGAAATTTAAGGGTATGCTTAAATTTGTTTCTCGTTCCGCGTGTCAGGCATCGATCCACGCTAATTAAAAATCCACACCGAATTAACACACCGACGGCTCTTTTTCGCCGCGAATGAAACATGCATTATACTCTCGCTGTTTCTTCCGTGATATTCGTTTTGCAAACAAAGTGATAATACATATAATAAATTACAAGCTTTCCTCTGTGTATGTTGTGTTGCCTAAACGTCTTCACCGAGAGCCAAGTGAATTCATGCGTCCGGCCATTGTCACCAAGTTCGTACATTTTCCACGCGGATAAAAAGTGAACAATATGACGCCTCCGTTTTATTTAACCTTAGCGGTACAGGTGGCGAACTCCCCAATATGCATTCGAACATATTCAGTGTGTAACGCATTGGACGGTTCCAATTATCCTATGAATTAATGGCAATTTTACATTTTGAAGTCGACATATGTCACGTTTAAGTACTGCCAATCGCAACAACTAAAATGTTACCACAAACAGTTTAATAATGAGCAAAAACTGTAAAATAAAAAATCTCATTATTAAACTATTTTTGATATAACAAAAGGTCGATTGTTAAACCAAAGTAGAAAAAACATATTGTTTAATTTAAATTTAATTTGAATACATTCTATTTATGGTTTATAATTTTAAAATTCATAGTTTAATATTATTATTACATTGTGCAATTATTTACGTACTGTTGTTTCATTATGTCAATTTTATTTGTATTTTATCCGTAAACAGGCGATTCCGTATAATAAATTATTATTATTATTATTATTAACAACTTGCAACTTACTAACGCCTTGGTTGAAGTTTATGATTAAAATTTTAGTTTTAGTAGAATTTTGCATTTTTGCAGATAATGTTAAAAAAGTTTCCCGTAAAATTAGCATGACGAAAAGTTTGAATTTCCAATAAAACTGTGGATAGATAATTTGAATTTTGAAAATATAATATATGAACGGGTAAATGTTACACACGACAACAAACAATTTAAGTGTTATTTAAAATCTTTCCGAAACGTCCGGAATAGATAAGCGTTAAAAAAGTTACACAATGTGGGACATCGCATAATAAATTTAAATGATTTTTACGTTGCATTTGCATTTATGTATAAATAAGTAATTATTGAATTTCACTAACATGTTTCTTTTTAAATTAACTTGAGACAACCTCACTTATTACAGATTTATTGAATACAAGTAATAAAGACGAAAAATAGCCTGAATGTATGAATATTCAGCCTGTTCGTGACTGCAACATTAAGTCTTGCTAACGCCCGGTATTATCACCTTTTTTTTTAAACAGGCATTCAGTTAAATGATGTTTAGGATAAAGATACATTTAAAATTGTCATTGATATTATGAATCTATTTAAAGGAGTTTTAAGTAAATGTCATTTTAAGATCTGTAGGCAATAGATTGTATACGGATTTTTGGTGAATTTTATATTCGCAGGTAGGCAACACAGAATTTTAACCTTTTAACCTTTTAGCCGTTGATCCGCTGACGCGACTGATCCACCATCGCCGCCGATCAGCTGGATCAGCTCAGGGCCGATCCTGTACCCTTGGCCGCCCGCGTGCAAAGGTCCCCTCAAGTGCATATCTTGGGGGTTGCGTGTTTACTATTTTAGTAATAAGACACCAAAAAGTAACTTATTATCAAGAATATGTATAATTTCAATTACATATAATACAAAATTTTTTGCTACAAAACGAAATATTCGCGATGATTTGCATTTACGGTTTTTTAAAATATTGTTTCAATTAAATAATTTGTGCAACGTTACGACAATAGAAGTCGCCCTAATGGTATATCTATCTATTACGAATACTTGGGGTTACAACTCCATAGTGAAAAACCGTTTCTCTGTCGGCGTCTATATTGACCTGATGAGATCTAATAAGATTGAAACTGGTGCTCGATTGTCGCACGAGGAAACAATCTTTCAATGTTTATCAATGATATTGTTATAATTGTCGCTAGTTTATGGTTTTTTATTGTCTGTGGATTTCTCCACTCAGTCAAGGAAATTGTACAATGTTAGGATAATAGATATTGCCCTGATGGTGTATCGAGCTATTACGGTTTAAAATTTTAATTATTTACATTCAAGTTGACACAATGTCACTGGAACATGTTGATGGTAGAGCCACTTATACAATATACCCCCTCCCATCATTTTTTTGAAGAAAGAAAGAACAATTTATCTTCCTAGACCAAAATAACGGGCGAAAAAGTGTTTTAAGAGTTAATTAAAAATTCTTGCTAAGCTTGAAACTGCAGGTTCTTCTTGGCTCTATATAACGAGCCGCCCCGTCCTCAGCACTAAACTTATTGATAATTGAAAAGTTTTGTGGCTGAGAATTCTCGATAAATTCATTATATTTAGGCTGAAAGACCTCGGGTCAATTGCCTGTTGAGGTAATTTGTAAAAGTGTCTCAATAAATGTATTGTCTCTCTCTCTCATTATATTTAAGGAAGGGTGATATTTCACGTACCTGTGATTTTTCACTGAATTTCATCGTGACTGTGATTGCGACTGTTAGCCAAACTGTGACTGCTAACATACTGTGATTGTTAGCGAAAATCCTAAGTTTTTTACATTTTTCACCAATTTTATAGACAATTTTCTTAACCATTTTTCGAAGCCCGTAAATTTTGGCACATTTTGGTTTTTAAATAATCGAAATCACCCGACACGTTTGGTTATTATAAACCTTTAAAAAGTTACTTAATATACGTTTCCAAACTTCTGGACTCAGAAACCTTGTTTTTGGACATTTTTTTACACATTTTACAAACAAGTTTCTTAACAATTTTTTGAGGATATTTTAGTTTTCAATCAAAGGAGATCATCCAACGCGTTTGCAAGTTATAAAAATCACCGACAAAAACTAATAACAAAAAATGCAAAAATCATTTATATTTTTTTTGAATGATTTTTTCACATTTTAAAGCTTGCATTATTAAAGTTCTCCAACATATTTGGATGTGCTATTTTCAAAAATCGACAAACACCTTTTGCAAAAATTTAACACATAAATGTCTCCATTTTGACGTTTCAATGGTCAAAATAAATCCTCTAAAACGAGAAAAAAGGGTTAAAAAACAAGATTTGCGGTGTTTAACACGTTTGGTCGCTATACGTTTTAAAAAAACCAAATATTGAGGATTCGATTTTTAAAACGTATAACGACTACAGTTGAAAATCTTGATTTTCTAATCTTTTCTTTTTAGAGATTTTTTTTTTTTTTATCGTAAATTTGGCACTATTGCCAATATGCTTATGAATGATAATAATTAAGATTTTATAGGTGTTTTATTAACCTTTTCTCATTTTTTTTATTTTGTCTTGAAATCGAATGATCAAAATCAAGATTTTATTATCTTTTGATTAATTAATTCATTGGTGAAAAACTAGTTGCGTGGGCAACAAGATATGGCCCACTCGCCACGTAAAATAGCACCCACCCACCATCCACTCTACCAACTTTATTCTAACCTAAAATTCTGCATGGTTGAAGAAATTTGCAGAAATGAAAGTTTAAAAATAATGCGAGACGTATTTTGTAAATCTAAAACGCTTTATTAATTACTTTATACTCCATTTTTCTCTGCTCTCATGTTTAAATTACTATTTTCATGAACTGAAAAAATATAAATAAAAACAAATACTGAACTTCCCAAACGTACTCAAAATTCATTTAACTTTAATATTCGGTGCGAACAACTAGACATGCCTTTATTATAATTTTTGAAATAACACCACGAAACCAGCACCATAACAATTTTCAAATTACATATTTCACGAACAAAAAAGAAAATATAACAATTCTCTCAAAACTCAAAATATACTGGACGATTTGACGTTAATTTTTAGAGGTGAAACACAAATTTAAAAATAAAACGATTAGCAAGTATTATAATTGAATCTTTACAAAATGACTAAAAATTCATTCCATTTTACGATTCTGCAAAAATCTTTAAATGCTTCTCGTTTAGGTTTTAAAACAACTCCCCGAGAACAGAGCAAATCGTTATTTTGAAGATGAGCTTTTTCAGAGACATAGAATAGTATATTCTGTAACAAGGTTAGAATGGAAATTCGATGCGAGTGGAATATTTCGAGCGTGAGGCGAGCGCGAGGAACCACGAGCATCTGAATTTCCATTCTTACCGAGTATCAGACTATACTTTCTCCTCGACCAGATAAAATAGACTAATAAAATAATGAACACAAAGAACTTACGTTTTATCACGTTTGTGGTTATGTTTATAGTATTTTGACAATTGTGATATCCAAGGCTAATTGTTTTATTTGAAACGATGTGAGAATATTCATTCTATCCCTTGTTATGGAATGAATTACATGCAAAACGCACAAGCGCGTAGTGTTTTGTTCCATAACAAGAGTGAGAATGTGTATGTTCTATGATCAAAATTGATTTCAGAAAGCTTAAATTCTATGGTGGTCGTGGAGAAAAACATTTACAACATACTTTACGTTTCCGCAACAGTCTAGAAATGCTTCTTCACTAATTTTCAAATAATCACAATTTCAAAAGGTGTTACGATGTTTACTAACCGTGATCACTAAAATCACTGATATTAAAAAATAGCAATCGCAGGTAGCAACGTGATTCAAAAGTAGCAGTTTTGCCCATCTCTAATTTAAAAGTGTTATCGTGTATTAATTTATTTCTATACATAATTATTTGTGTAATTTCGATTATATTCCACTGTCGACAATAACTGAGGACCGATTTAGACCTACATTAGTCTCACATCAGCACACTACGATCGTCGTTGATGGAGAAACAGAATTTGACCGTTAGGATAGAAAAACAATTAGGGCGACATCTATCGCCGAAAATGTTACAACGTTCTGAAATTATAATGTATCGGCGATAGATGTCACCCTAATTGTTTTTCTATCCTGACGTTTACTTCATTGGTTTATAAGGGGCCAATATTCAGAAAATTTGGTGTGTTTTAAATTGATTAATGGTGGTATTAAAAAAATATAAAGAAATATTTAAATGCAGGTAGTACCATGGCTCCTTGGCTCTATATAACGAGCCTCCCCTGCACACGGTGCAGGATTTCTTCTTCGACTTCTCTTTAGATTTTTCAATTTTATTTAAATAAAATACTGGAACTACTTCGTCTAAAAGCAAGACTTGTTAAAAAGTGCACAATAGCAATCATTCTTTCTACAATAGCCCTCTATCGTTTTTTTTTCGAATTAAAATTGTTGTTGCTCTTTTTCTATGCTTTCTATTTATTTAAACGGATTTTTAACTTCCACCATTTTTGGAGACATTTAATATACTTTGCACTGTTCTCATGTTTTACAAATTGTTCAGCACAATGGCGAAAGTCTTTAAAACTCGTAGTTATAATTTTAATATTTCCTTTTCCAAATAATTTACATTGAAAACAAAATTCGCATCTTTGTCTTACGTTTGGCGGTCTTCGCCGGTTTCGCCGCCCCTCTAATCGCTCTAGCCCTCCGGTAGGATCGGCCCTGGATCAGCTGAACATTGAGTGAAGTGTCTTTGTTTTTATTTTCTCCCGTGACTGAAACATTTTTGTCATTCTGCGTGAATAATAGCGATAGTTATCACCCAAACCCCACTTCTCTGCGTTTCATCCCTCTTCCTTTGTGGTGTAGCAATTCTCATCGCGACACCGCCTCCATGAGCTACTCGGAGGTCAACGAGGTGGTTTCTTTCGAAAACCCCCCGTGTTAACTCTTACGGATATTTTACTTACACATGTAATTTAATATTTCTTCATCAAAAGAGTCGCCGGTGAAATTTGAAGAAACATGATTTCATGATTATAAACCGAACTGAAATCACTGTGACCTAACCAAAAACCTCAAAACTAGAAAACTAGAAACATCAAGTTAAATCGCCATTAAAATTGTTAACAGGAGAAACTTCGACATTTAATATTAACAGACATTTATGGACTAAAGGACATTTAAACTTGGTTGGTAATACTGCACATTGACTCTTAAATCTCGTTTAGCTTTATGAAGAAACTAGAAAACATTTTGACAAGGACATACAGTGCTAAACTAGTATGTTACTAGATGAAACAAATTAATATACCACTGAATTATAAAATAATATAAAATAAATATCATTTACAGTATAATAATGGAGCAAGTATATCAACACAATATAAATATTGGTTATGTATGCGCGAAACACGTAATATCAGTGAATTAAGGTAATAATAACATTGTGTGTTATAATCAAAAGTTCTTCAGTTCTTCTTGCAGAAGATCCAGGAACATTAAAATTAATGATATTTAACAGCTGCGGGTTATTAATGGAATTATGAGTATATAAAGAAAATAAAAACATATACCGGGTATTTCAGACCACCCGTTCACCCCAAATATCTCGCGAAATACAAATCGGATTGACATACAAAAAAATACATCTAAATTTATTTTTTGAGTTCTATCATGTGGTGTGAAATTTAAACCACCACCCCTCCCCCCTGGGACGGGGTGGGGGGTAACTTTGAAATCTTAAATAAGTACCCCTATTTTTTATTGCAGATTTGGCTTCAACTCTAAAATATATTAGGTTTTTATTCGAAACATTTTTTCGATTAGCAAAAAAAAAAAAATTTTAATTTTTTTTTATTATTTAAAAAAAAATCTCTTTGTCGTTAGAAACATTCATACTTTACCACAATAGAAAAGAATAAAATGGAATTTGATAATCAAATTGATTTTTATTCGTTTCTACGATTTTTTTTTACAAATAATTTTTTTTTCCTGTCGCTCATCGAAATTTTTTTTCGGATAAAAACCTAATATTTTTTAGCATAGAATCCAAATCTGCAATAAAAAATTGGAGTTCCCATTTAAGATTTCAAAGTTACCCCCCTCCCCGACCCAGGGGGGAAGGGGTTCACATTTCATTTCACACTACATGATAGGGCTCAAAAAATATTTTTGAGCATATTTTTTTTTATCTCAATCCGATTCGTATTTC
Source organism: Ocypus olens (assembly GCA_910593695.2). NCBI lineage: Eukaryota > Metazoa > Arthropoda > Insecta > Coleoptera > Staphylinidae > Ocypus > Ocypus olens. The sequence continues at coordinate 34,943,779 of OU343053.1, forward strand.
AGGAGATATTTGGGGTAAACGGGTGGTCTGAAACACCCTATATATCTTGATTTTTTACTGAAGTAAAATCAAATTCAGATAGAAATTCATTATAAGTAGAGAGAGGATTTTATGCAAAATGCATAATATTTTTTCATATTTTGCATATATTGTATACTTACCCATACAATATTTACCCATATAATGCATATTTCGTCTTTTAATGCATATTTTGACATAATATTTAACATTTTGTCGTACGGCACATTGCAACACGTGCTATTTTAGATTTTGGGCATGAACCAACATCTAGTTATTCAAGGAAATGCCGACCAAAATTTATCAAATTAATTGCGATAACAGTTATTTGTGCGTTTACATGTTTTTGTCGGTTTACTTTGAAATATGAGAAGTATGTGCATAAAAAGAAATTTGAATGATCGAAGAAAACTTAATTTTTGCAAAATATTATTTGCGATATTTGTATTATTCAATATTCGTCATGGCATTAGCCAGGAAAGTAGTAGTTTCAAAAAGTAATTTGTTAAATTTGTTGTATATAAACAAACTTATATATTTTTTTAATTGACATATTTCAATTTATTACTTGCATATTTTAATATAATAATGCACATATTTTAGCATAAAATCCTCTGTCTAATTATAAGGAATATCGAAACGGCATTCCTGTTACTTTATAAAACATAGGTGACTATGGTTTTTTTCTGTACACGTTAATAACATATTATATTTTAAATACATCGGTGACACCATTAAACAATATGTCATTTTGCTTGGCATAAATGATTGTAAATGCAAACTCATAACTTTAACATCAATAAAGGCTCTATTAAATTCATTCTATTAATAATTCAATAACACAATTTTATTGCAACATGAAAAATTTAAGCCTGTTTAATACCCCTATATTTTGCGTTAATTATTGCAATAAATATTTTTTTAAACTGCACAGAAATTTTATATGCATAATTTCCATTCGTTTTTATTGCAACCGTTAAAATATAAAATATTTACTTTACTTCACTGCATTGTAATTAATATATAAAACACATTCCATTTGAGAACTAAATTCACATTCAACAAGTCGCATTCGTCCATTCAACACTTTGCTAGTGAAATACATTTTTCTTTTCTATCAAATAATTCACACCTCATTAATTCACAAGGCTCCGAAATTAGGTTAATCTAAAATTATGCCGAAATAAATTCCCAACGTCACTTCCAGTCCCCTCTAAATATCTCTCCGCTCAAATATCGTTTTACCTCTTTAACGCATGAAATACGATAGTTCCTGGCAGGATATCAAGTTGAAATGGTCGGTTTGACTTTCGGCTGGGGAAATCGTTCAAGTTCAAACGTGCTGTGCCACCTAGCGGATTCTCCGCACACCTGCGGGTTCGTTGTTCCAGCGATAGGTGGCCGGGCAACAACACGCGCGAATCTGTTTTCGAAAGCGCTCCATTGTTTTATTGGATAATAAAATTAATCGTGTTGTAATTATCCGTCGCATTCTTTTTGATTTTTATTGTCGAATGTTTATAGATATCGTCATTTATCTTCGCACATATTGTTTTTGTTTTTCTGAAAAGCAGACGTTAACGATGGCCGACCTTCAGAAAGCATTTGTCAATTATGCGTGGAATACAGAGAAGTTGGAAAGATAAAGGATCGTGGCTTTTTAATTTATGCCCGTGCCTTTGTATTTAAGAATGTATAGGAATTATAATTATTATTCAACAATTATATACCATATTTCTAGAATAAGAAATTATGTTTATGATTTAACTTTTCTGTTACTAGCTATCAACGTCGTGGTATGTAATAATTACAGCGAATAATTGTCAGTGGCGGCTCGTGAAATTTTGAAATATGGCAACGGAATAAATAATTATGCAAAACAGTATAAGGCCCGGTTTTAATGCACGGAATAGAAAATTTATTCGACGCATAACGCATGACATGCGTCGAACAAAGATGGAATAAATTATATAGAAGGCGAAATGTTTTTGCAATATTTTGTGTTTTGTTATAAATTAATGCCACATATATATAGCAGTTTTTTTTTCTAATTGATCGATAGGATGTGTGTTATAGGAATGCGAGAGTTATTCGGTATTCAGCATATACCGGGTAAATCTGTAAAAGCCCCATAACTTATTTGCTATTTGAGATATCGACTTCTAGTTTTCATAAACTGGTAGCCATACATATTCTTCATATTTTAAAAATGTGTTTTTTGTACCCAGTATAAATAACAGAACAAAGTTATGTTTTTTTAAATAAAACACCCCACATTTTATACTTTATTTTTAATCCTCTTGAGAAGCTGATAAAAATAGTAGTCTATTATGGACGGTTGGTTAGTTATGGGCAATTTTGTGGCAAAAGCATGTACACATTGAAAACATTGCAGTAGCGTTCCTAACAAAGATGGCATCATTTTTTTATACACTAGAGAATTTTCCACATCATGAAAAATAATACACATCGGCTTTGGTCCTTTTTGTTTATACTGCTATATAGGGTGTCAACATATGCAAAAAAATGGATAACTATTTTTTTTTTCAAATGGAACACCCTATATTTGTTGCCATCAATGCATGGCATTTTTGATAAGCTTTCCAATCATATACGGTTTGTATAATGAAATATTAAGGACTCTTGAGATTTATCAATAAAAACATTTTTCTTTATTTAAGTGTTAAGTTGGTTTCTGGTAACAATTCTGAGGCACTCGATGTTATTAGAAACAATATCTTACTTTAAAAATGAATTCTAGGTCATAAAGAACTCATAAATACACTCGGCGTCAAGAAAAAAGCGCCACTCGAAAAATCGCGAAAAATCTCGATTTTTCAAACCGTCGTAACTTGGTTCAATTTGGTCGAAAATCGATTAATCTTTCAATTTGGGAAAGATTCAAGTTTTATCTTTAAGAATGTGTAGTTGATTTTGACCCCAAAAATTGAATTGAAATTGAAAAAAAATGTAAAAAAAAAATTGTCCAACTTTGACAAGCTGTACCGTGCGCAAAAAAAAAATCGGCGGGAAATTTCATCACAATGGCAGAAAAATTTAATCAATTTACTTCAAATGCCTTAAAAATCCGAGTGGTTTCGATGATTTGGAGCTATGAATTATTGAAAAAAATGACATTTTTCACTTTTTTGGCCATAACTTGAGTAATTTTGCACCAAAATCGATGAACTTCTGCAGTCTGAACAGTTTCAAATTTTCTCTTAAAGGTCATGTGAATTGTTTTGTTGCTAAAACGATTCCACCCCTGCCACCCCTAAAGGAAAAAAAATGTTTTTTGAAATTTAAATGTGCAAATTTGGTTTTTTGTACCGTATGCAAAAAAAAATCGTGGACTCAATCGGTCAGCATGGCAATAAAGTTCAATCATTTTCCTCCAATTTCCTCCAAAATTCAAGTCGATGCGATGATTTGGCGCGAAGTTATGCAGTTTTGAAAAAAAATTACATTTTGCGCCTTTTTGGCCATAACTAGACGAATTTCGCACGAAACTCGATGGAATTTTGCGATCTAAGAAGTTTTCGACTTTCGTGACTCCCTGAAAACCCCTACAAAAAGTGTTTTGGATTGACAAAAAATGTTAAATTTTTACAACTTAAAACAACGTAAAAATTCCATTTCGGTCATAACTCGGTCAATTTTGCTCAGAAGCCGATTCTTTGCGATCTGAAAAGCATAAGTTTCATTCTACGCTATGTCACCCCTAGTGCAAAAAAGGTTTTCGACAGGGTGATAAAATTTGTTCATTTTAATTGAAATTTCAAACAAAAGACAATAACTCACGATGATTTTGCGATAAGTTATGCATTTTTGAATTGTATTGTGTTTTTGGCTCTTGTTATTTCGTAAGTAAACTTCAAAATGCACAACTTTCCCAAATTCTCGTGAAGTTGTGAATTTGCACATTTAAACTTCAAAAACATTTATTTCCCTTTAGGGGGTGGCAGGGGGTGGAATCGTTTTAGCACCAAAACAATTCACATGACGTTGAAGAGAAAATTTGAAACTGTTCAGACTGCAAAAGTTCATCGATTTTGATGCAAATTACTCAAGTTATGGCAAAAAAAGTGAAAAATGTCATTTTTTTTGAAAAATTCATAACTTTGCTCCAAATCATCAAAAATACTCGAATTTTTAAGGCATTTGAAGGAAATTGATTAAATGTTTCTGTCAAAGTTGGACAATTTTTTACATATATATATTTTTTTATCGCGTTGTTACAGGGGGTGGGTTTGACTTGGGGACAAAATCAACTACACATTCTTAAAGATAAAACTTGAAACTTTCCCAAACTAGCAGATTCATCTATTTTCGACCAAATTGAACCAAGTTACGACGGTTTGAAAAATCGAGTGTTTTTGGCGATTTTTCGAGTGTATGGTTTATTGTATTGACGAAGTTGATCGAAATATTGTTTTGCGTATGTGGCCACCCTGTATAGCAGTATGAACATAAAATTTGTTTGTTTAGTTAGTAGTCGACCTACATTGCCATTACAAATTTAAACGTCACCCATATATTTTTTTAATCTTATTCTTAAGATAAGTTACAGGCAGATTTCAAGATGCAATTTGAGGTCAAAATTTTAAAAATAATTAATTTTCCTGAAAATTAACAGAGATAAATTTTCAAAAGTTCCTACAAAATATGTTGCAATATAAACGAGGAATCCAAAAATATAATAATATATAGGGTGTTCCACTTAAAATAATAATAAATTTGGTGCTACTTCCGTTGGAACCGGAAGTGTTAGAAAGTTGAAAATATATCACATGAGGAGAACTGATTCAACCGTATGAAGAGTTAATTTTTCAAATTGTTAGTACAAGGGCAACTCCGTAAACTTTTTTAACAAACGGTTTAGCGTGACACCCTGTATATATATAACTGCACTACAATAATAATATAATATACCTAAATATTTTGTTCAAGATAAAATCTAAAATATGTGACCATTAGGTAACTTTCTCCGATTTGATGGGATAAAACAGATTTTTCTAATATTCTGCATATTTTGTTTAAACTTGTGGGATTTAAATTCGTCATTTTGATATTCTATGTAAAATTTGTAACCATGTAAGCCATGTAATCATTTCATATTTATAGACCAAAAATTCGAAATTCTTCTATTTTAAATTTTACCTCAAAAAAAGAGTTTATGAAATACATTTAATAACAACAAAAGATGTGGAGTTCTTCGTAAGTTATAGATATTTTTAAGGAATATTTGTAACCACGTAAACCATGTAAATAATTTCATAATTATAGATCAAAAATTCGAAATGCTTCGATTTTAAATTATTTCCCGAATATCAAACACGACAACAAAAGGAGTTCTTCGTAATCATCAATATTTACAATTTTTGTAATAGTTTTTATATTAAAAACCTACGGCAAATATGGTAGAATACAATTGGCTAGTAAGGACATAACAATGTGTGTCCTATGACAAATTGTTCACCAAGAAATTTTGTTTCGTCTCATCATTAACAGAATTTTTGAGAGAAAATGACATTGTGGCTGGTTTTCTGTTATTTTACTTTAAACTGTTGCCCTAGTTTGATCAATGGATCTTAGCGTGTGCGTCATTACCTAAGACTGAGTTTAAAGGCGCGTTTTCACGATGCCAATTGGGGAGACAATTGTCGGGGCCAGTTGTCTTGTGCCAGTTGCGTGAATGTCTGAGGCCAGTCCAATTGAATGAAAACTTGTTCACACGGTGAAACTATTGCCACGGCAGTTGATGACGAAAAATGGTGGAGTGCTCATTGTCTGTTGCGTAGCAGTCTCGACTGACTAATGCAAACTGGCCCAAAACGAGAGATCTACTGCCCTACAACGTTCACACGGCGCCAATTGTCTAGACAACTGTCTTGATAGAGTGGTGGGGGCGTCACTGCGCCCAGCCAATTGTCCTCTGTCTACTCCTGGAGACAATCGAATTTCAGAACAACTGGCAGGGCAGTTGGCACGCCAATTGGCCAGAGGTGTTTACACGTAGCCAATAATTTTATGCCAGTAAATTGTCCTCTCACAATTGTCTCCCCAATTGGCATCGTGAAAACGCCCTTTATTGCCATGGACGGCAAGCGTACACACATGATTGCATCTAATCTAACTTATCGTAAAGAGAGTAAACCCATGAAAATGTTGTCGAAACTAGGTTCGGCTATCTGACACGCAAAGATCCGTTGATCAAAGTATATCTATTATTTCGAAGCACCAATTGTGTCTTCGTACTTAAATCAGTAACCGCATCCAGATTACCCGACTTACCTGAATGGCTTCGTAAAGAAAGGGTATCAAAACAAGTTGAAAATGGCTATTTTATTTAGTTGTTTTTCATGTTGAGAGGTCCTATGATAAAACTCCCTATTCAGTTGGTGGTGGGAATAATTCTGACGGTTATTGACAGTATTATTATCTTAATTCTTAGGCTAAAGGTTTGAGGGTGTGATAGCGAGCCTTTAAAATATTTTGTGGTCGTTTAATTCTCTTTCGCCAATATGTATGACGATAATGATCAATCAGATAATCTCTTACCAAGGAAACAAAAATCCAATCCATCACAGTACAAGCAAAATATAAGGAAACGACTTCGAATTAAAGGATTGTAAAGGGTGTTTTTTTTTTAGAGGTTTATTTTTCGACCTGGCAACACTGTTTCTAGTGACAGTCAATTTGATAGGTGACAGCTGGTTTCTGCTCAGTATGTTTTGCCATTGCATCATGAATAGACTTACGCCAGAACAACGCTTGCAAATTGTCCAAATTTACTTCCAAAGTCGTGGTTCATCCGAGCAAGTTATTCGGTAAACCATGGATCGTTTTCGCACTACACACGTCTGATTGATAATGTGCATCCGCAGAGACGTCGTACAGTGCGCAGAAGTTGTTGCAGCTGTGGAGCGTATTGTTGAGGGGGACCCGAATGAGTCGATTCGCCATCATGCACAGCAATTGGAGCTGTGTCCATCCACCATATGGAAGATTTTGCGAAAAGATCTCGGTTTACGAGCTTACAAGATACAGCTCATGGAAGAGCTGAAGCCGCGTGACCATCATATGCGTTGTACGTTCGGAGAATGGACCGGAAACAAGATTGTTCGTGATACTCATTTTCACTAAAAAATTTTGTTCAGCGATGAGGCTCATTTTTGGCTTAATGGCTACGTAAACAAACAAAATTGCCGGATTTGGGGCGGGGAAAATTCATAAGCCATTATTGAGACGCCGTTGCATCCACAAAACACACTGTTTGGTGTGCTGTATGGGCTGGTAGAATCATTGGCCCATATTTCTTTAAAGATGATGCCGGCCAGCACGTGGCAGTCAATGGAGAGCGCATGATTGCTGACTTTTTCGTTCCCCAGTTGAATGGAGTTAATGTGGAGGAGCTTTGGTTCCAACAAGACGGCGCAACATGCCACACAGCGCGCGACACAATCAATTTATTGCAGGAAACATTCGCAGACCGCATAATCTCGCGTAACGGACCCGTGAATTGACCTCGACGGTCGTGTGATATCACACCTATGACTACTTTCTGTGGGGATATGTAAAGTCGCTAGTGTACGCCAATAAACCAACGACGTTGGATCAGCTGGAAGCCAACATACGCCGCGTTATTGCCGATATATGGCCCCGGCTGCTCGAAAAAGTGGTCGAAAATTGACTTCCAGGTTGCACTTCATTAGAACCAGCCGCTGCGCCCATATACCTCAAATCATATTTGAGCAGTAATGGTATAAAATTATCTTTCCAATAAAGCCAATACCATGGCCATTAACATGACTTTTATGAGTTTCATTTCAGTTCAAAGTTCTATACCTCTAGAAAAAATACCCTTTAGTACATCAATGCCAAAGGAAATGTTTTCGCCGCAAAAAAAACATGGGCCCTGACTGTAGGTATAGTTGGACAGGACAAAATTAAATAATCCTTACGCAATAAAATTAGTAAGTATAAGGATCATTTTATGACGGCTTTTAACTTTTCAATTTTCAAGCAATCAGAAACCGTCCCAAAATATACGAGAACCATGCCTTAAACCACAGCCGAAGTAAAATTACTCTTACACTTAAGATTCTTATTGCATAGGGAATCAATTATGTCCTGCTCAACTATAAACATTTGAAACAATCTACTGAAGGCTAGTTAATTACATACAAAAAATATTAATTCAAAAGTTTAAAGTTGTACTCTGTAGCGATAGTGAAACATTTTGTAATTCAGATTAAAACATTTAATTTGTTCCAGATTTAAGAAGTTTATGAAGTAGCTTCTCCAGAATGAGAAACTCCCAAGGAACAGTTTAAGCTTCGTACATTTATCATGCTATGATCGAAGAAACCCCAAAAACGTTTGCACTTACACCAGAAACACTGTTTTTGATAAGACAGCATGTGAAAAGTTCTTCCACTTATTAGAGTCGATATTCTGGTACAGTTACACAATATCTTGATGATAAGCTCAACTTCAAAAAAACATATCCCATGTTTAAAGCTAAGCACCTAGATGTAAAAGTTAGCTACTCCCCATTTTTCAATTATTTCCAAACGGAGTTTAATTGACTGCTGCTATTCTTGTGAAGCACTTAAGATATAAATAAAAATACCACATCACGATGATGTTGCCAAACAAGTTGTTTGCACCGGGCGAGGAAATTTTACAACAAATTGAAGTCGGAGTCTGAAAACGAAAATCCTAACGTTTTGGCGATTTGCTCTTATTTAATAATATTTATACAATGCATCACAGTATCACTGTTTCCGGTGCAAGACACCTTCTATTTGTGCTAAATAAATGTCAAGGTCTTCGCGTTATACAACATAAAAAGAACACGGCAAAAATCGACGCATTGAAATGAGTCGAGTAGTTAGGTTAAAATATACCGAGTCATGGATGTTTGTAACCGATTTTGTGTGAAAAATCGACTCGTTGCAAACGACTCTTTTTCACGCGTCGACTCACAAAAAGAGTCATTTCGCCCATCTCTAATCTGTAACACGAGGAGGAAGCAAGTGAGGTATGGTTTTTTTTTTCTGATGAATTATTTGAAGAATTATATTTATAGAGTTTCACATCTAATATGATCATTTTGCCGGGCAAAACAAGAATCATGCCCTGTCTATATGTCCTTGTGCTCTCACAGATACGGGAAGATTAAAAAAAATAATAAGAAACACTGCTACCTGTGCAGGGACATAGCTTTGCCTTGTGATCGAGATTTCAACTAAAAAAAAAAAAATCTCTCAAGTGTTTGGATCGTCTTTACCCGATCACTAGAAGAATTGTCTAGAATTCAACCCACATGAGATATTTACAGAAAATAGAGTTTGGCATTTGGATGAAGTGAACTGTAAGTAATGGTGGTCCCAGTACTATCCTAAACTCCAATATCTCAAGAGACAAGAGGGAAAAGGGTTCCCAAAAATATTTCAGCATCAACACATCAACACGTTTTCATAATTTTCGTTCAACTTTCCGAGATGCATAGTCGATCACACAAGCAGTAATGGGCTCGTAAAACACACCTTTAAACTTCGTGAACTCACAAGCAGGATTGCTATCGTTCTCATCACTACCTGCGTATTCGGCTAGAAAAATTCCATTAAAGCTAAAAAAAGTTGACGACGTGAAGAAACTTACAGAATATGTATATTCCAGAACAATTCCGTAATTCTTTCAACGTTTCAACTTCATGGCCGAATGTAGGAAAAGACGACTATGCTGAAGAAGAAGAAGAAGACTAATTACTAGGAACCTCGGTTTTACGCTACACATGACCTTTGCGCCGCGCCGCTGAATTTCTGTGTTAAAAAGAGGCCATTTTTGGCCCACTTTCGGAACCTGTTTTAATCATCGAAAACTGTTCTTGAGTTGTTTTAGAACTTGGAAAAATATTGATTTATCCAACAGGTCAGGGGAAATTGAAGGTGACCTTCATATGACTTTTACGACACTATTCAAGGTCATATCAATACAACCACGTAAAGCACCAGTTATTACATTTAAAAAAACGCGTTTTTTTCGAAATAGCATGAAACTTCCACACTTTTTATAAATCTTATATAATATATTAATCAAATAACAAACTCCTTTCTCTCCTTCTACACACTTTCCAACACAAATATTAAATTGATTGTATTTTACCCACATATATTGAAGAAACTTCATATGAGAACAACAAAGTAAAAATAAATAACAATTGCTATAATTATCTCCGGACCTGGGGAATAAATGATTTTTTTTTCATTTTTTTAAACATCCCAAGATCAGTGATTAAGAAAGGTTCCAAAAGTGGGCCAAAATGGCCTCTTCTTAACATCCTCCTCTTCCAAGGGTCCACAGTGAGAACCTTGCGGCATACCCGAGATTATACTGATTGCCTTAGATATACGGTTATCGACCTTCACATAATGTGTTCTATCCTTTAAATAACTATGAACACAGTCAATAAATCTGATATTAAAACCGAGTCCAGTCAATTTTGATATAAGGATCCCATGATCCACACAGTTGAACGCTTTTGAAAGGTCCGAGCAGAGAGTATCAACTTGTAACCCATTCTTCAATGCATGCCTACGAAAGGTATTAAACAGCAACAAGTTTGTAGTTGTAGTTCGTCCAGAGATGGAACCATGTTGTTCAATTAAGATGTTTCGATACATCCATTTCAATTGCGATGCCAACAAGCTGTCTAATAATTTTGGTACAGTAGACTGGATGGTCATCCCACGATAGTTCTCAATATTCCCCCGGTGTCCTGACTTGAGAAGTAATACATGCATTGAGAGCAGTTTTTAATTTAGCTAATTTCATGTTTCATATTTCAGTAACATGTAATACTAAATGCGTTAGACAGGATATTAATATACATACTGTTAATTTCGTCTATTATTTAAAATATACTTTCGGTCCCAAAGAAAGTACTCCTACATAATAGTACACACTCACTTTGAGTATATAAAATTTTACCAAAAGCTCCAATTCTTTTTATTGTCTATAAAACGTTAAGTTCGTAGTTTCTATTTTCCGCAAATGAAAGAAATAAATTCTTTCACTTTCTTTATTAGTGATTTTTTTAAGTTTTAGTTTAATAAAACATGCACTAGATTTTTCATAACTCCTCCTATCTAGAAGGAAAACATTTTATGTTATCAAATATATGTTGTCGAGTACAAATCAGCATATTCTACGAAATATTATTAACGAGTGTCTACATAATCAGTTTGGAATATTCATGAAAATCCAGAATTATTGAGATAAGTGGTGTGATGTAAACGAAACCCACTGAGGCTGTGACAAGAATGAGGACTAAATTACCATCGCAATCGTCATTGGTCATTTCAAAAATGATTTTTAATTATAGCTCTCTTAATATCCATTTAATAGTTAATTGAATAAATATTATACCCAATGATAGAGTTAACGCGAGTAATTTTCATTCATTTAATTAAATTGTAAGTAGCTCGCCAAACCAGAAGATAAATAATGTATATCAGCAAAGGAAGTGTATGACATACTTCTTATCATTTATCATATGTTTCTGTAACGCACATTTGATTACTAATGCACTCGCCATTAATATCAATTTGTTTTATTTTCAAACGCTAGGCAGTCATTAATTATATGTTCAAAAGTTAGTAAACAATAACCGAAAATGTAAGTTGATAATTTATACAAATGTTTGGAATTAGTTGTCCCATCCATAACGAATAGGTTCAGTAAAGTGGAAGCAATGTTTTTGACAGGTCGATTTTGTTGAAGAAGCCATAATAATTATTTCTTATTTATTTAGTTATTAATAACTGGATATTATTATAGTTTTCTTAAATATAATAGTTGAATATTAATTTTGTTTATGTTCGTGATCACAATACTTTCGTTTTGCTATACATAGTAAAGTAAAAACAAATCGATATTTAAGACTGAGTTGTCAAAACATTTCACAGTTGGTACATATAATTTTTACTGGTAGGCAAAATATAGAAAAATGTCTTATTGGTTATGCTGAAAGGTGAAAAAATTTAATATGCATGAGGACATAATAAATTATATAGTAACTAAAAATGAGAAAAATTGCTTCACAAAAATGTAAGACAAGCTCAAATAATTCAATTGTAAGTTTAATTGGTTCATCCATACAAAATTTCAATAACATATATTTTTAAGTAATAAAAATTTCATAAACACAAATAAATCTAACATACAAATCCTCCTTTCTCTTGTTTTGTTGTGGCGTTATACTTAAATTATTTACTCGCGGGTCCACCGCTCAATTTCAGTGTCAATTATTTTATGAGTTATGACGCCATCGGCTTTTTTTTTAAATAGCAGCCCCTTATTTTTTTAATTGTCAATATATTTTTCGTTCTACTTATTAAATTTAGAAACTCGTTCCTATACGATTATGTAGATCTCCCGCTGAAGTTTTCTTCTTTGGAAAATGTGGCACGAGAGTAATCATATTGAAAAATACTGCTCTAAACCATTTTACCACTCTGAAACGGAAATTTTCGGAAACTTGAAATTGAAAATTTTATTAAGGAAAAAAATATCACTCTGTTATAAGCAAATATAATTATTAATCATTTATTTCTTAATTTGCCATTCATTTTCTTCTACTAGGGACAACATTTAAAGAATAATTTAATTTGCTTATAACAGTGCTGATATTTTAATTTTCTTAATATTGATTTCCCCTTTTCAAGATCCCCGCTAACAGGGGGGCGTGAAAAGTATTTAGGGGGGGGGGGGGACGTGAAAACATTATTAGAAGTTTTTGTATCTATTTTGTAAATAGGTAAATATTTTAGGGTTTTAAGGGAGCCGCGAATATACTTAAGGGGCCGTCAATATAATTTCTACTAAAGGGTTAAGAACCACTGCTATAGAGTACATTAAAAAAAACACCCTGTATATTTTTTTAATATGTATTTTTTTACATTTAAATAAATTCTATTCCATTCTAATGGTGCTGAAATCATCGTTAAACACATATTTTACAGGCTGTATACGAATGAATTCGTTAATTTTACAAATCGTTTTTCTTAAATAACCTCGAAAATATTTTCGGAGAAAAAGTTTTAACGCCGTTTATTTGGTCCACTTTTGGATTCATTTACAGCGACGATATTGCAAACTTGAGTAAAATTCTTCGTCGAAAATTAACGCCTACTTTTGGATTAATTTACAGCAAAGTTAAGCAAAATTCTTCGTGAAAAATTAACGCTTCGTAAGATGGTAACTTGTTACTGCCAGGGTTTAGAGCACAAGTTCCTTATTTATGGTATCGGTTCGCGATAAGTAAATGAAATAATTATTAAAATCATATTTTTGAGTCAGACAAGCGATGATAATAGGTCATCACTTAAGTGTTTTTTTACGAGTCGTGTTTCCAAAAATATTAACAACTGGTGTGGAACTATATTGCCTACTATCTACTTCATAGCGGTACAACACCTTAAAACGATTGGGAACCTCTGGATCTAAATGATAGAGGTACTTTAAGGTCCTATTTTTTTAACTCTAAACGCAGAAAAAAATATTTTACACACGTTCGAGCCGCCTTTGTATGGATGCCAAATAGACGAAGCATATTCTATTTGGCAACCCACCGAGAGACACAATAGTTGCGGACAGTCAATTAATTGAATATTTCACTGAAATCCTTGGAAACGGTTTTAATGTGTAAGTCAATACACTCAAATATTAATTTTAAATTATTTCTTTAATTTAATTTTTGTTTGAGAATTACTAGCGAATAGTCGAAAATAGAGTTACAAATTATAAATATATTGGCATAAGAAAGTTAAACTGTTTTATTAGAAACTATTCTCGTTTGACTCTGTTTCCCTAGAAAATAGATATAACAAATTAAATACATAATTTGAAAATATGAAAATTAGTACAATCCAAAAAAACTACTTTCCTGGATAATATCACAACGAATATTGAAATTAGCAAACGAAATTTTAAATTTTCACCAGAGTATGTTGCCATGAAATGTCGTTGCCGAGCGCTTGGTGAATTCATGCGTCCGTCCGTTCGATTTTCACCAAGTTCCTACGTTTTCGCCACAAGAATAAATTTAAAAAAAATACGTTGGGAGTGATGTGTTGTTTCCACCCAGGAGATGCCAATTGTTTTTATCCAAATTCAGAAGTTCATTGTTTTTTTAATGGATTTTGGGCTTTTGTAACGAATTTCTCAACCGGATGATATTTATAGAATTTTCTATGTAAATTTCGTTTTCCCAGTAATGTTCTTTTATTTCTACCTGAGGTTTAGCAACTTTTTAAACCAGAAATGGGAGATGTATTGATTCTTTAGGGATCTTGATCTTTTAAAGCAAATTCCTAATCGATTAATTGGCTACAAAAGTCAAGTATAAATAGTTATCATTTATCTTTTGATAAAGACTGCGGCACTTATTATTATGGCAAATGAGAAATGAGAGTTATTTTTAAAGCATTTTGAGCTTTCCAAGTAAATTCCTGTACTGGTTAGTTCTGTATAATTTTTCCAATCGTTGAAAACAATTTTCGATTTTCTGATTCAAGTTTGAAATGTTACCATTTTGTTTTAATTTTGGATATGCAATTGAGAAGGTCGCGTGCAAAACCGGTTATATCCATATTTTACAAAAAATGTGCGGCACAAGTTGTCATACTAATTTTCGTGAGCTCTAACGTTTTTTTAACTTTTTAGGCACCAAAATCAATTAAATCATTCATAAATCACCATTTAAACTACGTGTTTTGGATCAAAACCGGTTATATCCATATTTTGGTGCAAAAGCGGATATATCCAGTAACTTACTGATATCTAAAAGTTTGGGATTTAAATTTACAGGTTTTCAAATTTCAAATGCAACAGTATCTTCCCCTACTTATATGAACGTCGGTACTTCACCTACTAACTTGCGCGTTTGTAATTCCCCTACATTGGTATGGAGTTCATTGTTACAGTGCATTAGGGCGAATGTGTCACATTTTGTTTTAACGTGTCTTACTGTATAAGTGTGTGAGTGTATTATTTAATATTATTAATATTACTTCGAGACGGGTTAAATTTATATTTTCATAATGGAAGAAGATAATGTCACAGTGGAACAGGGAAATTCAGGTAGATGAAAGAGAGGTGTTAACATAAGGAAGCGCGAAAAACAGAAGTTAAAAAAGTAAGTTTATATTATCTGCTTAATAATGTTGAAAGGTATTTTATTGTAAATTATGTAGGTATGAAGATCCGGACCCTGAATTAAGGCAATTTAGACGGCCATGCAATCATAATACAAAAAGTTACCAGTGCTCGAAAGTAAAACTAAGGGACATAAAATGTCTACGGAAGAAGTTTTACGAGGAGCCAAATAAAATAATGCAAGACAAAAAACTTTGTCATATGCTATCTGCTGCACCGGTGGAAAGGCATAGGCAAAATCAAAATTTGAAAACAAGAAATTAATCTGTGTGTTACTTTATTAAATGCAATCTATTTGCGATTAGAGTTTGCCAGAAATTCTTTGTTGCAGCAGTGGGAGTAACGAAGCACAGAATCGTAACAGTTTCTAATTTTTTATTTGAGGGAGACATTCCAAAAAGAAAAAAGAGGTGGAGATAGGATTTCAAAAATGTTGAAATGAAAAATAAAGTACGTGAGTTCATCAAAAAGCTTCGCGGTAAGGAAAGCCATTATAATAGGTCCAAATCAAAACGGATTTATCTGTCTACAGACCTTTCTATTGCAAAATTACAAAAAATTTCTAATCAAAAATGTGATCCCCAAGATCGAGTGTCCTACGATATGTTTAGGAATATATTCCTTAACGATTTTAACATTGGATTTTCGTCACCTGCTTCTGACGTGTGTTCCAAATGCACTAGATTAAAAAAACAACAAATAAAATTTGAAAAAAACATTGAAAAAAAAACAAAACATTGTGGAATACCGCGTTCATAAAAAAAACGAGCCAGCACTTTCTTTGATCTTTCAAAAGAAAAAGATGAAAGTAGTATATTTTTTTGTTTTGACCTTTAGCAGGTGCAACCCCTTCCAAGAACCGCAATAGGAGATGCTTTTTACGCTCATCAAATTAACTTCTATACTTTTTGTTGTGTTGGAATGAGTTCAAGAGATCCTACGTTCTATGTTTGGACTGAGCACATGGCTGGCAGAGGATCAACCGAAATTGGATCGGCTCTATTACATTACCTGGATTCTTTGGAGTATGGTGATAATGTCCATTCCATTAAATTGTTCTGCGACGGATGCGCCGGGCAAAACAAAAATTCGCATATTGTCCATGCTTTGATGTACTGGTTAAAAAATAAGTCCCGAGGACATATTTTTGAAATAATTATTACTTTCCCAGTTAGAGGCCACAGTTTCATGGCGGCGGACAGAGCATTGGGGAGAGTGGAAAAGCTCTTAAGGAAAACTGAAATGGTAACGTTAAAGGAAGAATATGTTTCGTTATATTCGAAAGTAGGTGCTGTCAGTTCTTGGACAAGATTGGCATACATACAATATTAAGGAGTTGGACAAAATTTACAAAAAAAATTGCGGCATATCAGAAGCAAAAAAGAATTAAAAAAAGAAAAGTCAGAAACAAAGAAAACGACAACATTAAAGTTGTGACCTTTAATTTTATAAATTTCAAGTTTGTAATGATAAACTGCAGAGCCTTACAAAAAAAGGTAAACGAAAAGAAGACATAGTGCAACAGTTAGTACCCCTGGGCAGTCGAATTCCTGATAGAAAGAAAAAAAGTTTGAAGAATTTAATGAAGCAGAATTTTGGAGGAGAGTGGGAAGACAGAGAAGATTTGGGATGGTATAAGAAGCTGTTATTGTCGTCTGAAGGTGATGAAAAATATGATAACGAAGCAGAAAATGAAAATGATGAGCCCATTTTTTGTGATTGCCTAACAGAAGAAGAAACTCTTCATATCTAACATTAACAAATTGAATTTGAGAATTTTTTTATTATATAATATATATATTTTTTTTTTTAATATTTATTATATTATATTTTATTTATTTCACAATTTTTTCACATTGTTTTTTATGAATAAAAATTATTTTCAGTTAAATTTTTATTGATTTGTGAGCAAAACCGGTTAATCCATTTTATTTTATTCAATAAATTAAAAGCCTTTGCACATAATTAAAAGTCAATATATGCATTCCAATAACAACATTGATCACAATAAATATATTTTTACAATTTTGAATTATTGTCTAGGGCCAAAGAGTTATACGTTTTTGTCCTCTTCTGTGAAATTTAGAAAAATGGATATAACCGGTTTTGCACGCGACCTCCTCAATTGCTTTTATGAGAAATTACAAATGCATTGTTTTTTTTAAATATATTTTAAGACTTTGAAGCAAATTCCTAGGCAGGGCCACGCCATGGTATGTTGTCGCCGGGGTACGACGCAAAAATTGCCGCTGGGGTGCGAGGCAAAAATTGCCGCCCGCTTGCATCCGTACGCAAAGAATAAACAATCATCTCCTATTTCACGAACGTACGTGTTACGAAAAAAAGTATTTTAGGTGGATTTATTCTTTTTTACGAGCGCCAATTTTAAATAAATTGTTTGCAAATTGTTAAAAAACAATAAGATTTGGTGGGCGCCAAGCTAAGAGGGCTCTTAGCATCGATGCTTCGGGCTTATGATCGGCGCCTCTTAAGGCCTGCCGCCCCCAAGAGCTGCCGCCTGGTTGCTTGGCACCCCTAACACCCCCGCTTGGCGCGGCCCTGTTCGTAGGAGATTATTATTTTAACCAGAAATTAAAAGTGCATTATTTGGAGGTTTTCAAGACATTTTCTCTATTTATTGAAGAATGTATTCATGTACAACTGCTTAGTATGTGGGATAGAATAAGTTGTACTTATGGTAAAATAAAGTTTTTACATTAACTGGAAGTACAACTTATATTTTCATACATATTTTCTTGGTTTATTAATTGTTTACATTTTTTTTTAATCGGTGCATGCAATGTTCATTTTCCTATATATCATGTGTTTATTGATTTTGAGTTCTTTTTTAAACTGCTCCATTAATTAATTTTTGTAACTTCTCAAATCATTGAATGCAATTTTTTTTCCAATTCAAGTTGCTGCACGCCCTAAAAATATTTAAATTTATACAGGGTGCCTCATAACAAAGTTACAGACCAAACTTATGTTTTTTTAAATGGAACACCCTGTATTTTTGTCATTTTTGAATTATATGGAGCAAACAAAGGTGAGTTACTTGAATACTTCCTATACCTATTGTTTGCCGTTTTCGAAATATTTGAAGATTTGTTGAAATGCATGGTCTGGGTGAAATTTGCCCCAGTGATTGACGTTGAACGATTAAAATCATTTTAATTATTTGCTTGAAGGTTCGAACTATAGAGCCAACCATGATTTCATACAAAAAATTATACAGGGTGATAAAAAAAATGCGGTAAAAAAACCCAACTTATAAAGTTGAATAACTTCGTTTTTTCAAATGGCACACCCTGTATTTAGTAGCGTATTCTCAAGTAGAATCCAATTATCTTTCAGATTATAATAATTATTGCTGATATGATAATCGCCGAATACAAGAAAACTATTAAGATTAGGAACAGGGAACCCTTATACAATCTGAAAGATAATTGGATTCTACTTAAGAATACGTTACTAAATACAGGGTGTGCCATTTGAAAAAACGAAGTTATTTAACTTTATAAGTTCGGTTTTTCTACCGCATTTTTTTTTATCACCCTGTATAATATTTTGTATGATATCATGGTTGGCTCTATAGTTCGAACCTTCAACCAAATAATAGAAATGATTTTAGTTGTTCAACGTCAATCACTGGGGCAAATATAAAATTTCACCCAGACCATGCATTTCAACAAATCTTCAAATATTTCGAAAACGGCAAACAATAGGTATAGGAAGTATTGAAGTAACTCACCTTTATTTGCTCTATATAATTCAAAAATGACAAAAAATACAGGGTGTTCCATTTAAAAAAAAACATAAGTTTGGTCTGTAACTTTGTTATGAGACACCCTGTATAAATTTAAATATTTTTATGGCGTGCAGCTCACTATTATACACAACTTTTGTATAAAACATTTTTCGAAATTTTGACAAATAAGCACGTGATTGACCGTTCCCAGAGCTCTGAAACATCCTGTATATTTTATTTTAGAAATAATTCCTTAACTAAAACCAAAGTAGAAAAAATAGTATATTATACTTGTTTAATATGAGGCATTGTGGGGCACTCGTTCCATTGGAGAACTCCTCGCTGCGTGAGTCGTGCTCCAATCCCACTCGTGGCACAATATACCCTCTTATTAAACTTGTATAATAATGTACTATTCAGCTTTTCAAGAAAATTCTTGTATTGATTAATTTTTACAATTTTTCAAATTGTTGAATGTAATTTTTGTTTTCCGAGATCAAGTTGGAAGTGCTGCTGTTGTCTTTCCACCAGAGATTTGTCAATTGTTTTAATCAGAAATCGGTAATGCATTTTCTTATACATTTTGGGCTTTTTAAGAAAATTCCTGTATTAATTAATTTTCTACAATATTTCAAATTATTGAATGTAATTTTCGGTTTGTCAGTTTATGTTTGAAATGTTGTCATTTCGTTTCTATTTAGGATAGGGCATTTGTCTTTATAACGTATCAAAATATATTGCGTTTTATGGATCTTAAGCTTTTGAAGCAAATTCCTTTATTGGCTATTCTTTTTACAGTTAGTCAACTCATAGAAATTTCCTCCCAAAGTTTTTGCAAATAAACCAATTTGCTAAAAACAAAATAACAATGAAGCAACAATTCTATGTTTCATTTATTGTATCTGTAAAACTTTCGTTCGTGTTCTACTGGTTGGAGGGTGGGCTAGTGCCCACTATAAGGCTGTAGCCCTTTTTATGAAATTAAACTGGAAACTCGTTTTTGGTGGTTATTAAACTTCACTTATCACTGATGAATTAAACAGTAGATTGTTTGACCAGTTTTGAAATCTTCGTTTTGCACGCGAGTACCAATTTGCATTTACGAGCCCGTACGCTACGACCAAACATTTTCTTAAGTATGTTTCAATAATAATTTTTCTCGAATTTGCCCTCGTCTATCTCAATTAAATGTGCGTATTATTAGTGTGAAAACATTATTAACTTTTAATCTAAATTTGCTTATTGCTAAAATCGATTAATAAATAATTAATTGTTCTTCGCAACTACCCATTTAATTTAATGATTTTGACACATTTTTTTTAAGTTTGAGGATTCCACTTACAAAACGGTTAAATTTTAAAGCATATTATTTGTCAAAAGTGACGAATATACAATTGACAACTTTCAATGCAAAGGTATTGCGAAGAAATGTCTGTTTTCGGGAGGGGTCGTAGGAAAAAAGAATTCTATGTATGATCCATTAAATAACTATTAATGTTATACATATACATATGTTTTTTTTTATGTTTGATTGGTAGTGATTTTTGCCAAATTCTATAATTGAAGAAAAAAAAAATTAAATCCATTCATGGTGAATTTTGAAACTCAGTGTAAATATGAATTGCCACCACTTGATCATGTTTTTTTATGTTAAAAACATTTATTATTAATTAAGAAAACGACGTTTATTATAAAAAGTTCAACTTTAATTTAAAATAAATCGACGAATAAATAATATTTGGAATTAAAACTCTTTTTGTTTTACAAATGTTAATCTTTGTTAAACTGAGAATTATTCGTCATGTTTTGTGTAACAAATGTTAAACTGCGTTTCAGATTTTTTTCTTTAAAAATTAACACAAATTGCACACGTCTCCAACAGAAAATAAATAATAATTTTACTTTTACTTTAAGAGCACGTAATGAATTTAACCCTTAATAGTCACACCTCCGAAAAATGACGTAATAGTCACTCGTGGTGTGGTACACCCCACGCCTTTGAACTTCGATCATTTAATGTTAAATTGACAAAAAAACAAAAAAAAACAATCTGCGATTCGTTTTGAACCTTTAGTTACAAGAATATGTAAATAGTTTTCAAAACCTGCAATATAACATGTGAAAAAAAATTCCGCAAATATGAGTTTTTTGCAAAAAATACGGTAGTAATTTCAATTTTCAATTTCAATTTAAAAAAAAAATAGTTTGAACCTGAAATAATATCATTCCAGGTGGAATTAATAAATTTTGCGACCTTTCCAAAAAGTATATTTATTTTCATGATCGAAGGTATATATTAGTATTAAGTCAATTTAATGTTAAATATGAATATTTTTAAAACTATTATTATGAAGAAAAAAGGCTATTATACTGAAAAAGATAATTAGTCGATCCCAAAAGAGCATTCGACGCACATACTATATGTGCGGTGTATGTCGCACATCGACCATTTGCAACTGCGACATAGCATGTGCAACTTTTTGTCGTTTCTTCTGGAACAAATATCGCAGCGCTTTTGTTTCGGCAATCTCGGAATCATCCACAGAGAAAAAAATGCTCAGAATTTTTTTTCTGGCACAATGATCACACGGGGTGTCGTACACCCCACAATTTTTCACGAATCGACTCGAACAGGTACCACATTAACACTGACGCGTGAGCTCAAATAATTCCTATCGGAGTCCACAGTAGAAGATTCAAACTATCTGTAGATGGAGTAACATGTCCAGTTTACTTTCAATTTCAGGGCCTTATTCATCGTCGAAAAAAGACTGGGGTGTATCGCACCCCTAGTGACTATTAAAGGCTAAAGTTTATGATACATTATCTGGATTTATTAATTTTTTTCTGTACTAAAAGTAAACTTGAATCAAGCTTTACTTGTAGAAAGATGAAACACATTACTTGAAAACATAATAATCGCAGAAGTTAAAAGAACACTCCTGACAACGCCGGTTATCCTCTAGCAATCACTGATGTATTCGCTACGATATTTGTACATCATCTAAACCTCGAGACACGAGGAGAAGCCCGTACTCTTCGGGTTTATCCGTCAGAAATTTCTTTCCTTGGTCCGCCAGGGGGTAAACATGTTTTTCGGCCAGAAGTGACGGTTCGAAAGATTATGGGCAGGGAGAGTAGTTGAATTTTTTGAAGTGAGGAAAATAAACAATGAACGTGATAATGAAAATAGAATATGATATAATATGTATTTAAGTAGATTGCTTATAATTGATATCAGGGGCGGCTCGTTATATAGAGCAAAGGAGCCATGGCACCAACTGTAGTTTAAAGCTCAGCAAGAATTTTTAATAAATTCTTAAAATTATTTTTGTTTTCCATGTGTACTGTTTGATGGTGAGGTTACGTGGTCGAAGAATGGTGTTACAGATTTAGTGCATGTCTGGGACAAAATGTAAACGCACGATAAATCGAAAGTACGCACTAATCATATTTTCAGTTTGAATTCGCCTGTTTGAAATTATGAACCTTTACTTTACAACTCAAAATAATATTGGACTATGAAGATTAATCGTTCTTTCTTTCTTCAAAAAAGGAGAGCCTCCCCATATTGTAAAAGTATCATCAATATGTTCCACGAGCCGCTACTGAGAGTCATACTAACCAAATGGATTGTTTTATTTGAATTATTCAAAATGTATCTACTCAATCTAAAGTTGTCGAAACTGCCGGCACTAAAGGTGAAACAATAAGGTGATCCCAACAAAGTTAATGGTTTTATTTGAATTATTTTTCAATTTAATTTCACTTTTTTGGACAATTAAAGCGAAAATTTAAAAAAATATATTTTCCTATTAAAAAAAATTGGAAAATTATTTTGAAAAATAGAGTGATTTTTTAAACTAATTTAAACCATTTTCTTACTAGAATATTCTGCATTTTTTATTATTAAGCCTGTATTTTCGATTTTTTTTTGCTAAATTTTTGATCATTTGGCCTAAATATTCTTTATTTTGACCTATATTTTCGATTTCATTGTTAAAATTTTTGTCTATAATTTTTTTTTCTCCCGATGAATTGTTAGTTTTGAAATTTTCGATGTTTTGGTCAAAATATTTTAACTTTTAACCTGAATATCCTTTATTTTGACCTTTTACGATGTAATTGTTTAAATTTTCGACTTTTGGCCCGCGTTTTTGATTTTTCCGCCGAATTTTTAATTTTTAGATTTTTGACCAGTATTTTCGATTCTTTTGGGTATCATTTTTTGATTTCTTAATATAAATATTCTTTATTGTGACATAAATTTTCGATTTAATTGTTAAAATTTTTGATTTTTCGGGCCGAATTTTTAATTCTAATTCACATTTTTTATTTGATTTTGGTTCAAATGTCTATAACTTGAATTATTGATTTCTATGCGAGATATATTTTTATTTTTTCCGGTATTTTCGGGTTTTGTTTGTTGAAATTTTCGATTTTTTAATCTGCATTTATTATCTTTAGGCCCGAGTTTTCGATGTACTGTCTAAATTTTCGACTTTCTGGCGAACATTACAGATATTTATTATTTTTTTAAATCTTTCGACCTAAATTTTTCTTTATTTTCACCTAATTTTATTGTTAAAATTTTCTATTTTTTTAGCCCTCATTTTTGATTTTTCGTTTAGTCTGCATTTATTATCTCAAGGGCCGAGTTTTAGATGTTTTGTCTAAATTTTCGACTTTTTGACCAACATTGTGGATTTTTTTTATCTTTCCTAATTTTTTTTTTATTTTTTTTAATGTGTCTGTTAAAATTTTTCTTTCCTTGGTCCACTATTTTTAATTTTAGGCCAGAATTTTAGATTTTTGGTCTCAATTTTTTATCGTATATTTTAGATTTTTGGTATATTTTTATCCTATATTTTACATTTTTTAACTTGGATATTGATTTTATTTCGTGATTTTTTTTATTTTTTGCTATTATTTTCGAATTTCTGGTCAGAAACTTATTTTTGGCGGCTGAAAGTGGCAAATTATTTTGCTTCTACCTAAGTTTTCGATTTCTTGTCTGTGTTTTTTATTTTTAGATCAGGATTCTTGATTCTTTGGTCCATATTTTAGATTTCTGCACTTTCGATTTTTTTGTTCGAATTTTTTTTATTTTTCTTTATTTTGACCAAAATTATCGATTGGTTTGTAGAAATTTTCGATTTTTATTGTCTGCAATTTTTATCTTTACGCCCGAGTTTTCGATGTTTTGTCTAAATTTTCACCTTTTTTGGTCTATATTTTGTTCAATTTTAAGTCCTTTGGAGGATTTTTTTTTATTTGTACTTATATTTTCGATTCGTTTGTTAAATTTTTTTATTTTTTGGTCTACCGCTTTAATTTTTGGGTACGAATTTTAGATTTTTGGTCTTAATTTGTTATTTTTTGTCCCATACTTTAGATTTTCTTTCTTTTTTTGTTATTTTTATTTTTGCTATTATTTTCGAATTTCTCGTTGGAACTTATTTTAAGCTAAAAAGAGTTATTTTTGGGGCTGAAAATAGCAAATTATTTTTCTTCTGCTTGTATTTTAAATTTTTTGGTCTGCATTTTTATTTTTAAACCAGGATTTTTGATTTTTTGGCCAATTTAGATCTTCGGGTGTTTTGTTACAAATTTTTGTTTTTTTTGGCCAAAATATTCGATTGGTCTAGGAAGATAAATGGTTCATTGTTTCTTCAAAAAAGAGGGGGGATATTGTATAAGTGGCTCTACCATCAACATGTTCCACGAGCCGCCACTGATTGGTATGCTTGATTGTTCTTTCTTTCTTTCTTGCAGATGCAGATTTTTTTTTGGTACAATTTTTCCAAGGACTCCATATGAAGTCATGATTTTTTATTTAATTTTCTTTAGTTAGAATATGGTATTAAATCAAGAATTTCACAAAAAATATTTTTATTTTATTTCCAAAAATTAATTTGGGAAAGAGAGGACTATTTAATTGTATTGTATATATTAATTTTGTCATCAATTGAAATAAAATGAATTGTTATTATTATGATTATTAAATGCCCAAAATTGATTGGCATTGATGTTATGATAACTTGAATTACTATATTTAAACCGTTATGCATACTTGCTGCAAATTCGCATATAAATTTGAAACAACATAATAGTCTAATTATTTGCTTTTCGTTAATTAAAAGTGGTTAAGATTTTTTCCACTTTGACTGCTTCTAATTTATATGACCGCAAAACCGTAATGTGATACAGCTACAGTGAGTCGGGATACTAAACGTTGGATTTGAAACAATGTGTTACACGCAGTATAAATATAAATGGCAGCAGACGACTATTTGTTGCTTGTATGAAAGGATCAATAGAACGGCAGACATATTACTCATAAAACCGCAGACTAAATAAAGAGCGACGTTTCGCAAAAAGAAAGAAAACTAACACATTCATAACCCAACACCCACCTCGCTCTGGTGTAGTTCATAATTAATTTCGTGGACTGACCTATGACAACTTGTCTCGTAAATTGACGTGTATTTTTTTTTAAACAGCGTTTGTATGCGTGTGGTTCTGGTGTGATGTGCCATAATTCTTTCGCTAACCGCAATAGAGCCCAGCTTCTAGTAGTATATAATATTTTGTTTGTTATTAGAAGGCAGATTTCAATCAGAGGATCCCCTGACACTCTGAAGCGTTATTCATTCATCCCAAGTCCAGCGCTACTACTGGGTGGGCTAACAACAGACGTGTAGCACATCCATTTGTCACATATTTTAGCTCAAGTACTTATTATGATGTTTCATATACAGGGTGTTCAATTTAAGTGAAGACATTGAAATATATCGAAAACTACACATCGACTAAAAAAAAAAGAATTAAAATTTGTTCGCCTCAGAGGGGGACATCTAATGATACGAAACTCGACCCAGTGCCCTCAACCTCCTAGGGGGTAGGGGCTGAGAAATAGAAAAGTTAAATAGGAACCCTCATTTTTTTGTACGGATTTGAATACTCCGGGAAGAAATAAAGTTATATCTGAATTTCTTTTTGTATTCGTGACAGACGACGCTATAATCGACAAAGTTTAAAATTGGCAAAAATCGTTGAAAAATGGGGATTTTCTGAGAAATGGGGATTTGTAAAATAAGGTTCCCTATGCTGCTGAGAAGTAATGTGGCGTGCTGGGCGAAATGTAAAACACTGTCTTACACTGTCAAATCTCCCTCTCTCTATTCCCACCTCAGGAAATCCCCATTTTTCAACGATTTTTGCCAATTTTGAATTTTGTCGATTATAGCGTCGTCTGTCACGAATACAAAAAAAAATCAGATAAAACTTCAAATCCCTACAAACATGGGGGTTCCTATTTAACTTTTCTATTTCTCACCCCCTAGCCCCTAGGGGGTTGAGGGTAGCAGGTCAAGTTTCGTATCATTAGATGTCCCCCTCCGAGGCGCACAATTTTTTTTATTCGATGTGTAGTTTTCGAGATATTTCAATGTCTTCACTTAAATTGATCACCCTGTATATTATATACCTTAATTAAAGAACAATTTCATAGATCATGTCTGATTGTGAGTGCATGTTCTAAAAAGATTTTCGTATACAGAGTGTTTTAAATAGAGTAAGAATGCATGGGTTTCTTTCACAGGTGTGAAGTTAGCAATAGATCTAACAATAGATTTTAAAAATTCATATCTCGGCGAAAAGAAAAGCAATTCGAAAAAAACCGTACCATTAAGGAAGGTCTAAATTAATAACACAAAAAGAATCAACCCTTAATTTTAACCCTTTATATTTTTTCAAACCTCTCAAAAAGTTTTTGTTTTTTTTTAAGTTTGCAATCTGCCATAAATAAATAAAAATGATTATTCTTATCACTAATACAAATCCTTTAATAATCAAGAGTCAAAAAACGTTACGGGCACTCCTTCAATAACAAAAAAATTCTCCGTAAGTCGCAAAAATCAGAAATTGCAATCGGCCTTAACTAAATAAAAATGCCTATTCTTGTTACTAATTCAAGAACTTTCATAATCAACTTCTTTTACCTAAAAAAAAACTAATAACTTGATGACTAAGATGAATAATAATTTTATGAAAGCACCTTTATTAGTGATAAGAATAAGAATTTTTAATTAGTTATGGCTGATTGCAAACTTTGTCAAAAATGGAGATTAATATCGCGAAACGTGGATTTCTGCGACTTACGGAGAATTTTTTTTTTCTGGGTTGAAGGAGTGCCCGTAACGTTTTTTTGACTTTTGTTTATGAAAGTACCTTTATTAGTGATAAGAATGAGAATTTTTATTTAGTTATGACTGATTGTAAACTTTGTCAAAAATGGAGATTAATATCGCGAGGTATGGATTTCTGCGACTTGCGGAGAAATTATTTTTTTCTGGGTTGAAGGAGTGCCCGTAACGTTTCTTTGACTTTTGATTATGCAAGTACGTTTATTAGTGATAAGAATAATTTTTTTTTTATTTAGCTATGGCCGATTGCAAACTTTGTCAAAAATGGAGATTAATATCGCGAAATGTGGATTTCTGCGACTTACGGAGAAATTATTTTTTTCTGGGTTGAAGGAGTGCCCGTAACGTTTCTATGACTTTTGATTATGCAAGTACCTTTATTAGTGATGAGAATAAGAATTTTTATTTAGTAATGGCTGATTGCAAACTTTGTTAAAAATGGAGATTAATATCGCGAAATGTGGATTTCTGCGACTTACGGAGAAATTATTTTTTTCTGGGTTGAAGGAGTGCCCGTAATGTTTTTTTGACTTTTGATTATGCAAGTACCTTTATTAGTGATAAGAATAAGAATTTTTAATTAATTATGGCTGATTGCAAACTTTGTTAAAAATGGAGATTAATATCGCGAAATGTGGATTTCTGCGACTTACGGAGAAATTATTTTTTTCTGGGTTGAAGGAGTGCCCGTAATGTTTTTTTGACTTTTGATTATGCAAGTACCTTTATTAGTGATAAGAATAAGAATTTTTAATTAATTATGGCTGATTGCAAACTTTGTTAAAAATGGAGATTAATATCGCGAAATGTGGATTTCTGCGACTTACGGAGAAATTATTTTTTTCTGGGTTGAAGGAGTGCCCGTAACGTTTCTATGACTTTTGATTATGCAAGTACCTTTATTAGTGATGAGAATAAGAATTTTTATTTAGTTATGGCTGATTGCAAACTTTGTTAAAAATTGGAGATTAATATCGCGAAACGTGGATTTCTGCGACTTACGGAGAAATTATTTTTTTCTGGGTTGAAGGAGTGCCCGTAACGTTTCTATGACTTTTGATTATGCAAGTACCTTTATTAGTGATGAGAATAAGAATTTTTATTTAGTAATGGCTGATTGCAAACTTTGTTAAAAATGGAGATTAATATCGCGAAATGTGGATTTCTGCGACTTACGGAGAAATTATTTTTTTCTGGGTTGAAGGAGTGCCCGTAACGTTTCTATAACTTTTGATTATGCAAGTACCTTTATTAGTGATGAGAATAAGAATTTTTATTTAGTTATGGCTGATTGCAAACTTTGTTAAAAATGGAGATTAATATCGCGAAATGTGGATTTCTGCGACTTACGGAGAAATTATTTTTTTCTGGGTTGAAGGAGTGCCCGTAATGTTTTTTTGACTTTTGATTATGCAAGTACCTTTATTAGTGATAAGAATAAGAATTTTTAATTAATTATGGCTGATTGCAAACTTTGTTAAAAATGGAGATTAATATCGCGAAATGTGGATTTCTGCGACTTACGGAGAAATTATTTTTTTCTGGGTTGAAGGAGTGCCCGTAACGTTTCTATGACTTTTGATTATGCAAGTACCTTTATTAGTGATGAGAATAAGAATTTTTATTTAGTAATGGCTGATTGCAAACTTTGTTAAAAATGGAGATTAATATCGCGAAATGTGGATTTCTGCGACTTACGGAGAAATTATTTTTTTCTGGGTTGAAGGAGTGCCCGTAACGTTTCTATAACTTTTGATTTTGCAAGTACCTTTATTAGTGATGAGAATAAGAATTTTTATTTAGTTATGGCTGATTGCAAACTTTGTTAAAAATGGAGATTAATATCGCGAAATGTGGATTTCTGCGACTTACGGAGAAATTATTTTTTTCTGGGTTGAAGGAGTGCCCGTAATGTTTTTTTGACTTTTGATTATGCAAGTACCTTTATTAGTGATAAGAATAAGAATTTTTAATTAATTATGGCTCATTGCAAACTTTGTTAAAAATGGAGATTAATATCGCGAAATGTGGATTTCTGCGACTTACGGAGAAATTATTTTTTTCTGGGTTGAAGGAGTGCCCGTAACGTTTCTATGACTTTTGATTATGCAAGTACCTTTATTAGTGATGAGAATAAGAATTTTTATTTAGTAATGGCTGATTGCAAACTTTGTTAAAAATGGAGATTAATATCGCGAAATGTGGATTTCTGCGACTTACGGAGAAATTATTTTTTTCTGGGTTGAAGGAGTGCCCGTAACGTTTCTATAACTTTTGATTATGCAAGTACCTTTATTAGTGATGAGAATAAGAATTTTTATTTAGTTATGGCTGATTGCAAACTTTGTTAAAAATGGAGATTAATATCGCGAAATGTGGATTTCTGCGACTTACGGAGAAATTATTTTTTTCTGGGTTGAAGGAGTGCCCGTAATGTTTTTTTGACTTTTGATTATGCAAGTACCTTTATTAGTGATAAGAATAAGAATTTTTAATTAATTATGGCTGATTGCAAACTTTGTTAAAAATGGAGATTAATATCGCGAAATGTGGATTTCTGCGACTTACGGAGAAATTATTTTTTTCTGGGTTGAAGGAGTGCCCGTAACGTTTCTATGACTTTTGATTATGCAAGTACCTTTATTAGTGATGAGAATAAGAATTTTTATTTAGTAATGGCTGATTGCAAACTTTGTTAAAAATGGAGATTAATATCGCGAAATGTGGATTTCTGCGACTTACGGAGAAATTATTTTTTTCTGGGTTGAAGGAGTGCCCGTAACGTTTCTATGACTTTTGATTATGCAAGTACCTTTATTAGTGATGAGAATAAGAATTTTTATTTAGTTATGGCTGATTGCAAACTTTGTTAAAAATGGAGATTAATATCGCGAAATGTGGATTTCTGCGACTTACGGAGAAATTATTTTTTTCTGGGTTGAAGGAGTGCCCGTAATGTTTTTTTGACTTTTGATTATGCAAGTACCTTTATTAGTGATAAGAATAAGAATTTTTAATTAATTATGGCTGATTGCAAACTTTGTTAAAAATGGAGATTAATATCGCGAGGTATGGATTTCTGCGATTTACAAATAAATTATTTTTTTCTGGGTTAAAGGAGTGCCCATAATGTTTTTTTTGACTTTTGATCATGAAAGTACGTTTATTCGTGATTAGAATAAAAAAATTATTTATTTATGGCTGATTGCAAACTTTGTCAAAAATGGAGATTAATATCGGGAAACGTGGATTTCTGCGACTTACGGAGAAATTATTTTTTCCGGGTTGGAGGAGTGCCCGTAACGTTTTTTCGACTTTTGATTATGAAAATAACTTTATTAGTGATAAGAATTAGAATTTTTATTTAGTTTTGGCTGATTGCAAACTTTGCCAAAAATGGAGATTAATATCGCGAGGTATGGATTTCTGCGACTTACAAAGAAATTATTTTTTCTGGGCTGAAGGAGTGTCCGTAACGTTTTTTCGACTTTTGATTATGAAAGTACCTTTATTATTGATAAGAATAAGAATTTTTATTTAGTTATAGCTGATTGTAAACTTTGTCAAAAATGGAGATTAATATCGCGAGGGATGGATTTCTGCGACTTACAGAGAAATTATTTTTTTCTGGGCTGAAGGAGTGCCCGTAACGTTTATTTTTTACGTTTTTTTGATATTTGATTGTGAAAGTACCTTTATTAGTGGTAAGAATATTTTTTTTTATTTAGTTATGGCTGATTGCAAACTTTGTCAAAAATGGAGATTAATATCGCGAGGTATGGATTTCTGCGACTTACGGAGAAATAATTTTTTTCTGGTTTGAAGGAGTGTCCGTAGTGTTTTTTTACTTGTGATTATGAAAGTACCTTTATTATTGATAAGAATAAGAATTTTTATTTAGTTATAGCTGATTGCAAACTTTGTCAAAAATTGAGATTAATATCGCGAAATGTGGATTTCTGCGACTTACGAATATTTTTTTTTTTGTTGAAGGAGTGCCTGTAACCTTTTTTTGACTCTTGATTATTAAAGTACTTGTATTAGTGATAAGAATAACCATTTTTATTTATTTATGGCAGATTGCAAACTTAAAAAAAACAAAAAAACTTTTTTGAAAGGGTTGAAAAAATATAAAGGGTTAGAATTAAGAATGTATGGTTCACTTTTTTTCGAATTGCTTTTATTTTCTCCTAGATATGAATTTTTAAAATCTATTGCTGGATCTATTGCTAACTTCACACCCGTGTTTCTCTCTTATTCTTAGATCTGGTTAAATGGGCCAAGTGTTTAAAATTCTTTTTATAAAATTATTCAGCATTAAAATTGCCTTGATTTAACCAAATATTTATCTCTTATAGTTACCGAGATAACAATGCTTGACGTATGCAACCAGTGCATACGTGAAAGAATCGCACACAAACATTTGCGTTAAAAATTATGCCGACGGAAATGTGGGTTAGGAAGAGTGAATAATTTGGTATTATTCTGCCACGACCGACTATTTCAATATTATATCATTTATATCAATGAAATAGGATAACCACTAACACATCCATGGAATTTAGTTGCCTGGCATAGGATTTCAACCCACAACGCCCACACCGATAGCAAGTGCCAAACCGTTTCTCCCACGAAGCACCCCACTGGCACAATTAAAATAAATACGCTAAAAAATATAAAGGTAAACATTTTACTACAGTTCCTAGACATATTTTAATATATATAAACGACGGTATCTTTTGTAATTAAAATTAGACGTCATTCATTTGACAAGTAGGCAGATAAAGCATACCTGCGATTTAAGTTGTTTTTGCGTCAGTTTTTGTAAATATTCCCAAAAGTGATAAGCAGGTGCATTCTGAAATATCACTCACTACATGTACTGTGAGGTCGTGTAATATTAGTATCCAAGGTTGGTGCAGCGATAAATAGATCGTTGCTGCCAAACGTTCGCACAATAAATAAATAATCTCAACCTTGAACTTGGGTTTATCAACCGCACACTGTTATCGTACGTAGAAAAATGCGCAATTGCTCGTCAGACTAGACAGTTCAGTGTGTTTAGCGAAATGAGACGAGGAAATTTTGGTCCTGATAGCGGAATTGTTCAATACTGATATCGGATTACATTATTTAGCAATAACAATAATATGTTATTTATTACTCATTTTCTCTAGTTGGGAAAAAACCGTGATATCTATAGTTTTCCTTCATTTTTTGTTTTAGGTCTAGGGCGTATTTTTTTTTCGGCTTTAAAACTTGTTCTTATGAAACTGAAGCATTGAAACTTTTGGATTCCGATTCTTTAAATTTTTGAAGTCTAAATGATACCAAGGTCATATCAGTGGTTCCTTCTGAGATGAACTAAATGTGCCATCAATTAATTTTTGACATAATACTAGTTTACATTATTATACCGAGTGATCCATTTTAATTTATCCAGTGGAATATCTAGACAAATTCGCATCGTACAAATAGGAACCCCTATCTTTTATTGCAGATTCTGATTCTACACCAAAAATTATGTAGGTTTTATTCTAACTTTTTTTTTAATTCGTGATAGATGGCGCTGTATTCGTAAAGATAAAAACATTCCCTGTAAACCTGAAAAAAACGCCCTTTACCGGGAAATTTTGGTGTGAAGTTTGAGCATCTCATTGCTTAAATGTCTGATAGATGATCAGGCCTTTGTCATGGTCAGTTCATAACGCATGATGATACTATGAAAACAAAATGTATAGTAACTTCCTGAGATCAGAACATATGAAAGGATGTTATATGTATTGACATATAACGACCTACCTACAGAGAAAGTAAAGAAATGCACGCACTGCATTTATTAAAGCCTGCACCAACATAGAATTTGACCTCAACCTTAAGATGTATTAAATGTTACATATGGTCGGCATTCCTCTACGATATGAAAGGCTGGACTTTGACGAGAACACAAATCAACAAAATAGAAACCTTTGAGATGTGCTTATATCATAAAATACTTAAGATATCGTAGACAAAGAAAAAACTACCAACGAAAAAGTCCTGCGACAAAGTTGGCAAAAGTCGAGAATTTCTTATTGCAAATAAAGTAAAAAAAAAAGTTTTATATCATTGCGGTTATACATAACGATGTAGCAGAAGTTCCATGTAAAGCGCATTCAACCTAACAAATTTTATTCGAAACATTTCGCTAAACTAAAACAAAAAAGTTATATACTATTTCGATACTTTTTCCTCACTCTGTATTTTACCATTAAAAATAGCACGAGTCGTCTGAAGAAAGGTAACTTATTAATATTAATACAAATATTATTTGAATAAATAACTTAACCAGTTTTTTCATGATTACAGATTCACATTTGCGTTCTATCAATAAAGTATGAAGTGGTAAATATAATTAAGTACTATTTATATATGCAAACGCTTGATTTTATGCACCTGCTGTATTTGCTTTTAATTAAATGTCTGTACTTACTATTAAATATATGTGGGAATTGCGAACTCCAAATAAAGTAGAACGTACCTGAAATTAAAAAAAAATATATTAAATTAAAATAATAAAATTTAACCACATACAGAAAATTACCAAGAATTATGGATTAATAATGGCGGGAAGAGTATTACCAGGACTTTAATCCAATACATACAATATGTTTCGATTCATTGTTAAATTTTATGCAATTTAAATAATATATCCTATTGTAAGATAATTAGTATTCTAAAAATATACAGAGTGGTGATAAAGTTGCGCACAAAATTCATAACTGCTCTATTAAATGTTTTTAAAATAATCGCTCGAACAGGTCGATTTTTGTTCATTATTGCGCACTTTTTGGTGAACTCAAAAATATTGTAACGTCACTATGTGTGATGTCATAGACAATTAAAAAAATTGCCAACGACGTTTAAAAAAATGGAATTCGAATTTTTTAATTTGGTTTTTATTTTTTTATCTTTTGTAGAGCTCTGAATTCCTCTTACGATCAAATATTTTTTTTTATCTAAAAACATAAGATGGAAAACAATGGTGATAAAGATCCGCAAATATGGATGGTCATGGACGATTTTTTCAAAAATATTTTTTTTTTACTTCGCAACCTTTGTAGAGGTTGTAATTCTCTTTATAACCATATTCTTTTATGGAAAGTATGAACATGAACATTAAATTTCGGACAAAATTCGTAACTTGGATTATTTAATATCGGATTTTGAAAAAGCTAAGGATAAGTATTTTTACAAAATGATTATGTGACTGTAAAGCAAAAAAGTTGCCAAATTGAAAAATTCGAATTCCTCTTAAAACAATTACCGATGATGTCACACGCAGTGTTGCCAGGAGTAATTTTTAATTTTCCCCAAATATTTCATAAAAAACCCCCCAAAATTACGCCGATTAGAGAAGACGCGCTGATAAGATTTCGGAAGTTGCACAAGACAAGTTTTATAACTCCGTTTTTCCGAAAATATGTAGGTGGTACAAAAAGGCTATTTAAAAAATTAGAAAAATATTTAATCGTGCTATAGTATCCTCCAAATAATTAAAATAATTCTTTAATTTTTCGGAAAACCTCACTAATTAACTACCTAAAATTGTTCGCATTTTTTTTCATAATTTCCAAACAGTTTCAATTGTACCGGGTGATCAGTTTCATTCCGGGCCAAAGTATTGTATTTAACAATAACTAAAAAAACTAAATTGACTGCAAAAATTATTGCTTTGATTTAAAAATTTTCGAAAAAAAATCAAAAATCGAATCCAAATATTTGAAAATTAAATAATTCCTTAGACACAAATCGCGCAGGCTGTATTTTCTAGCTAAATATCAAAGTACAGTAGTTTTATCTTAAAACAACCACTATAATTAAATTATAAACAATAAAACAAAAAATTTCAAATTAAATAAATAACCTAACATTAATACAAAAACCCAGTACGGGCCAAAAATATTAAAAATTCAGTCTGCGAAATCTAAATTATAGGGCTAAAAAATCAAAAACTGCGACCAAAAAAAAAACTCGAAAATGTCGGCCAAAAATTCACTGATAGAAATTTATTCAAATCTAAAGTAAAGACCAATAAAAAATTCGCTCATTAAAATTAATAATTAGGATAACAGAATTAAAAACATTGGTAAGAAATTGAAAACTCTGGGCAAAAATAAAAAAAGCAGTCAAAATTTCAACTAAATATTCGAAAATTTTGGTTTAGATGCCAAAAATATCTAAAATATAGGCCAAAAAAAATCCAAAACGCTGGTCTAAAAATAAAAATACAGGCTAAAAATTGAAATTTCAAGCAAAAGAAAAATAATTTGTCATTTTCAGCCCCAAAAGTAAATTGCCGAAGCTCTAAACTCAAAAATAATTTAAAAAATTCGCCCATAAAAACAATAATTCAGGTTAAAACATCTAAAATGAAGCTCAAAAAAATCAAGAATTTGGTTAAAAAAAAACTGGAAAATAGCAGCCAAAATTTCGCACACAAAACTCAACAATTCAGGTTAAAAATCTAAAGTATGTACCATCAAAAATTCGCTCGTTAAAATTAATAAACAGAGTAAAACAAACTAAAAATATGAGCAAAAAATCGAAAATTTAGACCAAAAATCGTTCTCCGCAAAAATAAAAATGTAGACCAGAAAAAGAAAACCATGCGGATCTCGCTTATTAGAAGAGATAGAGGGTATGTTTAAATTTGGCACTTTTGCAGAATTTTATGCTGATTAATAATCCAATAAAAAAAATAAAAGTAAAAAAAACTGAAAAAGCTGATTTTCGTCTTTTCTTTATATCCTCGTTATTTGAGGGGATATTTAAAAATTGTGAAGACGTTCTTAAGTCTTGACCATTTTTAAATATCTCCTCAAATAACAGAGATATTAAGAAAAAACGAAATTAAGTTTTTTTTAGTTTTTTGGACTTAACTCGAAAACAAAAGAATGTAAGTAACTTTTTCCAGTGGATTATTAATCAGCATAAAATTCTGCAAAAGTGCCAACTTTAAACATACGCTTTATCTTTTATCTCTTCTAATAAGCGAGATCCCCATGGTGAGCCTCGAATTTGAAACACCCTGTATATTCGAAAGTTTTGGTTTATAGGCCAAAAACTCTAAAAACTGGAACAAAGAAATGAAAAACGCAGACCAAACATCTACTCCTAATCAAAGATCCTGATGTAAAAAATAAAAAATGCAGACTAAAAATTGAAAATCCAAGCAAAAGAAAAATAATTTGCCAATTTCAGACCAAAAAAACCCCAAAATAAATTGCCAAAACTCTAACCTCGAAAGTAATAAAAAAAATCGCCTATAAAAACAATAATTCAGGTTAAAAAAAATTAAAATGAAGAGCAAGCAATCAAGAACTCGAAAATACCCTCAAAACAAAATAAAATCGCCCATAAAAATCAACAATTCATGTTAAAAATTAGGAGTCAAATTTTGAATTAAAAATTCGCTCATGATAATTAATAATTAATAATTAAGATAAAAAATGGCGATGTGACCATCATGTTACTTTCTCCGACTTGATGGAATCATTTAAATTTACGCTTTCATGGTTTATTTTCAATTTAAATCATATTTTAAATGTACATCGAGCGTTTTGTAGAATCGGATGAAACTGACGTTTAAAACGTCAAAATTATGAAAGATGGAAAAATTATACTTCAAATTTAAAAACTCAGTTTACTCAAAAACTAAAGCATTTTCTACAATTACTATCAATATAAATTTGCTGTAACTATTATCGCTTCATAATTATAAACCAAAAATGAAAAAACAATAATATTTTTTCTTTCTCGAATAACAATGATTTTATGAAAAATACTTTTAAATAAAAAATGTTAATTTCTTTGTTGTCTTTAATATTTGTTTAAATGTTTTTGTGATATTTTTCCTATTTAACAAAATATTGGCAAAAAACAAAAAAACAGTTAAGGTAAACACCCATTTCCGGTATACGAAATTTTACCAAAAACTTTTCAGTTCTTCGGATTATTATGTTCAAAGTTCAAAACACACAGCACACAGACACAATTTTTTTCCAGAAATTGTTGAAATGGCATCTAGGGACCCCAAAACGGATATTTCCGTAAAAAAAAATTTTTGAAAAACAAATCATAATCACAATACTTTCTCGTACTTCGTAACGGAGAAAGTAAAAAACAATAAAAAACCGAAAAATGAAAAATGAAGACTAAAAAATTGAAAGTTTCAATAAACTATTAAAAAAAATTGACCAAAATCAAAATATTTTGGCCAAAAACTAAAAAAAAAATAGAAGAAAGAAATCAAAAATGCAGACCAAATATCTAAAATATAAGCAAAAAGAAGGACAAAAAAGCAAACACTGGAAAATACCGGCAAAAACGCGCCTAAAAAAAATTCGAGCCTAAAAATAAAGAACGCCGACCAAAAAATAGAAAATTTTAACAAACAAATAGAAAACTTAGTCAAAAATGAAGCAAAATTAGTTCAAAATATCAAAAATTTATACCAAAAAAAAAGAAACTGCAGGTCACAAATCTAAAATATAGGTAAAACAAAATCAAAATCCAGGCCTAACGATAAAAAATGCAAACAAAAAGATTGAATATTTAACATAATAATTATTTATTTATTTACGGGCAACAAGTATCGCCAGTAGTAATTTTCCCCAAATATTTAATAAAAATCCCCCAAAATTACGAGGCTGGC
Organism: Ocypus olens; assembly: GCA_910593695.2. NCBI lineage: Eukaryota > Metazoa > Arthropoda > Insecta > Coleoptera > Staphylinidae > Ocypus > Ocypus olens. The sequence goes on from OU343053.1 coordinate 34,981,676, forward strand.
CCTCTCCCATTTATTGAAAACAAAGTAGTATAAATATAAAATTTAATTAAAATAATTAATTAAATTAAAATAATTAAGTGAGAATTATTAATTTCCTTCGAAATAATTCTAAAACTACTTGCTTTACGAGTATGATTGCATAATACTGTTTTGTAGTAAATACAAATACTCAATCGTTTTATGTAATAAAAAATGGGTCGTTCCATAAAAAAAATATGAGATATTTAAGAGGGCAGTTAGACATATTGACATTTTAAGAATACTCATTGTCAAAATTGACAGTTTCCAATTATTTTACTCATAGAGGCAACCTCTAAGTACAATTAGAGATATAAATCATCTTTTATTTTTTCTTAAGAGAAGTTAGAGGCAGATTTCAAGTAGCCTTTTTGACGTCAAAATTTTATAAATAATTAATTTTCTTGAAATTTAAAAGAGACAAGTGTACAAACGTTCCTACAAAATATGTTGCAATTTAAACGAGGAATCCAAAAATATAATAATATATAGGGTGTTCCATTTAAAAAAACAAATTTGGTGCTACTTCCGGTGGAACCGGAAGTGATAGAAAGTTGGAAATATTTCACATGAGGAGAACTGATTCAGCCGTGTGATGAGGATTTTTTTCAAATTTTTAATGCAACGGCAACCCCTTAAACTTTTAACGAACGGTAGCGTAGACACCTTGTATGTGTCAACTAATTTGTATTGATTTTTTAGACGTGTGTAAAACTGCTCACTTATCACATTCACAAATTACTATTATTATTTAACACATTTAAATGTAGTAACGCTACCGTATAGATTAATCTGTATTACTAAGAATTTAAAGAAATACAAATTATGTAAATATGATAATTGATTTTAAATTAAAATACTCATAGGAAAGATCCAATATTTTACTTCTGAAATTCGACTTGAAAATAAGCGGTCAGGGTAGTTTGACGAGCCGGATAAAATGTCATTTTATTCAGCTTGTAAAACTGCACTTTGCTGGTTTAACCATTTCTCTGTCTTATAGTTTTCGAGATCCCCGTACTAAACATCGAAAAAACTCACCCTGTATATGGTTCACAATTATTTGACGTATTTGATGTTTCACAATTCAATGCTGCAAACTTGAAAAAATAAACAATCAACGATATAGCACAAATAATGAAATGAGCTGTTACGATATTGTTTTAGGTGCTGAAACAGCTTTATTATAGGATTTTTATTGATTTTTTTACCTATTAATCTTAAGATAGTCGTCTTAAAATATTGACTTTCTAATAATGGGCTAAATTCTCACTTTTCTAATTTTAATCAATTTCGGTTTTGTCACCATATGCTACAAAAAAATTATTTATGGATAAATAAGGAGATATACATAGAATAATAACTACCAAAATACCCACTTTAAATATAGAATTAAAAAAAAACGATTGCAAATCCCTATTTTAAAAGATATACATTTTCAGAATTCCAGTTTTAATCTGGCAACTTGTATCATTAAGTAAACGTGATTTATTTCAAAACTCGATTAATTTGAAATACGCTGCATTTTAAAGGCACATTAATCCGGTGCTAACATTCTGAAGCCAATTAAGCGTATTACACAAATAGCGAACTTTACGAACGAAAGTCCTCATTTGTAGTTAGTTTAATTACATCGCACATTTTTCCTTGCAATAAATTGACGCCAGACAGCAGAACATTTTATGGACAACATATCTTTCATTCCGACAGTGCTTCAACGGCGACTTTAAAGGACCGTCGCGATATTAATGATCAAATATTCTTTGTTTACTTATGTTGCAGAAAGTAACGACTCATTATTTATACACAAATGTCGCCAGTGCATAAACATCCACTAAAAAAATGGTGCCCAAAATAAAAGAAGAATAAAAAATATAAATGCGAGATGCATGTTTGGCACGGACTCCAAAGAAAAAATACGAAAAATAATACGCCCGAAAAAAGAGATATGATTTGTTTGAGTTGTACATACGATGACGCTACTGAGAGATGTACAGATATTTATATACAAGGATTATTTAGTTGCGGTAATTTAAGTAGCGGTATGATCTATCAATAGTATTAACCAAGAACAATTTGGCAGCTATTAACAGTCTTCACAGTAGGATTTCTTGTATGTAGGCTAACTACTAAGAATAAACAAAAAAAACTTGTAAAACGATTACTTGCTTTTGTATCGTTATTGCCGAAGAGATTTTAAATATGATTGAGAACAAGTTTCCATATTAAGCGACGACAAAAATGATATTTTCTATGATTGCTTCAAAAAATAGGCTTTGCGCCTTTTTACAAGCGTCAAACATACATTGGGTTGGTTATACAGGGTTGGGCAAATGTGTCGGAACACCTGATTTCTGGCTAAACTTCTGATTTTTTCTTATTAATTTTAAATGAATCTTAATAGTGTTATTTATTCTATTTAGAGACGTACTTTGATTTTCAACAGCTACCCTATTTTTCGAGATATTGCGTCATCCGCATTTTTTTTAAATGGACCACCCTGTATATTTTTACATTTTCGAATAGACACTTTTTCAACAATTGCAGTGATATAGGGTTTGATGGGTGTGCAAGTTGTGGTTTTTTAGATATTAAATAAAATAATTCTAAATTGAGTTGGCTTTTTACATCTTTTTGCAGCGTTTTCTGATAAAACAATTTCGTGTTCTTACGTTTCCTGTCATTAACAGATAGTATCCATGTAAAATTTCATCGTTGCTGTTCAATTATGGGTGAACTAACTGAACTTTGTTTTGAATTACGTTGTTAATGATGGTTAATTTTTGAGATTGGCAAAGATCTCTACAAGGTGCATGCATGAAAAAATTACACACAGCCACTAAACCCTATATCATTGTAATTGTTGAAAAGGTGTCCAACTGAAAACGTAAAAATATACAGGATGATTAAAAAAACTACCGATGCCGTCATGTCTAAAAAAAATAGGGTAGCTGTTGAAAATCAAAGTACGTCACTGAATAGAATAAATAAAACCATAAATATTTCTTTTAGAAGTAATAAGAAAAAAAACAGACGTTTAGCCAGAAATCAGGTGTTCCAACACATTTTCCCAACCCTGTATATATAGTACAGTGGTGGCAAACCTTTTTAAGTGCGCGTGCTAAACATTTTCAAATAGTATTTATGGACATGCTGCTGTGCAGAACATGTTTTATTGTGCTAAATTATTAAAAATATACTTCATTCAAACTTTTGTTTAAAAAATTTTAAAAATCAACATTTAATTTTATAAAAATAAACTTTGTAATTAAAAAAAACTTTGACTTATAAAAATCGATATCAATGAGATTTTTGCTGTTATAAATTGGATGACAAGGGTTATATGTCGTATCTTTTAGCAAAACCGTTGATTGAAGTATTGTACAATATTTCAACCAACGCCGAACTGGATTCATCAAACATTTTCATTATAAAACTCATTTCCAGAAATTACTCACAAGTATATGTAAAAGGAAAAATTCATAGTCATCGCTATTTTTTTTTTTAACAACGAAAGGTTTCGGGATGACATTTCAAATTCTTATTTCCTCCTCTGCATTCTATTGAAAAAACGCCCAACTATCGATGATTTTCTATTCTATAGTCATTTTTTGCTTAGATTTTAGAACTGGATTGAAAAATTTTCTATATCTTCCAAATTCAGCCACACAAAAATTCCCAAATTATGTTTATCTGCTGATGGCAGCACTCTGAACTCGAATTTGAGAGAGCTAAATGTGCACCTGCTGATTAAAAAAAAAACTACAAAAATTATCGCCCGAGGAATTTGCTTCAAAATTTCCAAATTTGGTTAGAAATAATATATTTTTGGCATAAGAATAGATAATTGACGCATCTTGCTTGTAAACAAAATGGCAGCACTCTGAACTCGAATTTGAGTGAGTGAAATGTGCACCACCTGATTAAAAAAAAACTAGAAAAATTATCGCTCGCGGAATTTGGTTCAAAATTTCCAAATTTGCTTAGAAATAACATATTTTTGACATACCGAAAGATATTTCACGCACCTTGCTTGTAAAAAAAATGGCACCACTCTGAACTCGAATTTGAGTGAACAAAAATTAATTTAAAAATATTCTTCCCCCATTTCCCTCTTCAGGGTGTTTTACTAAAATCTTTTCAGTTCTTCAGACTGTCAAATAAGTGTTATATTTTTAATTTCATTTCAAAATCTGTATTGGTTTTGAGATCGAGCGTGCGCAGACATTTTCCAAAAATTATGATATCGTATTTTCGTTGAAATTTCGTATTCGAAAAAATCATGATCATAATAGTTCTCTGTGCGTAGTACAAGAAAGTATTGCAATCATGATTTTTGAATTCAAAATTTCAACAGAAATTCTATTTTGAAAAATGTCTGCGGCATAAATTCACGCGGTCACGTGCAATGGAGATCGGTACAAAGTAATGCTTCAGCACTTCCTCTTTACACTCTTCCAGAGGACAACAAAATGTGGTTTCAATAAGATGGTGTTATAGTCTATCTAACTTGAGCGAACAATTTCCGAATCATGTCATCTCAAAAAATGGTGGCATGAGATGGCTGCCGTGATCGATCTAACGTCTCCAGACTTTTTTCTGTGGGAGTACCTGATTAAGTTCCATATCAATAAACCACAGACTTTAAAAGACAAAATAGAGCGAAAATTGCGTGAATAAAATATACAGGGTGTGGCACTTAAGACGCCTCGGATCATAGCTCCTTTACGATAAAAGCTATCGAAAAAAATCTAAGAACAAAGTGGTGCATAGTTACCGTCGCTATGTTTCAAAAATATTTCTAATCATCAGTGGCGTGCCGTACTCCAGTGGCGTACCAAACTTATGTTTTTTTTAATGGAATGCCCTATTTTTTATTGCAGATTTGAAAAGTGCTCGACGAGTACTTATTTTTTTATCTAACATGTTATACCCTTCACTTTAGCGGTTTCGCTGTTATAACCCTTTCTTTCAAAATTGCGCCCCATTTTTGAGATTTTTTTGTAGAGAAACTAATTGACGCCGGCGCCTAAATTTTGAATTGAGGTACAGGTTAAGACCTCGTGTACCTTCACATAATTTTTTTTCGGGTAATTTATGGAAAAAAAATAATTTTTTATTGATCTTCGCATGTTGTCATTTTTTCCGAAAATTTCAAATGGCACCCCCCTAAAAAAATTACGGCGTTGTACAGCCAAAACTCTAAATTTTTCATTGGTGTAAAAAAAATTACACATTGCATAACAAAATTTCGGAGAAAAAAGGAATTTCATCGCAAATGTCGGGAAACGTTTTCCGTTCCCAAGTGTGCCATGAGAAAACAAATACACAAATACGGTCATCATAATAGTATGTACCTATTTATTCAACATGATATGAAAAATGCAGATAAAGAAAATTTAACAACTTAAACTAAATGTTCGAAATGACGACCTTCCTGCTGGAGGCATAACCGCAACTTCCACTCACAGGCTCTAGACACTGCCCTAAGGACTTCTGGTGATACACCGCGGAAAGCCGCGCGGATTCTCTCCCTCATATCCTCGACAGTAGTTGGTACCATCCTGTAAACCTCGTCTTTGATATGGCCCCAAAGGAAGAAGTCAAGGGGAGTGAGGTCTGGTGATCTTGGCGGCCACCTCACATGACCCCCACGACCAATCCAGGAGTCCGGAAACGTTTCATCGAGAAATTCCCGAACGACACAGCTATTATGTGCAGGAGCTCCATCGTGCTGGAAAACTATCTGTCGAAGAGCGGCTAGAGGGACATTTTCCAAGAGATCATCCAAGTCGTCGCGAAGGAACCTCAAATAACTGTTGCCGTCCAGGTGCCCCTCGATGGAATAAGGACCCAAAAGGTGTTCTCCAAGTATGCCTCCCCAAACATTCAGCGACCATCTTTGCTGGTGGTTTATCATTCGCATGGCTTGTGGGTTTTCATCGGCGTAATAATGGTAGTTGTGGCGATTGACATGCCCATTTCTATGGAACGTTGCTTCATCAGAAAATAATACGCGCATAAGAAATGATTCCTCCTGCTCAATTTTGTTGATAGCCCACATGCAGAAATCTTGCCTCGCATGAAAATCTTGAGGTTGCAATTCTTGGTGCAGTTGGATCTTAAATGGACGGAATTTGTACTTTTTAAGAACACGATGTACGGATCGCGTTGAAATATCGTGATTCCTACTAATATCACGGATACTGGTATGAGGATCTTCAATAACTGCCTCCAGAAACTGCAGTTCATTATTTTCGGTAATAACTGCCTTCTTTCTAACTCTCCTTGGCCGTTTCACACTTCCCGTAGTAGTAAATCTCTCCAACACTTTTTGAAACGCACGTTCATTTGGATGTGCCCTGTGCGGATATCTCGCAGCGTATACTCGTGATGCCAAGAAACAATTCTTGTTACATTCTCCAAGAATAAATATCATGTCAACCATTTCCTCTTGAATTCGGAACATTTTTAGAACGTTTAACATCTTGAGCTAATCGCATGACAACAAAAAGCTGCTACTGACGTCTAATAATTTACTTTGACAATAGGTACATACTATTATGATGACCGTATTTGTGTATTTGTTTTCTCATGGCACACTTGGGAACGGAAAATGTTTCCCGACATTTGCGATGAAATTCCTTTTTTCTCCGAAATTTTGTTATGCAATGTGTAATTTTTTTTACACCAATGAAAAATTTAGAGTTTTGGCTGTACAACGCCGTAATTTTTTTAGGGGGGTGCCATTTGAAATTTTCGGAAAAAATGACAACATGCGAAGATCAATAAAAAATTATTTTTTTTCCATAAATTACCCGAAAAAAAATTATGTGAAGGTACACGAGGTCTTAACCTGTACCTCAATTCAAAATTTAGGCGCCCGCGTCAATTAGTTTCTCTACAAAAAAATCTCAAAAATGGGGCGCAATTTTGAAAGAAAGGGTTATAACAGCGAAACCGCTAAAGTGAAGGGTATAACATGTTAGATAAAAAAATAAGTACTCGTCGAGCACTTTCCAAATCTGCAATAAAAAATAGGGCATTCCATTAAAAAAAACATAAGTTTGGTACGCCACTGGAGTACGGCACGCCACTGATGATTAGAAATATTTTTGAAATATAGCGACGATAACTATGCACCACTTTGTTCTTAGATTTTTTTCGATAGCTTTTATCGTAAAGGAGCTATGGCCCGAGGCGTCTTAAGTGCCACACCCGGTATACGTAAAACGGAAAATGTAACATCTCTTATCAAGTGTGTAAAATTTTCTTTCAAACTCGCAAAATCTGTTTTAGCTATCGATCTTGCTATATTATTTTCAATGGATAAAATTGATTAAAATCGATTTTGAATCATTGTTGAATTAAACTTTTCTAGAATGTTTGATATAAATATTATTTCTTCTCAAAGCTGTATTTAATCAACATTCATATTATTATAGTGGCTAAGTTTATCTTTAAGATCCTAACGATGTTTTAAAATATCCTCTTTTTTCGATGATTGTAAGTAGATAATTCCTACGCAATATATAATGAATGAAAACATCAACTTTAAACTTTTGTGATGAATCTTCCATAGGGTTCTTGTTTGCTTCCCAATCAAAATGATCATTGATCCTTCAACGTCCGACCGGCCGCCGCCCCTGAATTTGGCCGCTACAAGCAGCTGCCTGTCTTGCTTGTCCGTTCCGAAGGGACAAGGTAGACAACCATACTTACTCAGTTTTGTTTGATTGTCAAAATTGTGTTAATAATAGTATATTATTAAACGAGTGAGAAAGTTGGCCATTGCCACGAGGTTGAAGTTTCACCAGAGTGGCAATGGCCAACTTGCTCACGAGTTTAATACTATACTTTTTCGCATCATATTAAATAATTACCTAAAGATTTTTCTGTTTGTATTAAATTATAACGAATAATTTTTCTATTGGGAAATTGCGGCAGTTCGCTAACAAAAAACGAATCGTAACCATAGTAACAACTAAACTGTTGAGAAAGTAAAATCGTCATCATGTCATTGGCTGAAACCTGGTGGGCAATGAAACAGCTATCATTTGATTGGACGTCACCTGTGGAGAAAATGATTCGGTCGAATAATGGGCAACTTTCTCAATCAAAAACGATTTAACAACATTTATATTATTTAATAAGATGCGAAAAAAATGTATTACACAACCGAAGAAAGAATACAAATAATTAATTGGTATAAGAGCGTGAACAACACTTGAGGTGTTCCGAGCACACAACTTCCATCTATCGGAACAACTTTTAATATTATCCATAATTTTGACAATACTGGCTGTGTGAGTAATATTCATAGTAAAAGGGCTAAAAGAAGTCACATTTTAATGGAACAGATGAAGCTCAACATTTTATGTTACGTAGAACAAAACCCCATATCATCTTTAAGAGTTATTGCAGCACAGTTTCAATTAAGTTCAGCTACCTTTTATGACATTAAAATAAGTTAAATACAATGCTTACAAGTTTTCAAATTATCAGTAATTATCAAAAGGAGACAAAGGCAACAAACGGAATTCTGTGAAACCGTATTTAATTTAATTAACCTAACTTTATTCGTAATGCGTTACTCTGTGTCACTGTCACCTTTGTGTACTTGGTTGCATACAATTTCAATTAAATGCCATGCGTTGATGTGATTATTTTGCTATTGAACATAGGCGTTAATAATAGTATGTTCAGTGTTAAAATAAAAGCCCTGAATGTCAAATGATATTGATAAAACAGTTACTAATAAGCTTTCAGATAAAAATTTTGCTTTATAAATTGTCCACTAATATCAGCGGAATAGCTCACGTACTAGAATTTGCTCATTTCATTGATGAAAGCAAAATAGTGAATCAATTTCTATGTTGCAGCATAAAAATTGAGCATTAAAATAGCTTAACCCCCTGAGACCTGTCGTCTAATATAATGACACTCGGTTTTCCGGGTATATTGTATCTAATTCATTCGAAACTAGTTTCCAACATAGTGGACAGACAAGTGGCGCCATCTAATTTTATACTAGAAGCTTTACCACATGTTTGTTACATTGCGTAGTGTCAAAATGTCGGCTTTTGGACGGTAATGTTCTTATTTTCTTATTATTTGTTTTGAAATTCGTTTTTATCAACTGAAAAATAATTGAGTAAGTAATCAAATGAGAAATACATTTCGTCTTCTGCAATTTAAGAGTCTCCAAGAGACTACAATTAACAAATCATATACCAGAACAATTAATTGAATAATAGTTGAATACATTGAACAGCAGACTGTTCTATGATCAAATAAAATTTCTATACTTATAAATAATTCGTGTTCATCTGAATGGACACTGAGTCTGTAAAATGTTTACATTTAGTTTAAAATGAATACTATTTCAGCAATATTTGCTGGTAAAAAGTGTCTACGTCCTGGAGAAGATGACGATAAATTATTAGCCGCACTTAATGCTGATTTATCGGAATGTGAAGCGTGTTCTACTGATGAGGAATCGGACAATGATATTTTAGAAGATGATACAATTGAAAATCAACCAAAAGTGAGGAAAACTCTGATCCTGAATATAATGTTCCTTTAATTAGACTTATACATGCCAAAAAAATTTTTGAACTAAGCCTGATGGGTATTTAATTAATGTAATGAAGATAATCATACTTTTTTCTGCACTAGACTTTCGAAAAGATTGGAATATCTCCGAATACATTTCCATGTGTCTTGATGATACTTTTATTCAAAACATTACCTACTGTAATGAGATAAAATTCACGACAGATCATGGAAAACCTGTGCGTTTATCATTTGAGGGAGTAAGAAGGTTTATTGGAATTAAGATTTTATTATCATGCCTTAAATTCCCTTCAATTAAAATGTTCTGGGCACAACTAACACTTGTCAATATACTAGCCAAACACATGGCTAAAGCTAGGTACTTTTTAATTTGGAGTCATCTAAAAATCGTTGTGGATGGCTAAAGAGGAAACAAAAAAAGGACAAATTGTGGAAGGTGAGGCCTGCCATGGATCAAGTTAGCAATGGTTTTTTATTACTAGAGAAACGTGATACGGTAGCAATTGATGAACAGATGATTCCTTTTACTGGAGTTTTACAGGTTTAGTTCTAGACTATCAGGGCAAAAATACTTTTCTTGAAAATTCTGTTAAAGATCTAGGAGTTGGACCTTCTGCTGTCATTAGATTGCTACAAACATTAAAACAAATATATTCGATGGCTTCCCGAATTACGGAGTATTAATATAATTAAATAAATAATAAACGAAGTTGCTCTGTATATAGCTGAATCAAAAGTGTGAACATGTCTCCGACAGGGATCGAACCTGCAACCTCCAGATAAAACACCGACTCGGGCATGGCAGGTTAGCGCTTAGTATCGCCCTCGACCGTCGCCTACGAAATCTATAAATAGCTGAATTGGAAGTGTGAATATGTACTCTGGCGGGAGAGAAACTGTGTAGTCTCTGTGATGCAACTGGTAGCATCCCAGACCGGATATCTGGAGGTTGCAGGTTCGATCCCTGTCGGAGGCATGTTCACACTTTTGATTCAGCTATACGGAGCAACTTCGTTTATTATTTATTTAATTTTATTACAAAAAGGTAGTCATGTATTCATGGACAGGTATTTTATATAAAATCCTCTTCTAGATCGTCTTTTAGAAGACAAAATTTTAGCAACTGGAACGAATGCTAAATCCAGGATTTCTGTCGCTATTAATTTGACTTCAGATTTAATCGTGCAAAAAAGGGGCAGCGGCTCTTCAGAGCAAACCGTACGAGCTGATCAAAAACATCATGTTGTACAATGGTGTGACGTGAAGCCTAATTTATTAGCTTCAACTGCGTTAGTAATAGAGCCTACTGATGAATGTGGAAGGTGGTCCAAAAAGGAGTCAAAATTTATTCAGGTTTCCAGACTGAAAATAGTGCATGGTAGGAATTGATTTAATAAATAGAATGATAAGCTATTGTAGAATTAATACACGAACTAAAAAGTGGACTGTTAAAACTATTTTACATTTCATTGATTTCGCAATGGCCACTGCCTGGATCATGTATCGTGAGGATCGAAAGGTGCTAGGTGACAAGGCACAAGAAATTCACCAATTTCTAGATTTTAAACTGAAAGTGGCAGACAAACAAAAGATGAAGATGAAAATAACACGAATTTTGAAAACGAGAAATGCCCCACAAGGATTTCTATTGCCTTCAACTTCAAAACCAACAATTGGCCGTAAAAAATCAAGCACCATTTACCTATGTTGGCATCCAATCTGAAAAAATCCGTTAGGTGCAAGAATTGTAAGAAAAAACTATTTTTTTTTGCGAAAAATGTGATAAATTTCTTTGTATCGAGAATAATTATTTTTATACCCACCACGCTGTTAACTCTTATTAGCGCAAAAATAAGATTAGTTAGAAATATTAAAGACAAATAATGTTTTTTTTTTGAGTCCTGTATTTTTATTATAATACCCAAATTTGCTAAACAATGACCCAGTGTCATTTGTGTGCCAAAAATACTAAAAAGATTAAATAAGCCTTTTATGTCCAAAACAACACTTTTTTTTAATTTTCAAGTAATTCTGTCGAACCGCTTTCGCTCAGGTCTCAGGATGATATCTTTATTTTCAAAATAACTTCCACTGACAAACTTTCACCATTTAAAAAAAAATATCACTTTGGAAGAACCCGCATAATTCAAAAACGTACAGTAGACATGTTTCCTTCAATAAAAAAAAATCGATGAAATAATTCCTATCATAACCTACATTTAACATTAATAAAGGAAAAAAAGCGAAACACTTTCCCCTATTGAATTTCAAAAATTATGATTAGTTACGAAATCCATTTTCTGTGGGCAGCACATTAAGTTATGAGCTTTCGTTACAAGAAGAGGAAGAATTGATGTTGTCAACGGATTGTACTTTCAAAATTAAATTTTCCAAAATAATAGTTGAAGAACTTAGGATTTCTGTTTGAGCCGAGTTTACAACTATTTGCTTGGTTTCTCAACATTAACAAATGGTAAGGCAAAGAAACATAAAAGGCTGATAAATTTAGAAGAGAGATACGGATATTGAAATATTCACCTATTTTCTTTTTTAAATCACATTTATTGATTGTTATTGGCTATTGGTTGATATTAAAACTGTTATGTATGTGATTTTGAATATTATGCAATATAATAATAATGATAATAAACTTTATTGTCCAACAGGAAGAACCAAAATAGGTCATCATCAAATACAAAAAAAAATGGTGATGTGGCCATCATGTTACTTTCTCCGACTTTATATTTACGTTCTCATGGGTTTATTTTCAATTGAAATCATATTTTAAATGTACATCGAGCGTTGTGTAAACTTGGATGAAACTGACGTTTAAAACGTCAAAATCATGAAAGATGGAAAAATTATACTTCAAATTCAAAAACTCGGTTTACTCAAAAACTAACGAGATTTCGAAAAAAACTTATTCTTTAGAAGTTGTTCATTTTGGTATTCTCTACAATTATTATTGACATAAATTTGCTGTAACTATTATCGTTTCATAATTATAAACCAAAAATTTAAAAAAAATAATAAATTTTTTTCTCGAATAGCAATGATTTTATGAAAAATGTTTTCAAGCAAAAGATGTTCATTTCTTTGTTGTCTTCAATGTTTGTTTAAATGTTTTTGTGATATTTCTCATATTTAGGAAAATATTGGTAAAAAACAAAAAACAGTTAAGGTAAACACCCACTTCTGGTGTACGAAATTTTACCAAAAGCTTTTCAGTTCTTCAGATTATCAAATAAGACGTATGTTCAAAGTTTTATATCAATTGCTCTATTAGTTTTTGAGATACAGCGCACACAGACAGACACACACACACACACACACACACAGACAGACACACACACACAGACACAAAAATTTTTTTTCCAGAAATTGTTGAAATCGCATCTAGGGACCCCAAAACGGATATTTCCGTTAAAAAAAATTTTGAAAAAAAATCACGATCACAATACTTTCTCATACTTCGTAACGGAGAAAGTAAAAATTATACAATATAAAAAATATACACAGTGGGCCAAAAAAACGGTACAAATTTTAAATATTCGTATTTTCAATAATAATTAACGCATTAAATATTGCTTTGAAAACCAAAATATCTACACTTTCTGGATTGCAAAAATCATTAATTACATTTTTGAAAAGTTTTTGTATTGAGGATATTTCACGTTAATGAAGGCTCTGCAAAGTTTATAATGCACCTTTCAGGAATTCGTACTGCACATGGTCTTCCACTTATTTGTTTGTGATTATTGTTAGCGTACGTTCTGAGTTTAATTATGAATCACTGAATACTTGTAACCAACCAACCCTTTTGTGGGTATTTGTTCACAATCTTTCGTGCAGATAAATTGTTATAGTGAAACAAATGTTTAATGAATATTTTATCTTCTTTACTTAGGCAAACAATTTTTGTGACAACAACTAAAATGACTGATAGAAGTGACAGCTAATGTCTGAGATTCATTTGAGAACAAAAACAAATCATGGCCCACTCATTTTGATACCTACAAATACGACGCGGCGGTGCATATAAACTCCCGTCTTTGCAGCGCCTTCATTAATGTGAAATATATTCGATAAGAAAACTTTTCAAAAATCCAATTAATTATTTTTGTCATCTGCAAAGTGTAAATATTTAATGCGTTAATTATTATTGAAAAAATGAATATTTAACATTTGTACCGTTTTTTTGGCCCACTGTATATACTCTTTTATTTAACGACTGTTTCCCAAACTTTTTGCAAAAGTATTCCGTGATTCTGAAAGGGTTAAGAACCACTAGTATAACAAAACAATATTAAGGAGTGCTTGATTTTTTTAAATAATTTTATAAATAGATCATTTATTCAAATGGATAAATTCACAAGCGCTGTACAAACATTTTAAAACAAATGTTTATACAAAGTATTCGAGTAAGCTCGCTACCGGAACAATGAACCACTTCTCCGTAACGAATCTGCAACAAAAAGTTAATCCAACCCTCTACCTCTATACAAATCCTTTATAAGGTAAACAAGCTGGGTAATCAAATCGCAACTACGTAATTGCCGTCATCCCCGCGGCCGGCGGGCTTTCATGTAGGGTTTGTTTTTATTAATCTGAGCCTAGGCTTCGGTTTGATGTGCACTCCACAATCTCGGGCCCATAAATCTCCAAGAATAGCGCGCAACTCGAGATTGGCGTCAGTCCAGACGAACTGAATCACCAATTTGATAGCACTGACTAATATCCGAGGTCCCTTGTACCGTTCTTAGGTGTAAAATACGGTGCAATGTTAGTGCAAAACTGTCCTATTTATCAATGTTATGCCGATAAGGTTAAACTACGGTGGGGCGGAAAACGTCACGTAAATAATGTTTTGACGTAATGGAGATAAGTGTGAGCAGGAAACAATCAAATATCGGGTAATTGATATATAACCTCTAAATAATAATCTATTGTAGGTATAATATTAATTTACCGATGTGCCTTTAAAGGCTCGTCAACTTGTTACATTAATGTTGATTGAAAATGATTTAGAAATTTGGTATTGAAATATTGTTTAGGTAACACATCAAGTAACAACTGCAGAAACAAATTTGTAGTTGTTAATAATTGTGAATTTATAGAATCAAATGTAAAATATAATTATTTGTGGCAAAATACCAAACCGAATAACCAATTGCTACTACTCCTTTTAGCGTTAAAAGATAGATTTTATGAAACCAATCCTACTTAATATAATTTGGGTGTAACTTACATCTATTTTATATATATTTTTTTTGTTTCGATTTTATATGTCAATTATACAAAAAAAAAACATTTATACCACAAATCTGGTTACTGAAATTGATGATTGATAAAAACATGATTAGAATCAGTATAATTTTAATATAGTTATTTATAAAGCATTTTTGGATGCAATAACGCGACTGTACTAGATACAGCAAATTGAAGCTAATTTAGAAACTTGTGAGATTACGTAACTCCTTCATTAACCAATTGTGCTTGGGCGTCATCCATTGCATGTACGAAAGCTTTAATTTTCTCATAGAATTAAATTTTCTAAACTTAACCGCATTTGCTTTTCAGATTATAAATACAAAGGCCGACTGCGCTGAATTTATTTATGTAACTTAATAAAACGCATTTGAATACGCAAGTTATTGTGTGTACTCGGGCATTTTAACCGGAAAAGGAAATGTACGTCCATTCATACCATATGCAGATTTAAAATTTCCGTTACATCTTTTAATGCGCCATGTGGGGCAGAAATTCCCCTTTAATGTCATTTAGCTTGACATCTCGTGCAGTTAAGAGACGGCAAATATCCCTTACTAGTTCGTGCAGTAAATATTAGTTCAATTTGAAATAAAAAGTTTCAATCTCTGTTAAAATATATCTATACTAATAAGGCATCAACATATACGGGGTGTTTCTAGAAGGACTTTACAACTTCTGAGGCATACAAAAATGTATTGGAAGGACTTACAAAACCAGTTAGGATGATTAAGTTTGACTCACGCACAGTGCTGAAAATTTCGATAGATGCTGTAGAATTTCGAGATTATATTTTGTTTGAATTGTTCTTTATTTATAACCATTGCTTTTTCTGCAAGAAAAAAGGTGCTCACATGTAGTTTATCTTATTATTATTAAAAAAATTATATATTCAATTGCAAACATACATTTAATTGATTGCAATGTTCATAGCAGATTCTAAAGTAGATTCAATAAAACGAAATATAGCCTGAATATGTAAATATTGAACCTGCTCGTAACTCTGCAAAGTAAAATTGAGTCTTACTAAGACTATAAACAAATAACTTATTGAAACAAGTACTTCCCCTTGTTTCAATAATGTTATAATACGTTTAAAAACGTTTAAAACAAAACTATCTACCTTCCATTTTATTATTTTCGCACATTAGGAACATACATGAGGGTGTACATTCGGCATTTTGGACCTTACTCGTAGGTGCGTGCGAATGACCAAAGTGCCGATTAGCATTCGGCTCCGACGCTTTGTTTACGAACGATACTACGTCGCTTGGCGTCGGTTGGTAGTATGAAATTCGGCACTTGGGTAAAATACCGATTCGGCACTTTGGACATTCGGCACTTTGGGCAGCAGGGGCGGCTCGTTATATAGAGCCAAGGAGCCATGGCACTACCTGTAGTTTTAAGCACAGCAAAAATTTGAAATTAATTCTTAAAATTATTTTTGTTTTCCATGTGTATTGTTTGATGGTGAGGTTACGTGGTCGAAGAATGGTGTTACAGATTTAGATGTCTGGGACAAAATCGAAAATACGCATAAATAATATTTTCAGCTTGTTTGAATTCGGCTGTTTGAAATTATGAACTTAAAATAATCTTGGGACTATGAAGATTAATCGTTCTTTCTTTCTTGTAAAAAGGAGACTAGGGCCTCCCCATATTGTAAAAGTACCATCAATATGTTCCACGGGCCGCTACTGAGAGTCATACTAACCAAGTGAATTGTTTTTTTTTTTTTTTTTTTTTTGACTTAGGCTGAGCCATTCAGTCACACACGGCTGTAATTTTGTATTGTATATTTTGTATGAATAATGGAATATATGAAGAAATGAATAATGTCAGACATATACGACAACCACGGACCCGAGCGAGTACTTCTCGATCTCCGAAAAATCTCCCGCTCGGGATGGGAATCGAACCCACACGGCCGCGGTGCAGTCTGTTTTATTTGAATTATTCAAAATGTATCTACTAAATCTAAAGTTGTCGAAACTGCCGGCACAAAAGGTGAAACAATAAGGTGATCTCAACAAAGTTAATGGTTTTATTTGAATTCTTTTTCAAATTAGTTTCACTTTTTGGACAATTAAAAATATTTAATAAAAATTGAAAAATTATTTTGAACAATAGAGTGATTTTTCAGACTAATTTAAACCACTTTCTCACTAGAATATTCTGCATTTTTTATTATTAAGCCTGTAATTTCTATTTTTTTTTTGCTAAATTTTTGATCATTTGGCCAAAATATTCTTTATTTTGACATAAATTTTCAATTTCATTGTTAAAATTTTCAACCATTTGGTTCGCATTTTTTATTTCTCCCGACAAATTTGTAATTTTTGGATTTTTGACCTGCATTTTCGATTCTTTTGGGTCTTAATTTTTGATCTGTTTATCCAAATATTCTTTATTGTGACATAAATTTTTGATTTAATTGTCAAAATTTTTGATTTTTTGGTCGGCATTTTTGATTTTTTGGGCCAAATTTTTAATTCTAGTTCCAAATTTTTGATTTGATTTTGGTTAAAATATCTATAACCTAAATTATTAATTTATATGTGATATTTCTTTTTATATTTTCTGGTATTTTTGAGTTTTGTTTGTTGAAATTTTCGATTTTTTAGTCTGCATTCATTATCTTTAGGCCCGAGTTTTCAATATACTGTCTAAATTTTCGACTTTCTGGCCAGCATTACAGATATTTATTTATTTTTTAATCTTTTGACCTAAATGTTTCTTTATTTTGACCAAACTTTTTGATTTTATTGTTAAAATTTTCGATTTTTTGGCCCCCATTTTCGTTTTTTTGTTTAATCTGCATTTATTATCTTTGGGGCCGAGTTTTCTATGTTTTGTCTAAATTTTCGACTTTTTGACCAACATTGTGGATTTTTTTTTTAAATCTTTTGCCCTAAATTTTCCTTATGTTTTTTATTTGTCTGTTAAAATTTTTCTTTCCTTGGTCCACTATTTTTGTTTTTAGTCCAGAATTTTAGATTTTTGGTATATTTTTGATGATATATTTTACATTTTTTAACTTGGATTATTGATTTTATTTCGTGAATTTTTTTATTTTTTGCTATTATTTTCGAATTTCTGGTCAAAAACGTATTTTTGGCGGCTGAAAGCGGCAATCAGTATTCTTGATTCTTGGGCCCATATTTTAGATTTCTGTATTTTCGATTTTTTTGTTCCATTTTTTTTACTTTCTCCGTTACGAAGTACGAGAAAGTATTGTGATCGTGATTTTTTTTTTAAAAATTTTTTTTACGGAAATATCCGTTTTGGGGTCCCTAGATGTCATTTCAACAATTTCTGGAAAATTTTTTTTGTGTGTGTGTGTGTGTGTGTGTGTGTGTGTGTGTGTGTGTGTGTGTGTGTGTGTGTGTGTGTGTGTGTGTGTGTGTGTGTGTGTGTGTGTGTGTGTGTGTGTGTGTGTGTGTGTGTGTGTGTGTGTGTGTGTGTGTGTGTGTGTGTGTGTGTGTGTGTGTGTGTGTGTGTGTGTGTGTGTGTGTGTGTGTGTGTGTGTGTGTGTGTGTGTGTGTGTGTGTGTGTGTGTGTGTGTGTGTGTGTGTGTGTGTGTGTGTGTGTGTGTGTGTGTGTGTGTGTGTGTGTGTGTGTGTGTGTGTGTGTGTGTGTGTGTGTGTGTGTGTGTGTGTGTGTGTGTGTGTGGGCGCGCGCGCGCGCTGCATCTCAAAAACTAATGGACCAATTGATATGAAACTTTGAACATTAGTTTTATTTGATAATCCGAAGAACTGAAAAGCTTTTCAAAACATTTAAACAAATATTGAAGACAATAAAGAAATGCGATTATTTTGTTTGAAAACATTTTTCATAAAATCATTGTTATTCGAGAAAAAAATTTATTAATTTTTTTTCATTTTTGGTATACAATTATGAAACGCTAATAGTTACAGCAAATTTATGTCAATAATAATTGTAGAGAATGCCAAAATGAACAATTTATGAAGAATAAGTTTTTTTCGAAATCTCTTTAGTTTTTGAGTAAACTGAGTTTTTGAATTTGAAGTACATTTTTCGATCTTTCATAACTTTGACGTTTTAAACGTCAGTTTTATCCGAGTCTACGAAACGTTCGATGCACACTTAAAATATGATTTAAATTGAAAATAAACCATGGAAGCGTAAATATAAATGATACCATCAAGTCGGAGAAAGTAACATGATGGCCACATCACCATTTTTTTCTTTTTCTTTATTTTGACCGAAATATTCGATTGGTTTGAATAAATTTTCGATTTTCTTTATTTGCAATTTGTATCTTTACGCTCGTTTTCGATGTTTTGTCTAATTTTTTACCGTTTTAGGCTATATTGTAGATTTTTTTATTGTTTCCTATAAATATTCTTTATTTTGACGAAAAAATTCTATTGGTTCGTAGAAATTTTGGATTTTTTGTCTGCATTTTTTATCTTTACGCCCGAGTTTTCGATGTTTTATCTAAATTTTTACCTGTTTAGGCCCTATTGTAGATTTTTACTTTTTTGTCTATTTTTTGTATTTTTTATTATTTTGGTTTCAATTAATGGTCGCAGTTGTAACTGAGATGGTAACTCTTCTGGAGATAATTCAATCTGTAAGAATTTGGAGACAACCAATTTTTTTTAGAATGAATATTGAACCGAAACAAGCAAATAATTTCAGACTAATTCGAATAAATTGGATTAAAAGTGTAACATGTTTTCGACTGGGATTGAACCTGCAACCTCCAGTTTGCCAGACTGGAAGTGCTGCCATTTGCTCCATAAAAGCTATACAGTTTTGATCCCGCCAAATCACGTGCACACTCTGAATCCAATTATTATTATCATCGTAGGAAACTGTCGAGGGCGATTGATTACAATGATTGGATTGGATAGAGTGTGCATTTGATCTTGCGGGACCGAAGCTATGTGGCTACATGTGCCATAACTATGAAAATATAGGATAAAGTGAAAGCTAATGGCAATGCTACAGTGAAATGGGTGATGGAATGATCGGTATTTGATTTTTAAGCATGACGGGGATTATCAATTAATTAAACGCAGATTGAATAAATTAGTTTTAAATAAATTAGAGGCAACCTCACTTGTTGCAGAAGCATTTGTGGTGACCGCCTGGGTCATGGAACGGAGAAATGGAAACGAGGATCACGGGTAGCCCGGAAAAACGCGGTTACCAGGGAGGCGAGAAAAACAATAAATAAAAAAAAGGAAGAATTTTGCTGGAATACAGAAAACACACTCATTTTTGTAATTCCTACCAAAAATAAAGTAATCACCTTATTCG
This sequence comes from Ocypus olens, assembly GCA_910593695.2. Classification (NCBI taxonomy): domain Eukaryota; kingdom Metazoa; phylum Arthropoda; class Insecta; order Coleoptera; family Staphylinidae; genus Ocypus; species Ocypus olens. The sequence goes on from OU343053.1 coordinate 35,001,830, forward strand.
TCGACCTGCCTCTCTTCTTGAAGTTAAATTATATTGTATCAAGTCGATAACGACTGATCTACAAGTGTTGAATTGTTGGACCAACGAGAATCATCAACCACAACAGCTAGTTCACATGACGTGATCCTTCAATTACAACACATTAATAGTTATTTTACCAACGAATGTGTTAATGATAGCGATTAATGATCGAGTGCGTTTATTGTTGAGATCACTAATCGCCAATTAACATACGAGTTGATTACAAGATTTTTCCGTTGATCGTAACTTACATGAACATTAGATTAGAGAAAATCGAAACAAAACAAACAAACAAACTTGCTATTAAGCCCTTTGCAGCAATATCGGCAAAACATGCGATTAGCGCCGATTCCGAATGACGCCTTACCTGTTTCTCCTCCCACCAGGAAATAAATTCTACGTAAGTTTTTTACTCTTTTCCGGAAGCAAACTTAATGTTGAATTATTTGCATTGGCTGGTACTTTTGGCGGTGGTAATGTAAACTCGATACTATCCATTGTAGCAGACATTCACTTGATACACGCGTTTTAATAATTTGACGTTTCACACTTTGACATTTAATGGCATTTCAAAATCGAAGGCGGTTCACCGCTAATTTGTTGAAACAAATTATGGATCGTTTTCTCACTATAATCAGTTACATTTACAATAATTATAAGTAATTAGCCACTTATGAATTAGCTATTCAATAATAAACTAGAAATCGTTCATTAATGAAAAATCGTTTATTAATGGTAAAATAGTTCATTAAAAGGAGTCATTAATGAACGATTTTTGATACAGTTGGGTACATTAAAATTAGCCATTAACCAACGAGCAAGGGAAAATAAATTTAATAAAATGAAATATAGCCTGAATATTTGAATATTCAACCTGTTAATAACTCTGCAAAGCAAAATTAAGTCTTACTAAGACTATAAACAAATAACTTATTGAAACAACTACTTCCCTGGCTAGTGCCACGCCGGATATTGAATGATACCAAAGAAATTTGCATGTTATTACTAATACTACTAGATAAATAACATTGGTTCAATATCGCTCATTTCTACCCAGAGGACTAACTTGAAAACTAAACTACTAAATTGAATTTGAAAACTTCAAACTATAAAACTGAACCCTAAAATATGTAAAAATTAAGTAAATAGCCAGCAGACGCTTTTCGAGATATATCTCTCATCATCTCATCAGTGCAGCTTCGCATTTGAATTGGATGTTAAGAATAAAATACACTTAGGTGGACCTGAACGCGAACGTGAAGAAGTCGTAAACAACTGAGGAGATTATATGGAACATTTGAACCAGTTTTATACCTGAATTGTATGTGATTAGTAAAAGTACAGATGTGAAGAAATAAATGATCTTGTTTACGGTTATAAAACCGAACACACGATTTAAATAATAAATAAATTAGAGGCAACCTCACTTGTTGCAGAAGCATTAAATAAATTTAATAAAACGAAATATAGTCTGAATATTTGAATATTCAATTTGTTCATAACTCTGCAGAGCAAAATTAAGTTTTACTAAAACTATAAACAAATAACAAATTTCTTTTGTATCATTCAATATCCAGCGTGGCACTAGACAGGGAAGTAGTTGTTTCAATAAGTTATTTGTTTATAGTCTTAGTAAGACATAATTTTGCTTTGCAGAGTTACGAACAGGTTGAATATTCAAGTATTCAGACTATATTTCGTTTTATTAAATTTAATTTAAATTAGTTTTATTTAAAAAAAAAATGGCATAAGCAGCGTCCCAGTCTAGTGAACTGGAGGTTTCAGGTTCGATTCCTGCCGGAAGCGAATTACACTTTTAATCCAATTTTTACATCCTCTAGATTTTGTGTTCACATTATAGACCGAACTTAATATTTAATATTTCCGTTTATAGGAAATAAATTTTGATATGTCGTTCAAATATTTATATTTTTAAGTTTATAAAAAATACAATATTTAGAAATTATATTTACTTTATCTGCATTTATTAACTTTTGCCGTTTTAATTGTAGAAATTTAGCACGACTATTTCAATGGTTGTTCCGACGAATATTACCTGTCATTGATCTATAATGACAGGTAATGTAAATGCAAAATGATGATGATGAGTGAATTGGAATAGTATATTATACAGCGAGCATGGAATGACATACATTTCTCGCGAGTATGATGTTTGCAAAGTATATGCAATTCATACGAGCGAGAAATAGTCATTCCATGCAAGTTGCACACTATGCTTTACCTACAACTTTGTTGAGCTTCATTGTGATAGTTCAGATAATTAAAAACTGACAGCGGACAATTCGTATGCGATAACTTTTATCAATGGAACCTGCTTAACCATACCGCGGAAACAAATGTCAGTCAAAAAACAAGCTGCTACATTATTATTTATGGTTCATATCATTTCTTGAGTTTATACATTTTTAGTGTTATCGAAAGCAACAAATTTGCCGAGGTACTACAACTTACGCTAGCAGTGTTAGAATATATTCTCGCACAGATAATCGATGCTAGAATGAAATGCGTGAGTAATGCAAAACATCATTCGCAAGCATGTAATGAGCATATACAGGGTGTCCGAAAAGTATGGAATATCCCGTATAGCTCAGTAAATATCCACTTTAGAGAAAAAAGTTTTAAATATAAGTTATTTAACACTTAGTTATCTACCACCTTGGACATATCAATTTTATTTTTTGCTATAAACAAAAGCGCAACGAATAACACTTATATTTTTTTTATGACAAGGCACATCTTTATAATACTCATTTGATAGAGCGTTTTTTTCTCTTTTCAACGACATAAAACTTGATGACCTTTATCTAAAAAAATCAATAAAAACAAGAAAATGTCTTGGATATTTATTTTTTGTAATATCAAATTGTTTAACAAATGAATAATGTACTTAAACTAAACTCACAGCAAATGTTCTAAGGATAAACCATTCGTAATTTGACAGTGGTAAATTCTGTTTTTAAAACCATTTTTTTTCGATACCGCATGTACGATTTGATTGATGAAATGAAAATAAATATCCAAGACATTTTCTTATTTTTCTTAAAATTTTTCTTATGTAAAGGTAATCAAGTTTTATGTCGTTGAAAAGAGAAAAAAAAACTCTATCAAATGAGAATAATAAAGATGTGCCTTATCATTAAAAAAAAATGTAAGTGTTTTTCGTTGCGTTTTTGTTTATAGCAAAAAATAAAATTGATATATCCAAGGTGGTAGATAACTAAGTGTTAAATAAATTATATTTAAAAGTTTTTTCTCTAAAGTGGATATTTACTGAGCTATACGGGATATTCCATATTTTTCGGACACCCTGTATACAAGTTGTCGTAGGTAAAATACATTTAGAAATATTTATAATAAATGCAATTGTTCTACACCTTTTTAATTATATTATAATTATGTGCATATTTTTCATGAAAAAACGTACCTATAATTCACTGTAGTGAATAATGAATTGATAATTCACTGTGATGAATTATGGATTCGGCCAATCACAAATACAAATTTAAAAATCACTATTGCGCTTATCCAATGATATTTTAAATCGCCCGCGATAAACTCGTTCTGCGACTGACAATCGACTCGCGTGACAGCCAAATGTATCGCCATATTGTTTGTTTTCGTTTTTCAACGTATGCACTTCATACGAGTTGATATCGATAAATGATTAATGTGCCTCTATTTTGTGGTAAAGCTGATAAATCGTGAATCTTTGTCAATAATGGCTGTTATAATCGATCATAAAATAATATACTATTATTAAATACGTTACTATTATGTTTTACAGAGACGTATTATTTGAAGAAAAAAATCTTAAAATCAAAAATTAATATCTGAATAAATTCTTTATTTGCGATTGTTTTGTAATGATAACATTTTTGTCGCGAATTACATTCTCTATCAAACTGTAGTAATATTTACAGGGCGTTCCATAAAAAAAATATATATTTTCTGCAAAACTCAAAAATCCTAATACTTTGTTCATTTAATAATTATTAATAATTAGAAAAAAGCAATGGTGTGCACTTAATCCTGAATGTATAGTTATATAAGTAGTGAGTACTTCGATCGAAAAGCGATTGTACGCACGGAATACTCTGTTCCGTATCATATTTAGGGAGGATATTCTCCCTTCTTGGTTTTTAATGAAAATTAATACCATCGTGTATTTGATACCTCTGAATCCAAATTTTCAAAAAAAAATTCAAAATTCAAAATGGCGGAACGTTATTTATTTTCATTCAAAATAAATAACGTTCAATTTTTGAAATCTCTGAATCCAAATTTGGAATAAAAAATTCTAAATTCTAAATGGCGGATCCAATATGGCCAATAATATTTTTAAATTAAATTTTAAATTTTAAAGTACTTGTAAATGATGTTATTTTAATGTGTTTAGATTTTAAGTTGATTCATACATTTAGGATTGTATTATATCTTTCACATGAATGTTTATATTCATCATGAAATAATTTATTTCATTTGATTTGATTAAATATTTAGATTTTAATGCAACTTCACGATTTCGCCGAAATTGGTTTCAATGATTCTTCATTTCCCAAATTGTCAAATATATCCATATATGCCAGCTCATTCATGGTACTCGTGTTTTCCATTCGATGCCAGAACAGAAATGCAAGAATGTTGTCTCGGCAAATACTTTGTCACGAGAGAGAATATACGACTTGAAGATATTTTCGATAGTAAATGTCGTTGAAAAGAGAAAAAAAAACTCTATCAAATGAGTATAATAAAGATGTGCCCTGTCATTAAAAAACATGTAAGTGTTATTCGTTGCGCTTTTGTTTATAGCAAAAAATAAAATTGATTTATTCAAGGTGGTAGATAACTAAGTGTTAAATAACTTCTATTTAAAACTTTTTTCTCTAAAGTGGATATTTACTGAGCTATACGGGATATTCCATACTTCTTGGACACCCTGTATATGCACTACATTTTCATCATAGTCGAATAAGGGTAAAATTGAGTCATTTTTAGTAATGCCCTAATATATCATCAAATCGATTAAAATTTCATACTTACTTGACATTTAAATTTTTTATTATGTGAACTAATAACTAAATGGTTTTATTTAATACACTTATTTGTAACTGAGTTACTTCTTAAAGTATAGTTATTTAAGCAACAAGGAACGTAAGGACGTATTAACATTTGAGGTAGGAGAATACGAGCCGAGGCGGAGCCGAGGCTCGTCGCCTGCCGAAAATGTTAATTGTCATTACGTTCCGTGTTGCTTATTAATTTTTTTCCGCTACCAGAAATATAATACTTGAAAAATATCAGAAAATATTCTAAAATACGACTTGTAACATTTGGGATTCAAATTTTTATAGTTACCTATGCGTCCTATGGCAACCCAGCAACCAAGAAAACAATGTCGAATTTTGTTTGTTTGTGTCAATCCAGTGACAGTTTTTGCGGGCATGGATGCAAACGAAACTGCGAATATTGTGTGTTAGAACCTGTTACCGACAAAATCGAAAAAGGTATGTGTCCTGTTACGACTTTTTAAAGTTATGTAGAAAGGATGCCGATGCTATAGGTATAGACGAAAATGTGTTGCTCGCCTATATGTTGGAGCGTTACGTTTCTGTTTATTATTTTCCTAGGTCCGTAAGTAATAAATTAAGTTCCGTCGTCAAGGACAACAAACACTACGAATGTTATCAGCCACTTACGGTACCTGTAACCATGGATGCAATGCTTATTTACGTTGTCGGTAGCGGAAAAAATAAATTATTAAACCGCTCCATTGTTAACTTGCAACATGAAATTATTAAAAATTAAACCAAGCGCGCATAGACGTATTTCATTCAAATTGAATGTTATATCTGTGCTTATTGCTTACCGATTTAATGTTTATATGCGATTGTTTTATTGAAAAATGTATTTTTACCCTTAATTAGGATGTCTACACTAATGATTTTTTTTTTGGACTTACAAAAATTGAATTTTGTTCCGCTAGATTAGTATTCTGGCCCACTGTGCGGCGCGGCGATACAAAGGGTACCACGGTTAAGATAATCAAAATACCCATATCCCTAGATTTTTGAATTTACCCAATAAGAGGGTAAGAATAAGGTCCCTATGGTCAGTGGGTCGGGAACCCCCTCCGCCCTCTCTGGGGGTTAAAAAGTGGGTTTTTCTAAACATTATTTTTTTACTGATGAACTAGTAAATAAAATTTTTTCACAAAAATACCTAGTTGAACAATTTTTCCCCAAGGCCACTCAAGGCCATTTAGACCCTTAAAAAAAATCCAAAAGTTTTAAAATCAACTTTTACCCTGCAAAGCCCTCTTGTACCCGGCTTTTGACATTCATTTTACCCCGTAAAAATATACTAAAATATGGATATTTATATCATGCCGCGGCATCTTGAAAAATAAATTTCTATTTTTTAAGGGTTTTTACCATTTTTCATGGAATGAAGAGGAGGTCGCTGTAACTTAAAAATTGATGTAAAAGCTTTTTGAATTTTTTTAAGGATCTAAATGACCTTGAATGGCCTTGGGAAAAATTGGTCAAATAGGAATTTGGGTAAACTACTTGCATGATTTTTTTTCAGAAATTTTCATTCACTCGTTCGTAAGTAAAAAAATTTAAAAAAATATTGTTTAGAAAAACCCATTTTTTAACCCCCTGAGAGGGCGAAGGGGGTTCTCGGCCCACTGACCATGGGGACCTTATTTTTACACCCTAAAATACCCTTTTATCGCGTAAATTAAAAGATCTACGGATAGGGGCATTTTGACTATCTTAACCGTAGGTACCCTTTACAAAGCAAATAAGATAAACCTGGACATCAATTTATAATATAATAATATAACTTTACTTACAGGATGTAACGTTAGTGTGAGTTAATCTTGCACGAGAAATTAAAATTTACTCTTGAATTAGAAGACAACGATGTGTCTTTGCGGAACACAAAGCAGGTTTAGATTTGTTAAAATTGTAAAAGATAAAAGAATTACACGTCAAAGTTTTCGTACAATAAAAAAATTGGTTTAAAAATATACCTTAAAAATATACAATTAACGTGATATGAACGACATATAAAATTTAAAAAATTCCAACATTTCTTATTTTTAATTGCAGATAAAGGTGTACTAAAATATAGTGACTACACAACACATTTAACAGTTTGACTGATTGTAAAATAGAATCATTATTGATGTTGAATTATGGATGTTTTGTTATGATCAACATTGGAAGTTGTCACATTCACTGAAGCTAATTCTGCATCGTGTTTATCGTTTACAGCAACTTTCGCCTCACTGAAATATAATGAAACAATTTGGTAAAGTGCTAAAGTATTTGGAAAAGTAATAGCATTACACAAAGTTTTATGTATCAAACTCATTCAGTTTGATAATACTTTGTGTAATGCTTCATATTTATAAAAGGCAATTTTACGTATAGTATAATTTATGATGTCAACTCTACATTCCAAATTAAAATGCTTTAATTAGTGTAAATTTAATAAACTCTAGCTATAATTCTTAGGGTTGCGATATCCACCTCGTAATAAAGTATCTATTAAGATAATTTAGCTAATAAATATTTGTGTCGTATATCCACCTCCTAATAAATAGTATCTATCTAATAAAGCTACTTATTAGCCAAATAACTGGCTGAAGCTCCTAATAAAGTGGATAATTTGAAAATATTGGAAAAATAATAATTATTATCACATGATAGGCTTTATGTGTTAGGTCGAAAGGGTATAACTGTGTACATGTGCTACCAGGAAATAATGCAGGTTAAAATATTCTCAAAATCAATCAATCTGATACGAGAACATTCATTTAGAGATGAATTTTGAAGAACTGGATATCTTATTAGAAAGACTGTTTTGGTATTTACATCGTAGTCTTTACTGTACATACGGTAATCCTTCAACACTCATTGAAATGATTGATAATAAATGTTCTTCAAATATTCTTGAAGGGGCTTGATATCAGCAGGCCCACCGCCAGTTTTATAAATTTCTAATTTATTTTATGACATTTTCCCTTTCAACTTCATTCTCACATTTGCTGGACTGAAATTAGTAACATGAACTCTTTTTTTGACGACATAATTACAAATTTTAAAGCACGGAATAAATAGTAAATTATAGCCAATGAACAGGAAAAATAAAATTGTTATACTGTCTATCATTCTTTTACTTGAAGTTTTATTTCTGTAAATAAAGATGTTGTATATATATAGTAAATTACTTTCAAAACTATGCTTTGTGACAACTTAAATCAATCTCTTTTATCTCATTCTAACGCATAAAAACTCTCTCATATTATCATTCAAACGGATAGCCAACCTTGGAATGTTACAACATTTATTTAGTAAGTACCTAATAGCTATTATGATTTTAAAATGGCATTGAACTACACAATACATGTATTCTACTAAAAAATAATATATACGGCTAATAACTATTAGACAGTTTATCAGGAGGTGGATTTCGCGGCCCTTATTGTAATAGATATATAATAAACCAGCTATTTGTTATATTTATGACAATGAAAACCATTTGCACGTATTATAACTGTTCATCGAATTGCAAAGTACCACATAGGAAGCACCTAGAAGAGTATTAGAAGGGGTGATAGTTTTTTAAGCACGATGAATAAAATACATATTATTATATGAAACGTGAACGGATTATTAATGGCACCTAGCGTATGTTTGTTATAAGCAAATTAAAGAAATCCCAGCACGTACTCGTACAATTCACATTCAAAGTTTGCAGTTTTTCCTGGTAGCAAATCCTCGACAAATGCAGCCTGCATATTGCATTACTAGGAAGGTGCAAATGCATGCGGATAGAATATCATAATATCGATTTGTAGCGTTTTGTTGTGTAATCCCATCAGGTTAATAACCTTAGTAGAGACTAATGTAAAGTTTTCACAACGTATTACATGATATTTTATTAGACTGGATGTGGAATCAAAAAGTGTTTTTATTAAATTTGCTATATAAGGCACACACCGCGATAATTATATCATGATCGAAAGTAATTTAAAGTGACAATGCATCAATGGCTATCGATTTAAGCAGTGATTGGATCGTGCATGTTGTGATCTAAAGGTATAACCTGGGCGGTCCTCTAACAGTGGCGTGAGAAAATTAAATTGCAGTAATGTGATTTACTCAGAAAATCCTCTATCTAACTTAAATATGATCAGTAATGGATATTATTATCTTTAGCGAAGTTAATTATGAAGAAAATCGCTTTTTAAAATTGTCTTCACTGTAATATCTGATCAAATATTTTTTTTTAGTCATTAGGTAGTTTAGTCATTTCTTTATGTGTGTTACTATAAGATAAAGAGTACTTTATTTAAACTCCCAATACATCGAGTTAGAAAAAGCCCATCTCCGTCTTTCATCCAACCATAACAAAATAGTTATTTATGCAACAAGTGAGTAAAGTAATACTTTTTTCACGAGTAGGAATTCCTACAAGTGAAAAAAAGTTGCTTTACTCCCGAGTTTCATATATTTTTTTTTCTACATCCGTAAATAAATTCGATAAAACCTTATTTAATTATTATACATCGTTGATTCGATATATTTAACTTTACGTATTTTGATTGAAATTTGCCTTCAATTTGAGGTTAGAAAACTCTGAATAAATTTTAACTGGAGAAAAATTGATGATTAAGTTATGTGTCGATTTAATCAATGAATAGCGTTATTAAACGAAAATTGACAATTTTATTCGATTAATAAATTTAATGGTTGTATAACGTTTTAACTGACGTTGGTGAAATCGACACACTTCACGCAAAAGCGTAAAAAAATGAACCGTTATGGCACTTTTTTCGCGCTTTTTGAGGGGTTCGGGAATCGGTTCGGAATTTTTTATAAACGAAAATTAATGAAATAAAAAATTGCATTTTATAACGGACTTAGAAAATAGTATACTGTACAACGAGCATATAAATGATATAATAATAGCTATTAATCACGAGAACGATGTTTGCGGAACGAGCCGTAGGCGAGTGGAGCAAGTCGTTCGAGTGATTAACAGCCATTATATGCGAGTTGAACACTATACTTTGTTCACGAAAATCCTATAATATGTGCGATTTGCACACTATACTTTGTTTATGACAACAACAATATACAATACAACATTTATTATAAAAAATGGTGATGTGGCCATCATGTTACTTTCTCCGACTTGATGATATCATTTATATTTACGCTTTCGTGATTTATTTTCAATTTAAATCACATTTTAAATGTACATCGAACGTTTGTAGTCTCGGATGAATCTGACGTTTAAAACGTCAAAATTATGAAAGATTAAAAAAATTATCTGCAAATTTAAAAGCTGAGTTTACTCAAAAACTAAAGAGATTTCGGAAGAAACTTATTCTTTATAAGTTGTTCATTTTGGCATTCTCTGCAATTATTATTAACATAAATTTGCTGTAACTATTAACGTTACATAATTATAAACCAAAAATAAAAAAATAAAAAAAAAATTCTCGAATAAAACTGATTTTATGAAAAATGTTTTTAAACAAAATAAGCTCATTTCTTTATTGTCTTCAATATTTGTAAAAATGTTTTTGTGATATTATTCATATTTAAGAAAATATTGGTAAAAAACAAAAAAACGGTTAAGGTAAACACCTACGGTGTATGGAATTTTACCAAAAGCTTTTCAGTTCTTCGGATTATCAAATAAGACGTATGTTAAAAGTTTCATATCATACACACACACACACACAGCCACAATTTTTTTTTCCACCTAGGGACCTCAAAACGGATATTTCCGTAAAAAAAAATGTTTGAAAAAAAAATGACGATCACAATACCTTCTCGTACTTCGTAACGGAGAAAGTAAAAATGGTGATGTGGCCATCATGTTACTTTCTCCGACTTGATGGTATCATTTATATTTATGCTTCCATGGTTTATTTTCAATTTATATCATATTTTAAGTGTGCATCGAACGTTTCGTAGACTCGGATAAAACTGAAATTAATAAATTTTTTTCTCGAATAACAATGATTTTATGAAAAATATTTTCAAATCAAAGATGTTCATTTCTTTGTTGTCTTCAATATTTGCTTAAATATTTTTGTGATATTTTTCATATTTAAGAAAATATTGGGAAAAAACAAAAAACAGTCAAGGTAAACACCCACTTCCGGTGTACGAAATTTTACCAAAAGCTTTTCAGTTCTTCGAATTATCAAATAAAACTTATGTTCAAAGTTTCATATGAATTGGTCTATTAGTTTTTGAGATACAGCGCGCACAGACACACACACACACATACAGACACAGACACAGGCACAGACACACACACACACACACACACACACACACAGACACAGACACAATTTTTTTTTCCAGAAATTGTTGAAATGGCATCTAGGGACTAGGAAACAGATATTTCCATAAAAAAAAATTTTTGAAAAAAAAACCACGATCACAATACTTTCTCGTACTTCGTAACGGAGAGAGTAATATATTTATCAAAATGAATGTTGACAATTATATATTCACTTTTCTACTTATTGAAGCTTTCATATTCTGTGAAATATGCTGGAAAACTGTCCATTTTTCCACAAAAAATTACTGAAAACAACACGCGTCAGGTTTAATGGTCTGTTTTGCTTTATAATAATTTAACAGATTGTGGTATCATAATGTGAATGTGTAATAGGATCCGCAACTGAAGTTATCAAAAATCGGGTTCTGTGAATCAACCAAAGCATGAATGAGCGTGTTTAATAACCATATTAAACACGCAAATTGGAGTATGTAAGATTATTTATCGAAAAAAAGTCAATGTTGTAAATGTCATAGCAAAATATGGTATACAGAAGAGGTGATAGCTGAGACCCTTGGGGAAGCACATGTTATATCTCTGGAAACGGTATTATGTATTTTAATACGAAGTGTAAGATCTTTTAAGAACGCGTGTATTAATTTAATTAGATGTCGATCAACCTCCAATATACAGGGTTTTTAAACTCGAGGAACTTAAGTCGGCACTATTGCTAACTTTGTTATTATAGGAGCTACAAATTCAGTTAAATAGGCAAACTACTAGTATTTTTCCCGCTGATTACGATGGTAAAACGTAACAAAAATCAAACATCGCGTTCTAGAGTTATGCCAAAAAGGGGACACCCAGTATACAATATTCTCAATCGATAGGAAATTTAATTTAAAGCCAAAAATGACAAAGCTATTGATATTTTTTTTTAATTCGTCAAGGTGGCTGTTATTTCATAGAAAAAATTCGCTTGTTTTATAATTTGCCAAAATTAAAATGTCAAATGAAGTTTTGCTGGTATTCAGTTTACTGTTTGTGTTTTTTGAGGAAAAAATCCCTTTTACACATTTATATCGTTTGTCAAAAAATAGCCATCGAGCTCGTGAACGTTATTGTGCTTTGTTTCCAATGCGTAACTTCACAGATCGAAGGTACTTTTTGCTTTCGTATCGTAAGTTTACAGCGAATGAAAATGTGTTTAAGAAAACTAGAACTAAGAAACAATTCATAATAAGTGAAGTAACTGAAATTGACATCTTAGGTGACTTTAAAGCTCAGCCTAATAATTCAATTAACGATTTAACGCAAGAAAGTGAACTATGTTTGGCAACTATTCACAATATTCCAAAAAAGCATAAGTTTGTGCCGTACAGGTACAGACCTTCACATACACAGGTATCAGGAGATCAAGAAAGACGCTTCCAGTTTTGTCAGTAGTTCATTAATAAAATCATACTTAAATAATTAAACACAGTTATATTCCTTACATCACTCGTTTATTTATAACACTAAATGTACATTTCGAACACGATGTGTTCATTTTCAATAATTAACATCAGTTAACTATTGAAAATGAACACATCGTGTTCGAAAAGTAACATGTAGTGTTATAAATAAACGAGTGAAGTAAGGAATATAACTGTGTTAAATTATTTAATTACGCAACTTCACATAACTCACAAATACATAACAAAATCATACTTAGTGATAATTTTTTGCGCTTGATTCTATGATTTTTCCAATAAGGGCACATTTAAAAAGACAAACAGCCACTATTAGAGTCGAGAAAATCTGCTCAAGAATGGTAGGCCCTGCATTTGATCAAGGTGCGTTAATTGGTGAGTGGTATGCCGAAATGTTAATCGCCACACTTCGAGACTTCTTGGATGACCTAAACTCAATGGATATACAACAGATCTACTTTTAACAAGACGGAGCTCCTGCCCATCATACTAACGGACCTGTCCATACGCCTCATCGATCACCAAACATAACGCCTATGGATTTTTTCTTTTGGGGTTCTTTGAAGAATGTGGTGCATGAAAGGCGGTATGGTAATCTTGAGGATCACCATTCATGCTCAATCAATAATATTTATGGCAGGATGATTGGCAAGGCCACTAGGACTGTTTTTAATCGGGCTCAAAAATGCTTGGTGCAATAGGGTGATGTTTTTGAGCAACTAATTTAAGTTTTGTTGTTTCTTCGAAGTTTATAGAATAATTAAAAATAAATGATACTGTTTCACATCATGGCTATTCCTCTTACATTATGCTTTATGGTAAGGCAAAGGTACGACAACTAACACAGCCACCTTGATGAATTTGAAAAATCATCAATAGCTTTATCATTTTTAGGATAAAAGGTCATAAGACAATTTTTGTTCACAATTCAATTTCCTATCAATTGAGGATATTGTATACTAGGTCCTTTTTAAAAAAAATATTAAAATATTAATAGCCCTTACGTAATATGTTTAATTAAAAAAAAAAAAACTAAAAGTCTACCACCACGCTAATTAGTAATTAAACCAAGCACAACTTTGTATCGGTACCATTTTTCGCCCATTTCTTTGCCTGAAGAAGCCACAGTATGGCGCAACAATTGTTGCGTGTAATTTCAACAATAAAAGTTTTAAAAGGGTTTTTACTTTAATACTAAACAAGTGATATGAATTTTCAACGAATAATAGCTTTATTAATTAATATATTAAACTGAGTTACTTTACTCGCCAACTCACTATACTGACTTGACTCTGTTGAGTTGATTCACTCAATATTCATTCAACATAAAAAGCTATCAAAAAGGATACTTTGCTATGAAATTTTGCTAGCGCTAAGGGACTCCGAAGTAACGGGTTTAAAATTGCATCGTTAAATGATAACTTAAAAATAAAAATAGACCTATCTGCGCGTTTTGTTGTAATATTTTTCTCAACGATTTTTTAGACCTTATCCGTTACTTTCGGGAAGCACTGTATTTGTATGATATAACAACCATCATCGTAAATTACTCGGGGTGTCTAGTAAAATAGCGAAAAACTTCAGGTAAAGCTAGTATTTTATTGATTCTGAGTTAATAATTCTAATGCAAAAGAGTTGATCCTCATGAGGTTCATGAGCTGTTGATTTTTAAACACCGAAACAAAGAAATGTCACCAGTAACTACGTAAATGAGTACAACAAAACCAAAGTAACATGAACAACTATAGTAACAGTTAACCATCAGTTTAGAAGCCAATAAAAAAATAATTTATTATTAATTACAAAAGGATCAATTCATTTGAAATCACCCAAATAAAATAAAATTTGATGCTCAACATTTTTGTTACCGGTTACTCCCTAATACTAGGTGAGTTCAAAACTATAGTAAGAACCATTTTTAGGCTCATACTTTTCTTTTGCGGACATTTTAAGTTTAAGTAGTAATCGTTTTTCGGCGGAAAACAAGTTTTGCGTAAATGAATCTAACACGGTTAATTTTATAGATATCAAAATGATTCTCTAGATTTTTTGTCCTTGCATAATATTATCAAAGTAGTGAGGAAAGTGAAAAAAAAATCACAACTATAAATTGAAAATTGACTTAAAACGGAAGTTCTTGTGCTGTAAAATTATTAACAGGTAAAAAGACTCACATTTAATTTATTTTCTTGTATAGATTTATTATAGGACTACTTGCTTAGAAGTTTCACACTTGAAAACTTTGTCCTTTTTTATATAATTTGTCAAAAATGCCCAAAATTGTATTTTGGCAATATTTAAAGGAGAATATCTAAAAAGAGATTAGTGCAAAATTGTGAAATTAAACTTGAACTCAACTGGTTCCAGAGTTATAGAGTTATATAATTAATTATAAGAATCCTCTTAAAATACAAAATTTTATTGAAACTAAGCATCAAAAAAGTTGTATATGTACATTTCATCAGTTAGCATGACAAAGGGTGGTCTTAAAACACAATTGTTTTCAGGCGCTCGAACCCTGTATAGACCATCAAATCGATTTTAGGTTATCCATTTATTTTATATGCAATTTTTAAGATCAAATTGTTGTCATATCACAAAATTAAATACGCATTCATAAAGTACAAGTTGTCAAAAACATTTTAAGACTTCTCTACTACTTCTCTACTACTCTTTGTTCTTGTGAACAAGCCTTTTGAAGATTTTATATTTACCTTTATCTGGTAAAAAATACGATAAATCGTATTTTAAGCAGTAAAATCACTATAAATTGATGAAAACATTATATCCAGAGTACCTAGTCCATGTAAAATTTTCCGTAGAATCCGAAATTTGGTATTTTTAAAGCTATAAATGCTCTGCAGTCACAAAAGTAGGAAAAACAGTAAAAAATAGCAAAACTTGAAAAAATACAAAAATAAATTTTTGAAGAAAATGTAAATTTAATCATTTTTCGGCATTTCCCGCAGTTGTACGAACGATTTACGTCAAAAGAAATTTTGCTTGTCTCGGTTTCTGTAAGTCTCGCAAATATGTTTTATGAACAAATAGTGTTCAGAATGGGATTCTAGACTTGAAAAAATCGATTTTTAATAGTGGCGCACAATTCGCAAAAATCCCTAAAATTCATGGATGTAGATTTTTAAATTACTCATGAAATAAAAATATATATGCAACCGGAGGTTTACATAACCTAAAATCCATTTGAACCCTTCTGGATTTTTTAGGTTTAACTAGGGTTCGAGAGGCTTTAGATTTCTTTATTCAATAGGTGTCGAGAAAAGATAAAAATGAAAAAAAAGGTATTTTGCCCCCTAGGGAGGAAGAGGAGGATTGTCGAAATTTTTAAATCCAAACATGTTTTTACGATGGTAGAAAAGTAATTTTTGGGGTAATTTGGATATTCGTGATGGGAGGCATTTCACCTATCTTAACCGGATCCATACTGATGAAATGTACATATATAATTAATTTTTTTATGTAACACACTTGGTTTTAATAAAATTTCGTATTTTAAGAGGATTTTTACCATTAATTACCATTAAATTTTGTCTATACATAACGCAATTTTTGGCCAACTTTGATGCACCATAACTCTGGAACCAGTTAAGTCCCAGTCACCAAATTTTTATCATTTGTTTATGTCACAAAGAGATGTTATCTGTATTAATTTCATAATTTTTCACAATTTTTCAGATATTTAACTTTAAATATTGCCAAAATACAATTTTGGGCATTTTTGAAAAATTATATTAAAAAGGACAAAGTTCTCAATCGTGAAACTTCTACAGCTAGTAATCCGATAATAAATCTATGCAAGAAAAAAAATAAAGGGGAGTCTTTCGTCCTTTTCATAATTTTGCAGCACTAAAACTCCCGTTTTAAGTTAATTTCCAATTAATAGTTGTGATTTTTTTCTTCACTTTCCTTACTACTTAGGTGATATTACGTACGGGCAAAATCGAGAGCATCATTCTGATAATTTTGGTTTTTATTTTGCCTTGATATCTATTAAATTAACAAAGTCAGATGCATTTACGCAAAACTTGTTTTCGGCCGAAAAACGGTTACGAAGCAAAATGTCCGCCAAAAAAGGAATGTGCCTAAAAATGTTTCTTACAATATTTTTGAACTCACTTAGTATTGGGGAGTAACTGGTAAAAAAAATAGAAAAATGTTCAGCAAGTGGTCTCGGTGATTTCTAATGGATTGGCCCCCAAAAATAAAAAATAAATATTTTTATTAATTTTGCATAATTCACTGTAAACAGTAATTATTTTTATAAAATATTTAAAACTTCTAGTCACATATTTTTATTTTAATGGCTTCGTTTAGCTTAAAGCATTAAGATTGTCGACTAATTAATTAATCCTTCGACTTGACACTGTTCCCTATTTTCTGGCCACCCTATATAATATATTGTAGTGTAGTGGTTAAAATAGCAGTAATAATAATGTTTGATTTAGTTTACTGGTTCGATTTAAGGATAGTAATAAATAAATATCAAACCTACCAAATTAAGGGTTCAATTCTAGATGTTTAAAAGTCTCAACTAGTTTTGCCTTATTAGGGCTATTTTTTTTAAATCATCTTAAAAATTCGCTAATAAGGCGGAGCTAGTCGAGAACTTTAAACATTCAGAATCTAAGCTGAGTTTTTATTTGGTAGAATTCATATCTATTTTATATTACTATCCTTAATAATATGAACTATCAATGCGTACATTTAAAACAATTAATTATAGTTTTATTTTCCACAATAAATTTATATTTGCTGTACGTACATTTCAGATATTCATTAAAAGCTAATTTGTAGCTTAAAAGTTAAAAACGACATTTAGCAAATGAAAAACCTATCATGAATAAAGAACATAATAATCATGTTCTTCTTCTAATATTAAATAATAGTGAACATGAATGTTATCGAAATTATATAGATACTAGATCATCCGTTCTCTCAAATCAGCAAAATCAATACCAGCCCGCATTTGTTTAGAATATTCTTTCAATTAAAGGTCAGATATTGTTCCAACAACAGCGTAAAACCTGACCTTTAATAAAAATGATTTGGCATTATAATAAAATCATGACATTTACATAAATATTTGCCCATCGCATTTAAATTACTACGTTCACTCTGTAAACACAATGCAATTATTTTTACTTTTAAGTTCCGGATGTATATTGATCTAAAAATGCATTTCCGTTGAATGGGGTACACGTTGTATACGGTGGATATTATTGTATGCAGAGCTTTGAAAAGCTATGTGTGTGAGAGTCTGCCAGGAAAGTGGGTCACATGGACCCCAAGGTCTCAGGAACTGGTGCACTCAAACTGGCTGCCCCATATGTTTGGCTTCCTTAATTGCCTCGAGATGTTACCCGCTTCAATTAAGATAAATTGGTGTCTGTGATACTCATTAAATAATATGATCGGCCTTTTTTTGCCCACGTCTCATGTTTTCTGACGAGGCTTGAAAAAATTGATATAAATTGCGCTGTCTGCGGGAGTAGATTGGATCTATTAGGGACCTCCAATTACTAAATCAGTGAATTCGTTTTCTTTTTTGCGGTGCATCGATATTGTTAGAGAATATTTTAAAATAAATGGATGAAGTTATTGCATCTTTTCCAGCATCTAGTGGAATATTTAGCCTTAGGCAGAAAAAGTGCAAGCGCACTTTAATCAGATGTTTACCTAGAACTATTCGAAACAGTCGGAGAGTAGAATTAATTACGCTTCAGAGCACGGTAGGATCGCCCTGTGCTCTGAAGCGTAATTAATTCATATTAATGAAACAAAAAGAAGAGACAATTATTTCACATACAAGATCGATAGTCAGATGATTTAGTTATTATTGTAGAGTTATAGTCTTAGTCGCTGATTAAATTTTCACTTTCTTAGTATGAAATACGACAAAGGATAGTTTTCGAGAAAATTTTCGATTTCGAAATATGTATCACTAAAATATACATTTTGAGGTCCTAGGAGACAATTCCAACCATTTTTTAAAATATTAGTGTGTGTGTGTGTGTGTGACAGTATGTATCCTCTAGAGCGGTGTTTCCCAACGTGGGGCCTACGCCTACACAGGGGGGAAATTTGATAGTTAAGGGGGGCAATTCGAAAATCGACTTTAATTGATCATATATGTATTTGGTAGAATGAATGGTGCAAGCAGAAAAAAATTCGTCAATATTCCGAGGAATATTTAAAATTTGGGTTCATACCCGCTGTCCACGATGAGCGGTTTCCTTTTTGTCTTTTATGCTAGCAATGCTTGACCAATGAATCAATAAAACCAGGTCGTCTTGAGGCGCATTTGAAAGCGAAACATAGTGCTCATATTATTTCAGATTTGAATTACTTTCAAACTTTAAAGAAAAATTTTGAAAAGAGAACAACAATAAAGCCTCTATTTACTGCTCATACTTCAACTCATAATCGTATTCTTGAGGCTAGTTATAAAATTTCTGTATGCATCGCTAAACCTGGAAAAAAAAACAATACTATAGGAGAGAATTTAATAAAACCGCCAATACCAGCATTTCTTAAAACGGTTCTTGAAAAAGACGACAAAGATGTAAAAGCTATGCCACTCAGTAACAATACTGTTAGCAGAATAGATGAAATGAGTAAAGATATTGAAAAACAACTTGTTGAAAAGCTGGAAACAAGAAAATTGTCAAATGGATTAATCAACTTTGAGAGACAGTGAGGCAGTATTGATAACTTACTATATTGATAAAGGGTATTTTGCTGTAGAAATGTTGTTCTGTAAAAGATTAGAAAGCACCACTACCATGTAATATAAAAAACTACTTAGATGTCAATAATATACCAATGAAAAATATAACATCTTGCGCTGCTAATATGATGGGCAAAAAAATGGCTGCTTAAAATTGATGAAAGAATCCAGAAGATTCTTGTACATTATGTTATTCATAGGGAAAACTTGGTAGCTAAAAACATCTCGCCTGTACTAAATGTAGTACTATATTCAGTAATAAAGTGTATCAATGCTATTAAAGCTAATGCCAAATGTGAGCGTCTCTTCAAGCTATTTTGTGAAGAACAAAATGCAGACCATACTTTACACTAAAAAAACCTGAACAAACCTGAAATGAAGTATCTGTTAACAATCGTTTGTAAAGCATTTGTGCGGTATTTAGCCGATATCTTTGAAAAACTAAATATATTAAATAAGCAACTTCAAGGAACGAATAAAACTCTTGTCGATGCAAAAACGAAGATATTTGGTTTCATTACCCTTATTGAGTTATGTCATAAATATATTAACAAAAACTTTGAACAATTTCATTGGCTCCAAAAATGTGAAGAAAATGATACCGCTATACTTGTTATTGTCGATCATCTGAAAATTCTATCCGCTGATTTAAAAGAAAGATTTTCTGATGTAAAACAAAGAAATGCAAAATGTTAAAATCAGTTAAACCTTTATTTAACATAAAAGGAGCGATAGCATGGCTTTGTGAGGAAAGCAAAATCAAATGCCCAAATTCAACGAAATGTGCAAGAAAACTATTGTTGCCGTTTCCATCTTCATATTTAACTGAATGTGGATTTAGTGCTAAAAAGGATTTACTGGTAAAAAAAAAGAAATCGTCTGGATATAACACCTGGAACCTCAAATAAAATATCTGTGCAGCAAGCATCAAGCGCAAGGATCTCACTAAATTGAAATAATCATTTAATATAGAAAAATCTTTATTAAAATTATTTCGAATTTAAATTTCAGTTTTTCATTATACCGGGTGACCCAGGGTTCTGTAAAAGCTCCATAGCTTATTTGCTATTTGAGATATCGACTTCTAGTTTTCTTGAACTGGTACCCACACTTATTCTACATATTTTAAAAATATGTATGTTTTTGTACAGGGTGTCCCAATATACGTAACAGAACAATGTTATGTTTTTTTAAATGGAACACCCTATATTTTATACTTTATTTTCAACCCTCTTGAGAAGCTGATAAAAATAGTATAAGATAGTATGGGTCTATTATGGACGGTTGGTTAGTTATGGGCAAATTAGTAGCAAAAACATGTACACATTGAAAACATTGCAGAAGCGTTCCTAGCAAAGATAGCATCATTATTTATACACTAGAAAATTTCCCACATCATAAAGAATAATACACATCAGCTTTGGTTCTCTTTTATTCATAGTGCTATACAAGGTGTCAATATACGCAAAACAATGGATAACTATTTTTTTTCAAATGGAACACCCTATATAAGTTGCCACCAATCCATGCCATTTTTAATAAGCTTTCCATTGATATACAGTTTGTATAACAAAATATTAAGGATTCTTGAGATCTATCAATAAAAACATATTTATTTTGCCACCTTTTTTGGATTTTCAGCCAAAACTATGAATTTTCAGGAAAAATTATAAGAGACTAATGTAGAGCCAAAAATTTCTGATCGATATAGGTCTTTCAACTTTTAAGAAAATGCGTACATTGCCCGCCAGATCGAGCTAAATGGTGACCGTATATGCATTTTAGCGTTTTATTTTCAAATTTTTTATTAATAAATTACACTATACTTTATTTTTCGCTCCCTCTGGCGGAAAAACGGGAAATTATAGGGAAATTAAAATGGCTCATATCGATTGAAAATGTTCCGCTCTACAACCCTTAATAGAAGCAATTTTTGCCAAAAATGCATAGTTTTCCCTAAAAATGCAAATTGAAAATGTATGTATCAATTTTTGCGTTTTTCAATGGTTTTTTGCATTTTTAGCGAAAACTATGCATTTTGGGCAAAAATTGCTTCTTTTAAGAGTTGTAGAGCGGAATAGTTTCAATCGATGTACGTCATTTGAATAATTCTATAATTACCCGTTTTTCTGCAAAAGGACGTGGAAAATAAAGTATAGTGTGATTAATTAACAAAAAAATTGAGAAAAACGCTAAAATGCATATACGGTCACGATTTTGCGCACTCTGGCGGGCAATGCACGCATTATTGAAAAAGTCGAAAGACCCATATCGATCGAAAATTTTCCGCTCTAGAACTTTGATCTCTTATTATATTTTCAGAAAATGCATAGTTTTGGCTGAAAGTCCAAAAATGAGCAGGAGGTGACAAAAGAAAAATGTTTTTATTGATAAATCTCAAGAATCCTTAATATTTCATTATACAAATTGTACATCATTGGAAAGCTTATTAAAAATTTCATGCATTAGTGGCAAGATATATAGGGTGTTCCGTTTGAAAAAAAATAGTTATGCAATATTTTGCGTATGTTGACATCCTGTATAGCAGTATGAACAAAAAAGATCCAAAGCCGATTTGTATTATTCTTCACGATGTGGACAATTTTCTTGTGTATAAAAAATGACGCTAGCTTTGCTAGGAGCGCTTCTGCAATTTTTTCAATGAGTCCTTGTTTTTGCCA